>JAFIDM010014012.1:31881285-31909565 GCA_023159025.1 Thereuonema tuberculata
ACAATCAAAATAGTCGCAGCAATTGCGTGTTTTGCTTGCGCAACAACCACATTTATAATAATAAGGAAATTAAAGCAATATCAGTTATATTTTCTTATACTATTAGTTCAGTAAATCCGTCAGAAAAAAGGGGTTTGCTTTGCAAAAGGTCGGATAGTTCTGATTGTTGGATATGTTATTAGTGTTGGGCTTATATCATAAAATCCAAGTTTTCGACCTCCGCGCGCCACGGCGCGCCACGTGGTAGCAACAAAACAACAAAATTTTTGACCTTCGCTATGTTTTTCCACAATATCTCCTGAACGGTTTCCTTTACAGAAAATAATATCCTTTCCAAATATAGAGTAAAGTAAATTTGTGAGAGTTTGAGCCCAAAACCAGCTCTGTAGCTGCAATAGTGACCGAGATACAGGCTTCCCTAAAATCACGATTTTCTACAAAATTTATGAAAATTGTGATTGTTCGGCAGTTTTTGTTGAATATCACCGAACTAATGAAATAGCGTAAACGTCATAAGGAACAAATTTAAAGGCTAGGAAATTTGCTATAAAAAAACCACAATCGGATGTTTCTACGACATATATTAAAGGATATACAGTTGTTCAACGAAAAGGTGTAAAAAGTTTGACATCAAAAAATAGTCCAGGAAAATGATACATTTTGGTAGTCAAAACGTCGGGTAGTTTTGATTTTGGGATATGTTGGTAGGGTTGGGCTTATACCGTAAATTAATGTTTTCGACTTCCACGTGCCACGGCGCGCCACGTGATATGAGCACAACATCACAATTTTGGACCTTTTCAATGTTTTTACACAATATCTCCTTTGAACGGTTTGTTTCATAGAAAATATTATCCTTCTCAAATTTAAAGTAGATTGAGACCAAAACCAGCTCTTTCGCTGCAATAGTGACCAAGACACAGGCTTCCCAAAAATCACGATTTTCTCAAAAATGTATGAAAATTGTGATTGTTCGGCAATTTTTGTGAAATATCGCCGAAACCAATAAATAGAGCAAATGTCGCAAGGAACAAATTTAAAGGCTAGGAAATTTGCTATAAAGAAAGCACAAGCAGATGTTTCTACGACATACATTAAAGGATATACAGTTGTTCAACGAAAGGGTTTAAATAGTTTGACATCATAACAATAGGCGAAGCAAATGTACGAAGTTTGCCCAGGAAAACCTGTGCAGTATTTGGTAGACATAAACTATAGAATATATGGTATTTAACGTTTTGGCCTTACCAGATAAGTGATTTTTTTTTGGCTTGTTTTGTTTTGTTATTTTGATTAGCAGCTATAATGTAGTAGATCTAGTTAGTAATAATCTAGATAATGTAGTAATCTAGGTCAATTCATCGCTTTGAATTATAAAATCTGTAGTTTTAAGATTTATTCTTTTCACTTCACGGTATGATAGAAGACTCTATAGTAAAATGGTAGATCATTACAATCTTGAACGAACAACGATTTGCATATTATCAGAAAAGTTCGTCGCTTTGTGTATTTTTTTTTATATAAATCATCATGTTTTGAATGAAATTCAACTAAAAGTTGCAAGAGAAAAACCAAAGTTTCCTATTCGTTTTTCTAGTTACTTCTTTTATCCAAGATCTTTGAAATATTGAAATATTGAATATTTCAGTAAGAATAGCTACTTGTCGAGAGCACGACCACGACCAAATTTCTCAATTACATTTGCCTCAGCAATTTCAAAACAGTGGAAGGAATGACGATGATGTAAAAGTTGAAAGGAGGATATTCTAATGAGTATCAGAATGAATTTAGTAATTGCCTTACGACACAAATTAGGAAAATCCAAGAAACAGATGAAAACCAATAGGGAATTGCATTCGTAACATTCTCTTTTTCTTGAATAATTTTTTAAGAAGCTTTTGTCTCATTATTCAATGAAAATTAATTTTCCAGAAATGGAATCGGCTTTTTAGGAATTCAAAATGAAGAATTTCCATTAAAAAAATTTACGATCAGCGAAAAAGTAGCTATTCTTAGAATAAAGTAGCTATTCTTACAGAATTAATCAATATTTCAATATTTCTGTATTTTCTATTTCGAAATATAAAATTGCCTGCTCACAAATTAACTATTCTGTGAGATTCAATAAATGAAATAAATCTGATTTCTATTTTTCTCGTTGACTTCACTTTTCTTTTGAAACGAGGAATATCTTAATACAAAAGAATACACAAAGATTTACACAGAAAATATAAAATATTGTTTCAAGATGGTAACCTATAACTCAAACAGCATGAAATTTGCATTGTTATCGATATGTGTAAATACTACATAGTTAGGTTTTATCGTTTTAACAAACACTGAAATGCCAAAAAAGAAAAAAATCGGAAGGGCACTATTAGCTCCATTCCATGCCGTCACACCAAAGCGGTTGATGGAGTCGTCCTCAAACGATATACAGGGTGATTCAAAATTTCTTATATAGGCTTTACAGTTAGGTCAGGAATACAAAAACAAACCATATTCATAGTGGAACATGTCCGCAAACGAAAGTGCTAGAAGGTACACCAAGGTTCAGAAATAAAAGACAACAAGTAATGTAGACACCATGTTTATTACTCCTATGTTTACAATATGACAAGTTAACAGTAGGTGGTGAAAGGTCATTCCACCAACAGTAATGCATCTATATTGAAATATTAAAAAGGGCGCACGTCTGTTGGGTACCCACTTACGATTCAATCGTACAAGGCTCGTCCGTTTCCGTTCGCTGCCCCATAGGCTAGGTGCATTTCTGCAATCTCACTGAAGCGATACATCCTACTCGTACAAAATCAACGTCTCAAATGACGATGGCTCAAGCTGCTCCACTAATGTGCACCAAACAGCGCTCTATAGCACATTCGGGTGTCGTTTGCGGACATACGTTCCACTATGAACACGGTTTGGTTTTGTATTTCTGACCTACCTTTAAAGTTTGTACAGGGAATTGTGAATCACGCTGTGTATAAAACGACAGCTATCTCCGTAATCTCAAGCAGTAGCTTCCGCAACTCTGATGGCAGCTTATCAGGACTTCAGCGACTTCGAAAGAGGTAGTGTTTCATTGTAGGTGACCGGGAGATGGGTCACTCCATCTCGGAAATTCGGATTCACACATTCAACAATTTCAAAGGTGTACCTGGACTGCACGAAATCATGTTTTACATTAAAAGCTTAACGTTTGCATATTTACGAATTTTCGGCAATATATACTGAATAATCATCGTAGCGGTTCTTGAGTTCTCCCAGGATGCAACGCACATCATCGATTATACTGTCCGACAATTTGCTAGTCATGACATACTGAAAAAAAATGACGGCCGAAAAATTCGTTAAGGAAAAGCCATCAACAGTCAATCCAGGGAGATTATTATTAACGTTGATCGTTTTTAAAACAAAAGAATATCAATTCTGTTAACGAAATTACTCACCAACGAAACCGTAGGTTTCATCATTCCGATACTATAAATTCAGTATTCCCCGCCATCAGGGGCGTATATAAGGGTGGGGAAGGCCGGGGGGTCCCCCCCCCCCCGAAATAATGAAGATATGTCCTCCAACGTTTTTTTTTGGTTGAATAGATTTTTTGGCCCGGGGCCCCCCGCCGAAATAATAAAGGTATGTCCTCCTTTTTTTTTTTTTTTTGTTTGTATTTTGAGGGTTTTTTATGTTTTTTTTTTTTTTTTTTTGGTTGAATGGATAGGTTTCCATCGGTTTTTTTTTTTGGTTGAACAGATAGGTTTCCTTGGGGTGTCTACTTAAAATTTCTTAATTTAACCTTACATTAATCTTAGCCCCCCCCCCAAAAAAAAATAAATATATATTCTATATACGCCACTGCCCGCTATATCCAGCTTACTATTGATCTTTAAGTTACGAAATAAATTAAAAGCATCTTCACAATTTAATCTTAACAAAAAAAAAAAAAAAAAATATTTGACTTACAGCTTATTTGTCTCAGGGTTTAATCTGTTTTAAGAAATATTTTCTGGCATTTTTTTTATTTATTTTTTTTTTATTTTGCATATTTCTTTATTTTTAGTTGCTTCCTGTATTCTGAAGTTGCCGCATTTTGACATTATAATTTAATTTTTCTTTTCTTTCTCTTTTTTTTTTAATGAAATAAAATTTACTAAAATGGAGACAATGAGCTAATGTTTCTCACAATCAAAGCAGAGAATTAAAAAAAAAAAAAAAAAGACACCAGATGAAACAATTTCCTATTTTCAGAAAAAAGGGCATCTAATTAGATTATGCTCCACAGAAAATTTCATTGTTAGTGCTTCTAGGAAACGGTAATCTGAATGGTCTTGTCGCTGCTAGGCAATTATTTCTACCAAAAAAGTAGCCTTTCTTCGAAGGATCTCTTCGTTATACCAGAAAATGCTATTCATTGAATGAAATAAACATCTCAATTTCAAATGAAATTTAACGTGCTTTTGAACATTTTAAATTAAAAGAAAACAAGAACGCACATAACTAAACAAAGCAAAAATTCACTGAGCTTTTTTTTGGTATTTATACTGGGAATCAGAGACAGTACTGTTTTATTCGAGTTTTATTGAACACTCATCAGTCCGATCCGCCCAGTATACCGAGCTCAGGAACAATATACCAAACGCTGGGCGGATCGGACTGATGAGAGTTCAATACTCTCGAAACTGTTTCCGATTCCCAGTATAAATACGAAAAATGTATTTCAGTTTAGTTCTGTTCTGTTTAGTTATTTGCGTTCTTGTTTAATTTTAATGAAAACATCTCAATTTGTTGATGATTTTTTTTTAATAATTAAATTGCGTCTTATATATATATATATGTCTTTGCGTTTTCGACATTAGCCAAATTCTTCGTCTTCACTAATTAAACACTGGAAATTAACAACAACATGCAGCCACCTGTCTCCCGAATCTTTCCGGCTTGCATTAGTTACGACAAATTTAACAAAAACTGCAGAAGAAATTGAAGGTTATTGCAGAAATTAAAAGCGAATTCCGACTGAGGCAATACCGCCGTTTGGGCAACAGGGCATCATTAGGAAGTGAATGGCTGCCAACTGCTGGGCCCTAAGAGGGCAATCTCATCCTGCAGCCAACCACGAATGTCTTCGAAAGGTCATTAAGCAGCTGATAATTTGCCACATACAATACCACTGAAGACCGGACAATATCAGTTCATTCAAGCTTGTGGTTGTCCAAATGACTTTAGCAACAACGTCTTTATTTCGGCAATGTCAGAGGGTCAAGCGCAATCTTAATGTGTTATTTTTTTACCTCCACAGAAAATTGAGCGGCAATTTCTCGCTGATCATTATCATCAGCTGACAATCCAATATTTGTAGAGATGAAGTGAAAATCATACGTTTGATAGGTTATGCTGTGAAAAATACGAGTCAACGAAAAGACCTTTCAGATCTTTATATCAAATGTATGAAAACATCTGTGTCTAGTCTTTAATTTATTTATACGTTTTTTTTTTCTTCTGTTTCCTTAAAAAATCATTTTCATTAAGTTTTATCAAACAAGAAATTAGTAAATTGCTTTCTTTATATTATAGAAGAAGCCTTGCATAAATATTTTCCTCCAACAATCATAGTTTTTGGAATATTGTTGAAATGTCTAAATGTTTGGCAAATGTCTAACTATATAGAAATTATATAATTAAGTATATAAATAGATATAGATTAAGTAGACTATTAGCAATGTAAACTATTTAGTAGACTTTTAGCCTATATATATATATATATATCCATTAGCAATGTCAGTTCAAACAAGTGAATATAATTTTGTGCTAAAGCATAAATTTAAGGGCGACCCATCATAATAAAAACAATTAAAATAATAATAATAATAATAATAAATAAAGTACATTAATGTAAGATAAAATTTAAAAAAAGCTAGAAAATTTTTAAAAAAAAAAAAGTTAGAAAAAAAAGAAAAAAAAAACAGAAATCCACGCGGACATTGAAAAAAAGATTTAAGAAGAAAAAAAAAAAGATCAACAGTAGATGTACGGATTTGAACCGACAACCTATAGCATATCAGTCCGAGAAATTACCAATCAAGTTATTGGTGAGAACGGAAACGAATTGGTTGCATTTTCTGACGTTTAAGCTAATAACGGAAATCGAATGAAAACAAATATCTTGAACATGGGAGGGGGGGGAGAAGCCCTGAAAATACTCCCCTTCTTAGAGCGTTTGAGCCTCTGAACACGATGGTGAAATCCGTTTGTCGATCCGACCTTCCGTTGGGGAGTTGTTGGGGGTGGATGGATACGGACGGACGGACAGGACAAACGCAATAGCTAACTATTTTGGTCGTTGTCACAATGGCTCCCAAATGGGTCGCTAAAAATTAGTTTTAAAGTCAATTTCTTATTCAATATTGGCTGATTACATATTACAGAATTTAATAAAAAGGTATTTAATTTAGTATCACAAATGTTACGTATTGAAAATAGATTTGAAAATTTGTATTTTAATCTATGTTTTTAAAACACACCTTAATTTTTTTTAATATAAAAGTAATTAGTTTTCTTACTAATCGATATACATTAAAGTCCTTTTCTGTTCTTTTGGCTTGTTTGTTTTAATCTGGCTTTCAATCTGCAGTTGGCACCAGGTTGCACATTTCTTCGTAAGTCCAAAATAAAAACTGAAAAACTGGAAGAGAAAAAACTGTCTTTCGAAATGTATGACACAGAATTATCACATTAACTTCTCTTTCATGCAAAAAATAGGATTTCCTGGCGCAGAAAAGCAAACAGAAGAAAAGGAATAACTAAATGAAGTTGAAGAAATGCAAATTCATATAAAAAACCAAGAATTACATAGTTTTTCTTTATTTATTTTAATTATTTATTTTAATGTATGTTGCTCTACTTAATTTTCATGTGTTTTGTTGATATCTCTTATAATTGTCTTCCAGATTTTTGTGTGATTTTTAGCAATAATGATTTCAAAATTGCATTTGGAATTAAAGTAAAAATTATAGTAATTTACTTCAAAAATATTATACTTACTTACTTAATATTAATATTAATATTACTTCAAGTATTATCGAACTACATTCAGTGGCTGAACATGATTATTTTATTTACTGTAACTAATCCTTCTGCAATCTAACATTCTGAGAAACCACCTAAAAATTATTTCGATCTCGGGAATGAATAATGGAAATAGACCTTTTTATATATAATCCATTCAGTTGTATTGATCATTAGAAATCTGAAATTTTTATGGGCTATTGTTATAACCACTAGTGTAATGACATTGATTTAGTTCTGTCTTCCTATTAGATTATCTCAACAATGAATATTGGTGAAACCACTAATTTTCGATGACATACTAAAACGATATCGTGTATCAGTACCATTACTTTTCACCTAACAATAGTTCAGGTAAGTGGGCTGCAGATGTAATCCATTCTTTTATTTAAACATTAATAATTGTTAATAGAATCTTCAAGAAGTGTTATCAATTTCTATTAATACTTAAAACTATTGGCAACCCGTGAAATATTCACGGAAGTAAACAGATTCCATATTTTTTAAACACCGTGAATTTTTTTAAAAACACAAGAATGAAAACGATGTTCTAACGCATTTTTTAAAAGCCATGACGTCCATAACAGCCCACGTATAATTTGAATGATGACTAAGCAATAAAACAAAATATGTATTTTGATCATGCAAGCATCTAATTGTTACTAATGCATTTTAGTAACAATGTATAATGACATATATTAATCCATATTAGCATCTAATTATCCATATTTAGAGGTTAGTTTCGAAATATGCTTGAAGAGTCAATAAGGTGATCTTACGATCATGTGTAATTAATAAAATAAAACGTGTGTAGTAGTCCATGACTAAAAATAATATATATTAGCACTATGCTTTGACATTAAAAGTTAACCTCCTGCTCTAAAATAATGTCGATCCAGACAAAGAAATGTTAGTGGCGCCATCTTGTATTTTATTTCGGCGTCAATACTGTTTCTGTAGCGCTGTTGGGATGACACAGAAATGTTGGCAGCGCCACCTTGTGTTTCTTGCTTAAATACTATGTAGGTAGCGTTTTTTGGGATGACAAACACACAAATATCCGTACAACCATACAATTTTTGCCTATTAATACGATGATTTGTCTGTGCTATTCTAAATCTGGGTTTAATTATTGTTCATTTCTTTCCTTCATATTGATATTATAGTTGGAGGGATTGAAAACATTAAAGTTTTAATTCGAAACAAGAACGGTAGAAACACGTTATTTTTAATACATTGTTTTCCAATGTACAGGGTTGTTAACTTTAAAGTTCCTCTATATAGAGGATCCGTTCTAAAGCTCCAAATGGAAAGAAATTTGGACAAAAGGAACTTCAAACGATCTGCTCGCCGTTTAAAAAAAATTACGAAAACTGCCAATAGATGGCGCTGTATCAATATTAACCATAACTAACCGAAAAACAATAATCACGTTACTCTAAAAACCATAACAAAAGTAATTCAGATATCATACGAAAAAGTAACACAAGAACTAACGAAAGACAAGAAGCAATTCCGTCAAATTCAACTAGTTTAAAAGTTCTGCTCCACGTGCCGAGGGCGGAGTAAAGAGTTTCGTCACTGGGCGTATGTCGCTCTCTGATTAGATGTCGCATAACTGTCGTGAATAATGCTATTTGTGTAATTGACTCGCAGCTCTTTAAAAGGAAAGGAAGCTCTTCAAAAGCAGTAGATGCTTACCTGCACTTCACAGGACAGTGCTATTGGTGAAGTGGTTCTATCAGAACAATAGCAATGCAGTTGTGGCTGTTAGAGAATTTCGATATTAGAAACGTGCAAGGCATGGACCAATGTCTGCTCGCGCATCCACAAAATAATTGCAAAATTTGAAGCAGCAGGATAACTTGGCGTTCTACCAGATACAGTTCGAAACGGAGTGAACTCTTTTCGCGTTGAAGATGTGGCTATGACTGATTTGTCTTACCAATCCCCAAGGCTAGTGATGCTTTAGATATTGTGGTATGTCCGTACAAGATAAGGAGTCACAGCAGCTACTGGTCGGTGATGCAAAAATTCGTGTAATATTTGGGCTTCAGTTCCTGACGCGAAAGACAATTGGAATCACTTGGCCATGGAATATTCTTTGGAGCGACGAAGATCACTTCTGCTTAATTGGGCAAGTAAATAACCACAATTGTTGCATATGGGCAACAGAAAAAAAAATGTTATCCAAGAGGCCCCGTTGCAACCGAACAGCGGTTGCAAATAACTGTTGCAAATAACCGAATAGCGGTATTACGGCATGTTGGCGAATTTTGTGATACTAGTGCTTCAACAATGCGAGTGCCTTCAGGAAACCATATTCCTGCAAGACGATGCAACACCTACATTACCCGCTGTGTTCAAAATTTGTTAAGGCAGCACTTTATAAATGAACGGGTTATCAGCCTTTATTTCCAGATAACTTGGCCTCCCCATGTGACTTCTGGTTATGAGATTTTTTTTGAAGGACCAGGTGTGTCGTGAAAGATGTCAAACTTTGCCAGATCTGAAGAACAGCATTAGACGTGATGTTCTAGTATTTCCAGCAGACGTATTGCGTTTTGGAGTAGAAAACGCCGTTTTGAGAATGGAAAACATTATTAACAAAAATGGTGGACACATTGAACATTTGTAATGCTGTTCAAATGATTTCTATTGCTACAGCGCTATCTATTGGCCCTTTTTCTGTATATTTTTTTTTTCAATAATCGGCGAGCGCATCGTTTGAATTACATACTCTCCGAATTTCTTTCCATTCGGAGCCTTAGAAAGCGCTCCAGAGCCCTCTCTTTAGAGGAACTTTAATGTCAAGAACCCTATATATACTTAATCTTTAACTTAAGAATATACTTATTATATGCATAACTTTTTCTCTATGGATTCCACCGATTCCCCTGGTCAACAAATTGCAGAAAGAACGAACAAGTAAAAAAAAAAAAAAAAAAATGTGTGCTAAAGCATAAAATTAAAGGCGACCCATTAAAACTAAACTTCACCTAAGAAGCGTTGGAGGGTTATCTCCAAGGAGGGTTATCAGCAAGGACAGCCTATTATCCACTGGAAGAAGGGGAAGTTTGAGAATTTTTTGCTGGTCAACTACTGTTTCTTGTGTCCGCAAACTGTCATAGATTCGGTCGAATAAATATATAGATTGAATAGTAGACACTCTAAACTAATGCACATCCAAATTTCATGTCGAACGGGTCAGAAAATCTCAAACTTACGGAAATAAACAGTCAACGTGTCCGCATTTTTTCCGGATAGACAGAAATAAGTACTCCATTCCTTCGATGTTTGGGCCTCTGAACATCATGGTGAAGTCAATTTGCCGATCCGACCTTCCGTTCGGGAGTAACTAAGAGGACTTGGACGTTTGGACGGATGAACATACATGACAAGCACAATAGCTCTCAAATGTCTCGCTAAAAATCAAAGAAATATTTGAATGGTATTTGTGGAGGTGTCGATTGAAGTAACAACTATACAAGTTATCGAACTGAATTGCTATATATTTATTCAATGAAAAACATCGGTTTTTTTATAGTTTTTACAACAGTGAATTGATTGGTTAAATGATAAAGATAAGTCACTAAAATATACATAATGATTACGCAGTATTATAAATAAAACATAACAAATTTAAATTAATTGATTGATTTAACGGATACAAAGGTAAAGAATTTAAAAAAAAATAGAACTTCAATAATTAGGAAATTAAGGAATGTTTTAAATAAATAATGGTTAATGATAAAATGAATAAAAATACAGATAAAATACACATAAAATACAGCTAAACGATTAGATGATTCCTAGGAAAATGCTTTTTATGTTACAATATGACATCATGCAACTATGGATAAAATGAAAAAAAAAATGAAATAAAATTATTTTATAGTATTTTATTTATTTATTTTATTTTATTTAGAGAAGGTAAAGGGACTTCTGAATAAATTCTATATTTAATATATCTAAGTGATTACAATTTTTATTCACTCTTTTTTGGGACTAATATCAATATCCTAAACTCTTTAGTTAAATTTGAATTACAAGAAAAGTTTTCTTTACATTCATTTGGCACTAAGGTTTTGCTGGTAATTAATTGCGCTGGCTTTGATATATGTCACAGTGGAATTTCCCAGTAGTGTCCGCCTTTGGACTGAGGCTTTTTTTATCAAGGAATTCCGGGATTTAATGTGATGTTGATCAATGAACTCCACGGTCTTTCTGTCATCGTAAACTGCAGAAGAAGGATTAAGGTAGCTGACAATAAATAAGAGAACAGCTCTCAAATGACTGCTTGTGAAACACAATTATACTCATTAAAAATAAATAATATCTCTCAGCCTAGATTATACAATAAATATAAACTTTTACAAGCAGAAAATAATTATACGTTATCATGAGCACACTGTGAGAATAATGAAAATATCTAATTATATCAAAATAACATCATAATGCTATCTTGACTAATTTTCTTTTTTTTATGTAATGATTACAAAGAAGTCTAGTGTGTATTACTTACGAAACATCTAAAAAGATAGAATGTGCAAATGATAAAAATGAACAAAGTAGAATATCTGTAATAATAATAATGAAGAAAGTGATTGGAGAAAGTGTTTCTTAATAAGGAAATGAAGTTGTTTACAGTAATTATTAAAGTTTTTTACATATAACAAATGATACTGCCAATGCACTATTTCAATAATAATTTGAAATCATTTGAAATATTTGATAGTACTGTATAAACTCAAAATATCAGGAAAATATATAAGCATTACTGGAATGCCTTTCACTATGAAATGGGGAAATACTTCATTTTTCTTTAAGATACTTAGATTCTAATGAATTACCCAAAATTCAAATGTCCTGTAAAGAGTGAAAAGGACCAGGTTTCCGTAATTTCTAGGCGAACACGTACAATTTAATAAATAAAATGTAACTGTATTCTCATTCCAATTACTCCTAAAGGGTTAATTGTATTTCATTTTGTGAAGAAAGCTAATCATTAAACCATCTTCAACAGGGACTTACAGTATTTATTTAAGAAACACTTTACAAAAAACCCTGGAAACACGATAAGTACACAATATCTTAATATTCGTATCCTGACAAGAACTAGAGTGCGAACAATTGCTATCTGCCGAATGGCGCTTGGCAAATAGAACGATATCAAATTCTTCAGTAACATTCCAATCTGACTCCAAGGTATTGGCAGTGTCATTAAGAACCTAGATATCACCAATGCTTTGTAATATCCTCACAAAGTGCTCTTTAAGACGTGCACTTTTGGTGAAGCATATGACGCTTGGATGTCTTTTGAGACTCTTTATAAGAGGATCAAGAGGAGACTGAACAAAATCGATTGACTTTCTTTAAAAGCAGAGAGTTTCCTTTCTAAGGAAAGAATTCCACTAGGTTATGCAGTTTTTAAAACAACTGATTGGAAAAAGCATTTGACGGTCTGGAGAGGGAATTCACTAAATTTATGGAAGGCCGACATTAAAACACATCTCAGTCCATTTGGGGGATTACAATTAATAAGTATTGTAGTGCCAAAAGGAAGACGATATAACTTAAATATCTTTAGAATATTAAATAATATTAGGAAAAATAGTTTTACAGTTGACAGAAAAAAATACCTTTCCATACATATTAAGGGTTAGTTCCAGAAACACACTTTTAGGAATTACAGATTTAAAGAAAATGCGTTATCTTTAGATTTATTCCTAACTGTTTATTGCTGATCCCCCGTATCACTGTAATATTTCAGAAATGTTTGCTTTTCATTACTCTTAGATTGTAAAAATTTTAATAACGGTGATTATTTGTAAAATATCTACGCAAATAAAATACAGTAAGGCATTTCAGTTTTGATTATTGTAGCAATTTGCTCATCTGTAACTTCTCACATTAAAAAAAAGCTAGTTAAGACAATAAGTTCAAATTTACCAAAACTGTTTATAAGACAAAAATACAAAACATTTTTAATTTAAAATGAAAGCAATTCATTAGCTACAAAGAGTTATTCATGAAGAAAATATGTTGATATAAATTAAAAAAGGGGACCATACACACGGAGAGCAATACACAGATATTTAATAAATTCATAATTTGTCACATGTTCCGAGGCATCCTTACAAGCCTCTTCTTCAGACTACAATAATAGAATACACACTTGGCTTTTCCTAAATTACGAAACATAGTAATAAACATTAATAATACTATTTAACAATACTCAAGTATTAAATAAGTGCAAACACAAGTTAGTATCTTTTCAGTGTTAATAAACAGATAAGCTAATTATAACAATCAAGTAAATGGAGCTAATACTGTAATGTATTTGTGACTGAAACTTCTGTGTTACAGCATCTTTTTACTTTTATCAATAATGACTCATGAAATTTACGCTAGTATTGATCAACAATCGTACCAAAAATATACTTGCGTAAATTTTATGAGTCATTATTGATAAAAGCAAAAAGATGCTATAACACAGAAGTATCAGTCACAAATGCATTACAGTATAATAAAAATTATAATAAATAAAACAAAAAGTAAATTCATTATAATTTTTAAATTTAAAAATAATAAAATTCCCAAACTTCATCCTTACTATTGGGAATAAATTTTCTTCAGAATGCTATAAAGAAAACAAGCGAAAGAAAGAATAAGAAAATAATCATATTAACTCACGTTTGGAATACGATATTCAATAGTGTCTTTAAAATGGAATTTAGCCAAAATATTTGCATTGAATACATATATTCAATTTGTATAGAATAAAAATAGTTAACAACGAAATACGTAAATTGAGGCTTTGAAAAATGACGATCAGACAATTTGAAATAACATGAAAGCTATCAGATGTTGAAGAGAAACAGATTTCATTGGTTTGACCGCATATAATTGCAACTCGAATCGATGTGGAGAAACATGGTCTTAAGACTCTAAACAGAAGATGTAAGGAAAAGGAATAAACCGAAGAAGGCACGGTTGCATTCCGTTACGAAGGACAGGAAGAAGTGCAGAGAAAATAATTAGAAATGAAGACTCGCAAAGTCGATCCGAAATAAATGGTTTTAAAGGGAACAGGACATTGCATGTTTTGACTGTTCAAATCATATGGAAAGAATATTGAATTAAACTTATAGATTTTTTAAACACAACAAGATTATAATAGTAATTAATTAAGTAACTAACCGATTAACCAAGTAAATAAATAAATAAATAAATAAATAAATAAATAAATAAATAAATAAATGCTCTCTACAAAAACATATACATCGTAAAATTTTCTACGGAATTGTAGAAACTTATTTTTATTTATTATTTAAAAGGTATAGGGATTCCTGAATTTCTGTCATTTATTGTGGTGATTTATAATATATTTCAGACAGAAAAACAATATCAAGCCTAGAAGCACTGCATCTCTGACAGTCTTGCTAACTAATACTATTAGAATATTACTGCTTGATGCTATACTTTTGGAGATTTTGAAGATTTAACAAGACTTTAGTTTATGACGTAACTATACATTAAATTCACTTTATATGCAGAAATTCACTTTCATTCTGTCAGAATGTATTTTTGCGGAGGTCATTTATAATAATACACAAGTAGTTTTGTCAGTTGAACTTCCAATTCCTAGAGGTATTTTAACTCGTCATAGAAGAACAACTGCTTGTCATGTTTGATACTAAATAGCTTCCTTTACTAATTCGATAAATTCTTTTGACATGTCATGGATGCCATTAATTACCTAATAAATGTAAAAAAGCAATGAAAAAGTGAAAGGAATAAAAACGGAATAAATCAAGTAAAAAGAATTATTTTCGATTTTAAATTGCTTATTTTGCTAATCAGGTATTGTTCAGGTATTGTTTTTTTAAGTATTTCATAAATGTCTTCTGTTTGTAGCTAAACTGTACGAAATAACAACTCATAATGAAGATGACATCTTAAGTGAACTATAGATCTGAAGTCGAATTTCAACAATAACTATTCTAATCTAATTAACATATTTTGTTTTTCAAGAATAGTGAACAGAAAAAGTTCCAAAATAATTCTTAGTCAGAAATAATTTATTATCACTTATGGGTAAATAAGATTTTTCTGAATAGTTTATTTATTTCAGAATAATAGTCGTACACTACTACTTTTGTATATCATAATTTCCCACATCTTTCTTACAAATGATGCAAATGTATTCATAGATATTTTTATATAATTTTTTTTAAATAATTAAGATATTCTTTTGGGAAAATTATAGAGCAGCTTCATGATTGTATAAAAGTAACATGTGAAGCTAAATCTCCACGCTGTTAAAATGGCCTCAGGAAAAAATTCGCTAAAGTGTTCCAGCTGGATCAAATTGACAAAATTGATTATGGAAATCAGAATGATTTGCTTCCAAAATCGATTTCATTTTCATAAAACCTACTTAATTTTCGCCATATGCTGCCTTTAAGTTGATCAAATGAAATACCAGAACCTTCTACGAAGTTTCTGTGGTTTCAAGTGAATAGAATTAACCACTAAATTGAAGTATTAACTTTAGAATTGTTAGGAAATTGCTCTAAATATCTATGAAACTGGAATAATTGATAAATTTTTCAATAATTTTAGTTGATTAAAAACTAAACCTTTAACATTTTAAAACTTAATAAAAAGAATTTGTTGTTTGTTATTAAAAATCATTTGTTATTTCAAAAGTAAAGTTTCTAAAGTTTTTAATGATGAAACAGTTAAAAATTAATTTAAGTTAAAAAAAGACCTTAGTTAAAAGTTATTTCTGAGACATGAAATTTATATTTTATTCCATATAAAGTTCATATGTGGTGGTTTCCTTTTATTAAAGTTGCTTAATAAGGGTTCAATTCGTTCAAAAATGAATTGGCAGTCAAAAGCTGATAATCAATTAGTAAATTTTGTTTTCATAGTGAATTTAGAATTGATGTTTCACTTTAGTTATGCTTGATTTTTAATTCTTTTATGGACCCTGTATATTGTTTTTATTAAAATCTTCTTAGTATCATACAATTGATAACTCTTTTTGGGGCTGGTCTTTCGGTAATTAAGAATAATTTGTAATCAATTGTTCGAACTTTTATAACACACAGAGCTACATTAAATATTAAAATTATTAATTATTTAATTTAGAAAAGGAAAATTATCATACAATTATTTTGATCACTTTATATGAAGTCCAAATACATTTCAAATGAAAAAAGACTATGATAACAAGAATGAAGCCGAAACCGAAAGAAGATATCGAATGTCGAGACAGTCGATATATTGAGTTTCAATGGTCTCGCGAGTTGAATCACAAAGCAGTATAATAAGTCGACGTTGGAGGGGGGAGAGACTATATTTGGCCTAAAAAGTGCGCATTAGTTTCGAGTAAATGTGGTATTTTGTCTTAATGCCATTGAATCTCCAAAAATTGACCGTATTTATGGCGAAATTGACATTGGTAGTCGCCATTTTCAGTTCAGTTTTTCGCATGGACGCATCTTTTATTTTACTCCTTTTGGCAGAAGCGTAAATTGCTGGAAGTTTGATATTACGACAACCTCAATAAGGGGAAAAAATATATTATAATAATTGGAAAATTGAAGGGACCGAGAAAAATTTTGTAAATGACGGGAAAACGTTATTTGAGGGAATGCAAAAGTGGGGTTGTGCTGTACAAAAGTTACAAAACAATAAAAGAAGGTAATAAAAGACACATTTCAAAATTAAAAAATTATTTTAAAAATAAAACGAGTTTCCAAAAACAAAATAAATACGGAGCTTATTATTAATATTATGATGAATGATTTGTAATTATAATTTCCATTTTACAATATAATTAACATTATAATATAGCTAACATCAATATCGAAACAATTTGAAATTAGACGATATGTGCACGAATAAAAAGGTTCGAATTTATCACAATGATAAATATAGAAAATGAAATACTGCAAATATTAACTACAGATAAGAATTTGAGATTGAAGCTCCGAGCTTCCAATAAGGAAAGCTATAAAGAATGAAATCGATTTTTATGTAGTTTCATTAAGTTATTCCTGTGTTTGTTCTCACGACGAATGAATCACTGTTGAAGTCTGGCAATTTTACGTTTCTGTAGTAAAATACAAGTCGAATTTCATTGGTCAGTTGTGGAAGGTTCAGGAAGATTTTTATAATTTAATGACTTCAAACATTAACACTTCTTATGTAGAAGATTTCTTATGAAATAAAAAGATAAGTGGCTTGTTTTCTTAGCTTAGTCAATTACGAGTGTCAGTAATTTTATGGATTGCGAGTGATCAAATAAACCCTTGAAATTAAGAAATTTAATCACAATTCCTTCAGTGAATTCAGTTTGAAGATGACTTAAAAATCTCAAATAAAAACTTTGGAAACCATAGAAAAAAATAAGTTTGACGACTGAATTCATAATGACAGAACTTCTCAAAATTTCTTCTTTCTTTTCTGCAACGCCCAGATATTTATTCATATTCTATTTTGTAGAAATCAGAACAACTAAATTCTTTCAGACAGAATTTCAATCAATAAATCCATTGACAGAAAAATTGACAAAAGCTGTTTTTGAAGATGTTTTTTCCCTAATATATAGTATCTAGTGATTCGTTTTCGCTATTTCTGAGCTCTTTCAATAGATCTGTTTCAATAGATTTGTTTTATATCTTTGATACAATGCATTTTTGTCAGTTTCAGTTGTCCTTGAAGCAGATTTTCAAAAGCTTGTTCAAGAATTGTCGAAATAAATTTGTCGAAGGGTCCTTTGCTGCATCAAGGTGTTTAGTAATTTTAGAACTTTTTCAATGTTATTGCTAAAAACCCAAATCACAGTAAATACTTGATGAAGAATCCACAGATATTTAACTCCAGAAACATATTCATAACAAAACAGCAAAGTGTATATTACTAGTAATATTAATATTTGTAAAATCCATTTGTCTTTTCCACCAGTAGATTCTAGCAAGTTAATGCTTTTTTTACCAACTCACTTTATTTCTTTACGAAAATTACCTTAATTTTTTATAGAATTTTTAACTATGCTTGTAGGAGTTTAAAATTTTCAGCATCCACAAAACATCTCTTGAGAGATATCATCAAAATTACATATTTTATTAAACAAAACGCATATAGGAAAATTACAGGAAACATCCAGCTTTGATATTAATACTTAACGGAAGTTCCTACACTTCTATAGTAGGGCCAGATCTACAGAGACTTGAAAATTATCTGTCACCAACATATTTTTTTTTTTTTATCTGTCAGCAGCGTCTTAACTATTAGTGACGGATTTCTCAAACATCTTTCTGTCATCGGATATACTTTCAACTGTCAATTACGTACTAAATAAATGTAATCAATATTGAGGCGAATTGATTGAACCTTAATATTTGAAGTTGGTGAGATCCTTATGACAAGAGTTATTTAATTGATTAAAATCATCAAATGGCGTCATCACTTTCCTGAAAAATATTACCGCTAAAATGTGAGACAGGATCAGGATTAATGCCATTAATACTTCTTTGATAAAACTTTGGGAAATCGACTTTTAAGATTTAAGATTTTTTTTTCTGTGCATTTTTTTTTATTTTTTGCTAGTTTGATGATAGTTAGGCTAATTATTTTAAAATAAAAATATCTGCAGGCAAAGCATAGTAATACTTGGAATTACATCAAAATAAGAAACACCTTAAATTTGAATAAATGTAGAGAAACATTTGAAACTGAGTTTCACTTCGCTAGTCAAGTAAAAATAACTAAAGAAAAATGGGATAAATGGTTTAAAGTGTAATAAATGTAAAAGGGATATAAGTTTGATATAAAAAATATAAGAAGACACGAATGATCAGTAGTGGAAATAGAATGAATATAAAAGGTTTCCAACTTGTGGACATGGTAATCTTTTTTATGGGCGAAAAACTGAAGTGAAATTTCAAAATTAATGAAAAAAAGTGTTTGGTAATTATTTAAAGCACAGATATAAACACAGGAAATCATTTAAAAAACATACTTAATATTACTGAAAATGAACCTATTCTGTTTTCTTTAAAAGAATTGGTAAGTTATTTAAATTGTTAAAGATACCATTAATCCAACGGAAGAGGACAGATATTACTTCAATTGGTGGAAAATGAAGCACGTGCAAGTTTTAAATGATGTTGACCATCTTTTCAGTAACTTTTTACACTGCAATCTCTCAATACATCTGAAGTTGCCCAACAGACAAATAAGTATTAGAAAACATAATATTATATGACTTCTATAACTACTACAACTTGCCACGTGAAAGACAACTCGATTTTGCTAACAAATTGAATGTTTTTCCTTTTTTATTCTATAGTTATCCTCCAGAATGGCTATAGCGTTCCTCATCTTCTCTCCTGTATCTTTCTGACAGTTAAAAAGTTTCTGACGTAAAAATGTGAATGCTTCACTATTTTTGTCTAGAAGTAAGTCTCATCCAACTAAATAAACGACTAGAAAAAGTTTAGAATAAATTGTATTCTTTCAGATCTTTCTCAATGGTTACCATTTTTCTTAAAAGTTTTTCAGAAATTAATTTTTTGTTTTGAAGAAAGGAATTTGTGTAAAAAGAATACTTTAAATTTACAGAATCTTGATTCATTTTAATTTGAATAACTAAATATTCAGAATAAAGAATAACTTCTTCTGTGATAAAATATATGTTAAGATATACGATGTTTTGATGCTCTATGAAGAACATAATCAGACAAAATGTCACGACGGTTATACGCAAACAAAATCTTCCGCGAACAAACGTTGTTGTTTCAACAAATGGAAGCAAGGATTTCATTTCCGTTGCAGTTCATTTTCGAAATTACCCATAAGGCTAAATCTGCTTGAAAGAAAGCTAAGTGGAAATGTTTAAACTGCCTAAAACCTCACAGAGTAAAGAGAAATCAGATAGACTTAGAATGGGAAATGGATAGAGGTTCTGCAAAATATTCTCAGGACAGATTCTTGAGAAAGAATAAAGAATAACTTGAGAAAGAAATCTGCCTTGAGAATATTTTGTAGAATGTAAAAACAAAATATTCAAGTATTACAGCCGTGGGGCAATAATGCAAGATTAAGTGCACGTTAAAGACATACACACTGCCTTCTCAATGAAAAATGATGAACTTTTGCAATAAGGAAAACTGAAGAATAGTCAAATAAAAGATTTACCAAGAATATTTCCTTTCCTTTTTAGCTTTCTTTTCTCTTCGCTATTTCCTGTTTTTACTGTTTTATTCATTAGGAAAATGAGCTGGAAATAATGTAAATAAAACAGAAAAATGAAACGAAGGATTAAAAATATAAAGCTTCATAAAATAAGTAGCGTAATGCTTATAATATTTTAAGACTGTTTCTCTTTTTATCTATTTTGTTGGTTAATTTAATTGGACATACTTCTTTATCAGTAATTATTCATTCCCTTCTGTCTCTTGTTTTCATTTTATTTTTATCTTTGATTACATTTTTACTAATTTGATTACATTTTTACTAATTTGATTACATTGTTTCATGTCTTTATTCCCTTTCCGTTCATTTCTTAACTAAGATATATTCAAATATATTCAAATAGATGAGTAATAAAACTAATTTGAATAATAAAATATCAAATGCTTTAGAAGATATATAAATTATTTTTTTAAAATAAACAGTTTCCTTTTAAGTTAATGAAAATGATTACTTAGCAACTAACATACTTTGAATTTAGTTTTGCAGGCTCTATCTTGTTTGTTTAAAATAAAATTGATAGACGCACAAATTAAATCAATGATTCAACAATAACAACGAATAATTTATTTTAAAAAAACATATAATAAGATTCTTCAAATTTCTTTAGAAATTTCTTTTCACTAATAAATTAATGATCTTTAATATCTCATATCTATCTCAAAAAAATATTTGTAAGGATTACATTGTTCACTTCTCATTGTTATTATTATTACTTATACTAAAGTATATTTAGTAATTACATTTATCTATATAGTTTACGTAGTAGATGATATTTTCAACAATTAAATTGTAAACTCTGATTTAAATTTCTATAACTTATAAATTTATTTAAAATTATTGAATAAAATTCATGAAATAAAGTTATATCAATTATTGAATGCCTAAGATACAATGACTCCAAAATCCCTGACCCTACAACGTTGCCTTCCATCTACTTTTGTTTTCCACTTTTATCTTCTAACATCCCCTCCCTGTTTGGATCTGATATGACATTGTCCTTTCCATCTCTTTCGGGGGCTGCCTTCGGGGCTGCTTCTTTGAGGAGTTCCCCTGGGATTGCACTGATGATTCTTCTTCGATACCAAGTGCCCTCCCATCTGCGGCGAGTCTTGATCCCTCTGTGGGCGAGTTGTAAAGCTATAAGAGTTCTTGGTTTATTCAGAAGCCACCAATCTTCTTTTGGTAACTCAGTACTCACCTGGAGATTTTCTCAATCTCAACTTATCTGATATATGTTTTTACACTCCAGCTGCCTGGTTATTCACTTCCTTGCGATTTCTTTATTACTGTCTACTTTAGTTGCTTGTCATGATATTCCCTGTACAGCTGTGGATTGATTCCTTATCAAAACTTTCATTAATGTAGCCTTTAAGATCTCAAATGATGATGAAAAAGAGAAACAACCAAACCAAAATGAAAGAATGGAAAGATTTTTATACAGAAACTATATAAACTTTTTATTTCCAAAATTGAGTTAAGACTTTTTTTTTTCAACAAAATTATCACCCTTGCAAGGCGTTTGCTTAACCTAGTAAGAGGTTCTGTATTCTGTTACTCTCTGTTTGATTCTCTGTGGCGTATTATGAAACACTGAAAAGGGAACAGAAGACGAAGGATATTAATACTCCAATCTACTGATTGCAAGATTACGATGGATGCACACAGCAAAAATAGCACAGCTGAACTTGAGACCATCCATCTCACAGTCTTAGCAATTTCTAATTGTTTCTGTCTTTAAAAAGATTTTTTTTTTTTTTTTTTTTTTTACATAATTTCCTGTTACCGTCTTTACGTTTGTTTCTATGCAATACATGGTAAATAATCGGAAGATTATTTTTCTAAATTTTATATTTTTCTGTTATTGTAATTAATAATTGATTACTTGCTGTAGAGAATTTATGATTATTTATTGTATTTTTTTTTCTCCCCCTTTTTCAATGTAATTCCATATTAAAAGATTTATTTCAAAATGTATTGTATTTAGAAATAAGAACGTTTGCTAAAGCGCCTTAATATCGAAATGTCTCGATAGGAGTCGCTTTTGCGGGTGAAGTTTTCTTTTTGATGTAATGAAAATTTTGATCGTAGTCGAGATGAAACTTCCGAGGTATCAACTGGCGTTTTGGACCTTGCTACGTGGGAAAGAGATGGATGCATTTGCCATCTCTTTGTGTTGCGGGGCCTAACATCTCCTTGTGTTGCGGGGCCTAACGTACTTAGGGATGTGGCGATGAATTAAGGCTTAACCATATGTCCGACAGGCTTAAGGCTTTGATGACTTAGAGGAAATTATTTTGATGTTATAGGAATCCTTTTACTGGTATTTTGTAATGATTAATTTTGGAATTGGATCGTTAAATGATTTGGCCAAGCTGTTTAAATCCTGGAGGATTAATCTGCATTGCAAATTTTTGGTATTTAAATATATTTCCGTCAGCCGACATTCCACGGGTTAGGGATAACCACGTTCAGGTTTATCAACAGGGTTTGATAATAAGAAGTGGAATATGCTTGGAGCATTGCAGTCGTTGTTGTGCCTTTAGATTTCGTAATCGGAATACAAGACGTCGGACATTTTAGCCTGGGAATCGCAGTTTGAAATATTCGACACGGAATATTGCCAGTGGGACGCCTCTGAATGATTACCAAAGAACGTTATATAATTTACCGTTAGAATCACAGTGAATTGTATTTATTTTATGCATGTTATATATATATATCCTGTTGCATAATTTATTCTGTTTGGTTCCAGTTATTTAGATTTAAGTTATGGTACCCAGATTTTATGAATGTTAGATATTCTTGCGAACGTTCGATTTTGTTCTGTGGGCCTTAATGGCGTTTAAATAAGTTAAGTTAAATTCGCCATTAACTTTAATTATCTGGTGTTGTGCGTAATATCACGCTAGATTTATTTTTGTTAGAATTAATTTACGAACGTAGGGTTAAACCATTACGGGATAAAGTTTTGCTGTTAGTTGATATTCTGAATGATTATTCTTTGAATTAAGTTGTATTATACCATATATAATTCATTGATAAATATTGCACTACTTTATAATTTTGATCTTTGGTAATTGCATTTGTATTAAGTTTAATACATTTAGGATTATTTAATCCTACTTTCTTATGTCATAGTATCTACACATGTTTGATTATTAAATTCTTATTTGTTTTTCCTGTACCAAATGCTTTGCTATTTCTTTAGCCCTTTTTAGATCTTGTAAATGACTAATATTAACTTAAAACTTTAAGGAGTCATTACAAATACTAAGTGCTTGAATATTAAGATCTAGAATTATTACTAGCTATTTACACTTGCAAAGGACATTATACATCGTAGATATTTTTTTTTAAACTTAAATAAACAAAAAAATATAATGGATTTTCAAAATACTTTGAGTTTAGTCTAATAATGATGAAAGTATAGTAAATTGATATCAATCTCCCCATGAAATATTGTTAATTTCAATAATCTTCCTGTTGTCAATGGACAGTAATACTAACGAAGAATGACGATACAAGTAATGTATTGCCGTATTAGGGCATGCCCAAAATGGACAGTAATACCAGCTATACGCTATTTATAGTTTGGTAACTATTGAGATTAAATATGTCCTTTTTAGTAAAACCTTATTCCCTTAAGTAAACCTATAAAATTTCCTTTTAAGTTTTCTATAACATTAAGTTGGTGCAAGAATAATTGCCGTTTTTATTATTTTAAACTTTGACACTTATTTTTGGAATAATTTTTTATTTAAATATCTTCATGTAATACATCATTTTTAAAGAGCGAATTTCGCTCTACTTTATACGAACGGTAAGGTTTTCCATGTTTCTTCTTGGTTATTTTGGGCTGACAAATCAAAGATGAAAAAAAAAAACAATTTCGAGCAATTTTATTATATGAGTTCAAAATCGGAGGTAAAGCAGCGGAGACTGCTCGCAATATCAATAATAATTGCAATAAAGAGTTTGCTTTTTAAAGACTGCTCGCAATAAAGAGTACGGCCAGGGACCGTCAACAAATGTACAGCTCGACATTGGTTCCAAAAGTTTTGTAGCGGAGATGAGAGCTTTGAAGATAAGGAGAGTCGTGGACGTCGTTCTGTGATTGACGACGAAAAATTGAGGGCCATTATTGAAACGAATCCATACAAAACTACTGGAGAGGTTGCAGAAGAACTAAACTTTGATCATTCAACTTTTTTCGACATTTGCACTAAATTGGAAAGTCAATAAAGCTCGACCAATGGGTCCCTCACGTCTTGAAGGAAAATAAAAAAAACCGCAGTTCTTTTGAGAAACAAAACCGATCCATTTCTTGATCGCATTGTGACTTGTGACGAAAAATGAATTCTGTGGGACAACCGATGGTGGCACACAGCATCGCAATAAAGCATTAAAAACTTTCCCAAACCGAAGCTGTATCAAAATAAGTTTTGTTATGGTCCCTGTTTGGTGGTCGGCAATTGGAATCATCCATTACCACTTCTTGCATCCTTATGAAAGCATCATAGCAAAGATGTATCGTCAAGAAATCTATAAAAAGCACCAATAACTGGAACGTTACGTCAGCATTACTCGATCGAAAAGGACAACTCTTCGCCACAATAACGCCCAACCTCATGTCTCATAAACGACACTGCAGAAATTGAACAAACTGAGCTACGAAACACCCAACATATACACCAGACCTATCGTCGACCGAAACCCACCTTTTCATGCATCTGGACAACTTCCTGCAAGAGAAGGTCTTCAACAACCAAGCAGCAGCTTAAAACACCTTCGCAGAATTTATCAGCTCCAAGACTCCAGAATCCTACGTTACCGGAATAAATAAACTTATTTCTTGTTGGCAGAAATCTCTAGATTCAATGATTCTTATTGCGATTAATAAAATTTATTTTTATTGCTTTAAAGTCAATGATTAAAAATCGCAATTATATTGGCACTAACCTAATAAAGCTAATTACCAGTTGAGCTATTGGCAGCATAGTATCTGCGCGTGCCACATCATTAAAATGCCGTCTTATCGTAAAATATTTACAATCAAGATTTCCTTTTGAGATGGAAAGGTCAAAGTATTAGAAAAGTACAATATTTTAATTTGGCAATAAAATTAAAGCAAATCATAACAAAACTGGTACAGACGCTAACAAAGTATATTAGAGATAGAATGTTTTCTAAAAAAATAGTCAAATTATATATAACTTTTTATACAAAAACTCCTTTTCTTCATCATAAAACATCTTCTTCATTGCCTATACGATATTCCTCAGAATTTATCAGGGTCATTCCATATCAAATCATCCAGAAATTTTAGGAAATGTCACCCACCCTCACAGAAAACTTTGAAATTTTGTATAATTGAAGTATACCTAGATATATGAACATTTCCAAAATTTAAATGTTGCAGGTTAAGTAACTTTTCAGTAATGGTCTCAAGAAGTTATATGGATCCAGGAACTCAGGTGTTCCATGGACGAGCTCCTTGATAATTTAAAAATGCAATAGTTCCTACAGTTTTTGCAGTAGAACCTTGATTTTTTTTTAAATTAAAGAGGAATGTTTATATTTTTATGTTCATGCTTTTTTTATTGAGTAATTATAAGTTTTTTTTTAGAAACAAAATATAATAATTTTTTTCAAATAAATTCGATACCTGGGCATTGTATTTTTTTTAAGGTATTGCTCCATCATAGATTCCTTTGAAAATTTTACAATATTATTATAAATCCTTCTTTATGTCACACAAAAAAAATCAGTTTGTAGAAATGATGGGAAGTTTAGAAAAAACACTATATTAAAAAAAAAAATTAAATTGATAATTTCTGACTATCATGTCACCTGTAAAATGAGCACCATAAAAAATACATATGAACAGAAGCGTCTTGTTTTAAGTAATTTAGCTGAAATGTATTCTCTCTTTAAAAAGAAGTATCCTGAAGACAAAGTAGGATTTTCAAAATTTGAATCTCTTCGACCAAAACAGTGTATACTCGTAGGATCATCCGGAACACCTACCGTATGTGTCACCACTTACAGTCAAAATGTTAATTGTTTCTAAATTCTATTCCTATTAAAGTAACATACCATGATCTAATGAAAACAGTAACATGATATAAATAACCGAGCCTGTATGCTCCTTCTGTGCAAATAATGCCCCCCCCCCCTTCCCAGTTCTTTACTTCAAACACACTTAAAAAATGAAATAGAAGACTATGATCCTGATGTGATGGTTCAGTACAGTCAATGGATATCAACTGATAGAATGACTTTAAATGTTCAAATCACCACTCTATCAGAATTCTGCGACACACTAATTAAGAAAATTGAAACACTTACTCCACACTCTTTTATTGCCCAATCACAGTCTGATTATCTGAAAATGAAGAAAGAAACACTTGATGAAGGATCAGTGTTAATTTTAATGGATTTCAGTGAAAATCTCCATTTTGTTGTTCAAGATGAAGTACAGGGGTACCATTGGAATAATGGTAGCTGCACTCTTCACACTGTTGTTATATATTACAAAAAAGATCAACAGTTGCAAGCAAAAAATTTTTGTATCATTTCTGTTGATCTAGAACATGATGTGGCCCTTGTGTATCAGACTCAGAAGACTGTATTGAATTTTTTGAAGTTTGAATTTCCTGAAATTCCACTTGCTTATGCTGAATATTTCTCTGACGGATATGCTGCACAATATAAAAATTGTAAGAATTTCAGAAATATCTGCTACCATGAACACGATTTCAATATAAAGTGCAGCTGGTCTTTTTTTTGTAACCAGCCATGGCAAATCTCTCTGCGATGGTATTGGTGGCACTGTCAAAAGACTTGTCACAAAATCAAGTTTGCAAAGACTATATAAAGATCAAATACTTACTGCATCGCAGGTATTTGAATTCTGTCGGGGAAACCTACAAGGCATTTCAGTTCTCTGTTTCAAAAGATGAAATGGTTCAAGTCAGAAATTTTTATTTCCCACCCTTTGAAAGTGCAAAAACTGTTCCTGGAACACGATCTATGCATCACATTATACCACTATCACCAACCAAGATTGGAGCAAAAAGGCTAAGCTGTGATACTGATTTTAGTATCATTCATGATTTCTCTGCATTTCCGCCACTGATGCCATTATGCTCTGTGCAGCCCAACTGCTATGTTGCATTTGTATATGACTCTTCTTGGTATCTGGGGATTGTTGAGAAAGTGAATGGTAAAGAAGGAGATGTTACAGTAAGGTTCATGCATCCTCATGGACCATCCCCGTCCTTCTATTGGCCTGATAATGATGTTTGTGATGTCCCATTCTCACATATTCTATGTGAAGTCGATATCACCACAGCAACAGGCCATACTTATTCTCCAAACAAAAAGTCTTCTAGATTGGTGGAAGAAAAGTGGTCCTCATACAAAAAAATATTAAATGTGAGGCATTAAAGCATCTTGTCATATACATATTTCCAAATGAACTTGAATGCAGATACATATCTTATATAATGTACGAGTATATTTTATAGTTTGTAGTTTTGTTTTATATTGCAATTTTTTTTTACATTTGTATATTTTTATGCTCACTTATGTTGTTAATGTTTCTTGAGTAGTTAACAGTATTTCTATTATTGTGATATTTTGGGAATGTTAATGGCTGAATGAAAATGTTTTCAAAATTCAAGATGAATTTTTTTTTTGTGAGTACCATTCATTTCTCAAAATTCATTTTTTTTTTGTGAAGCAAATTTACTATTTGCAGATCAGTTTCTAATTTTTTCAATGATTTTCAGAGGGGAGGGCAAGTGTCCAAATTTTTTTTTAAATTTTACAAAAAAAATTAATCAACAAAATTTTATTTGGCCAATTCTTTCACGAATTTTTTTTTGAGAATACCATTCATTTCTCAAAACTGATTTTTTTTTTTTTTTTTTTTTTTT
>JAFIDM010014012.1:31920449-31942061 GCA_023159025.1 Thereuonema tuberculata
TAAACTAACTCTGTTATCAACGTATTACTATTAATAATTTTACAACAAAGCTTTTATTAAATTGTCATTAACATAAAACTACACATAACAAAATCTAATCATTTTATAGTATTAACCTTGGAAGTCTTTACTGATTTTTGGATGTTATTGATTCATTATTGTTTGATACATGTCTTGTTAGCAATCTAAGACTGAAAGTCTTAAAAGGCTAAGTTCAAAGTAATATTTGAAGGATAGAAATAAGCCTTAACTTGTTCGTATATTTGCTTAATTGTATTATAATGATATTTTTAAAATTCCAAAGATGGGCCTATAACGTACACAGACTGCAATATTATTTTTTAATATTTTGGATAGATTATTAGGCTAACTCAACTGCACTTATTAAAAAAAGTTTATTACAATGGATCTAAATGGAACGTAGGAATTAGAATTGAATATTAAACAAGATTTTTTGTATGTTATAGAACATATATTCTAAAAGATGAATATTTATTAAAATGCCACTTACATCTGATTTTCAAAAGGAATATCACATCACTATCAGCTATTATTTTGAGGGAGAATTAATTTAGAGAGAAGTTCCAATGTACCATTTTTATATAGTGCATATTATTAATGTGTAAAAGTTTCAAACCTTGGGTTTTCCCAACAAAGATAAAATGGCGGGTCAAGGACCAAGTGTAAAAAAAAAAAGTGTGCAAAAATGGTTAGGGATGTGTGATTGTGTCCATAAATTTTCTAACTATGCATGTTGTGTTGAGTACCCCAACCTTCTGGAGTTGTGCATAAGTGATTTTATGAAGTCCTAATGTGCTGAGACTGTGGTGCAATGTGTGAGACACCAGACCAGTGGCGGACAGGACGATGGATACAACACGTACTTGGTCCTGCCTCCACTGCTTCTGGAGCTCGTGTGCTAGGTAGATGTATTTACTGATCTTGTCTGCGGGAGTTTTCTGCATGTTTTTGCTATTAGGCACTGCAATGTCAATGAGATAGGTCTGTTTGTTGACCTTATCAACAAATGTCATGTCAGGTTTGTTGTGATGTATGGTTTTGTCTGTGTGAATAGGGCGGTCCAAGTACAGCTTATGTGAGGGTGACTCTAGTACGCTTTATGGTGTGTACTTGTAGTAAGGGACCTTGTTATTATTATTATTATTATTATTATTATTATATCGAAAAAGTTTCAAACCATGGGATTCCCCAGCTAAGACAATATGGCGGGTCAAGGACCAAAGCACATATTGCCAAGTGTATTAAAAAAAAAAAAAATTGGAAGAATAGTTAGAGATGTGTGCTTGTGTCCATAAATTTCCGAACTATGCGTGTTGTGTTGAGTACTACAGCCTTCTGGAGTTGTGCATAAGTGTTTTTATAAAGTCCTAGTGTGCTGAGGCTGTGATGGAATGTGTGAGGCACCAGACCAGTAGTGGACAGGATGATATGTACAACACGTACTCGGTCCTGCCTCCACTGCTTCTGGAGCTCGTGTGCTAGGTCTGTATATTTACTTATCTTGTCAGCGTGAGTTTTCTGCATGTTCTTGCTGATGGGAACTGCAATATCAATGAGATAGGTCTGTTTGTTGACCTTATCAACAAGTGTAATGTCAGGTCTGTTGTGATGTATAGTTTTGTCTGTGTGAATGGGACGGTCCCAGTACAGCTTATGTGAGGGTGACTCTAGTACGCTTTGTGGTGTGTACTTGTAGCATGGGACCGTGTTCTTAATAAGTGAGTGTTTGTGTGCTAGCTGTTGATGAACGATCGATGCTGCCTGATTGTGTCGGTGGAGGTAGTCTGTTTGGGACAGAAGGGGACAGCCAGATATTATGTGGTCGATCGTCTCATGTGTAATGTGGCATTTCCTGCATCTGTCGTCGTGTGTGTTCGCGTCGTGTAGAATGTGTTTCTTGTAGTTGAGTGTGGGAATGGCTTGGTCCTGTATCGCGATCATGAACCCTTCGGTCTCCCCAAACAGCTCACCACTTATCAGCCATCTGTTCGACGCTTCCAAGTCGACATGAGGTTGGCTGAGAGAAGTTTCAATTGCATTTGTTGTATTAAATATTATTTTTTGGGTTTTATATATAAGGTATTATATTATTACTGTATAAAATTGTGTTTACTTTTCTGATTAATTTTCTTTTCTTTTTATTTAATTTTATATGGTGAAAACTGTTAAAGAATTCATTATATAATCTACATTAATATTATCTTTTAACTACTTTTTTGGTTGTGTATTTTTTAAATTATATTTATTTTGTAAAATTATTATCTCCAGAACCCGTTTGGTAAGTTCTGGAATGAAATGCGGGAATGAAATGCAATTGTAAATAATCATTATTGTTATGATATTAATTTTACATTACTTTGATGAAATTGCATGAAAATTGTTTCAATAAAATACCATAACATCATTACCTTGAAAATCATCTTCTTTATTATTCTTAACAATATTTCATTTCTTTTAATAAGAAACTTCTTCAGGTTATACATGAGGAATAGAAAAGCTTTCTCCTTCCTCTAAGACTTCATAATTCGTTATTAATAGAAATTTGAAACTAAAATTTACAAACGTTATGGTATATTTTATTCATTATACCATATGTTATGGTATAAAATTGAAAGATATGTTTAGACTTTGAGAAAATGATATTTTTATCGTTATATTGTCTAACTTTCAATTATGAAACCGTTTCATTATTTTCATTTTTTTTTCTTATCCAGCATTTTCTTAATTAAAATCACGAACTATTTTTCTTTCGTTTATTAAAAGGAAAAAAAAACTTTATAAAATCCCTTGTCCTTAGATCAAACAACAGCGACGGGAGGCCATCTTTTCAATACTTAAATATTCTTTCCCATCTATTTACATTCTTTCCCATTTATTTACATGATTTGTTTTTGAAGATTAATGCGATTTCAAATTAACCTAATGTTCCTCTGTTATTTATAATTTTTAAGGAAATAATTGACTATACAAAGAATTGCATCTCAAAAATGTATGAATATTTCAAAACAGAACATGACATTGATCGTTTTATCCTAAAGATAGCTCAATAAATAAAAATTTGCAAATCCTTTATCTTAAAAATGAACAATCTAGAATTTTTATAATTGGTAATATTTTTTATATCAGCTTAAGGCTGAACAATTGGATATATTTTTATCATAACTGAAGTCATATTTTATGCAGAGAATTATACCACTGTCTTTTTCAATTAACTGTCGATTTATCATTTAAATGATAAAATAAAAATAAGAAAATGATTTCCCATTTGTTAAGGAAATTATATATATAGCTCATTTCAGATTTCGGCAGACAACTTACAATGAGTAACAATGACATTAACGACTGGTTTCTTTTTGTTAAATCACTGTTAAACTAACTTTCAAGTTGGTCTATTAATTGTTTTAACTAGGGTACTGAAAGAAACCATGTATTAGTTTCGTTACAGCGTAATCACGGTTTACAGAAATATGAAACATCGACACCAATCTTTGAATTGACATTTACATTACGTGGGAATAGTATAGATAGATATTCTGCACATAAGATTTCGTCAATCACTTTACTTCACAATTATACCTTTGAATACCTGTAACTCCAATGACATTTTTCAATTAACTAATATAGTTGCTTGAGACCAATAGTTTGATTAATCTCTTCCATTAGTCCGTAATGCTTTCTTAACCTTTTCTTGTTAACAATGAATTAGTTTAAGTACCAGACACTTACCAATTTTTGCTATTATAAAAATCAGAGCAATTTAGTTAATAATGTTTTAATTCTCCTAAATCTATATTACCAAAATCTTTTATTTCTGTCTGTCTGTCCGGCGCAATTGGTAATTTCCTGTGAAAAAATTTGTATAGTTGAAACGTTCGCGACGGGAATCGAACCTGCAACCTTTTGATCCGAAGTCAGACATCTTATCGATTAGGCCACAGGGACTACATTCGAATTATTATTTCTTATCACTCCCTTTGTATGTGTGTGTATGGCGCAATGAGAGAAGAGCCAGAGAAAGAGACTTTAACCTAGTAGATTAAAATTTAAATTTCAATGTTTATTTTTTTTTAGCTTCTCTCCGTCAACAATGGCGCGGGCTATCAAATAAAGAGTTTATTCAAAAAGGAATAAAATATCACCTTTTGCCAAAACCGCTTGGGGTCGATTCTTCTTGGATTATCTCATACTTACCAGAGGAAGACATAGGGATGGCCTAGTTCTTTTACATATATTTACAAACGAAATCTGCTGGAATTTGAAATCGTGATGCTAGCTTAATTATTTGTAAGCTTATTTCATTGTTATTTTTTTTTGTTTGTAAACAATGAAGTTCAAATTTATATGTAATTAAGAACGATTTGTAAATTATGAAGGAAGCTTCATAATTGTCAGAATCGCAGTGGTGCCTCACAAGCAAAAATTGTCGTTTAACTTTCATAATTCTTTACTGGATAAAAAAATAATAATCCGCATATCTATTATGCTGTTTGTTTAATATAGTGACCACAGTATGGATTGTCTCCCCTCACAGATCAATTCTACATAAAATTGTAAAGACTTTCTTTACGATTTTCTTCCAGCTTTACGTTGGTTTGCTTTAAAACCACATTTACGTTTTTTTTTTCTTTCTTTATCGTTATCGACCATCTGACTGTTCTGTCCTTATGTCCCTCTCTATCCTGAAGTTATTGTTCCTGCGAAGATTGTCCTGACAGCTGTTGACAACAACTCTAACCCTCAACCTACACAACATCATTCTCCTTGTTGTTTGCTTTTTCTTTTGGTTTCCTTTTTAATTCTGATTAAAGTAAGAATATTTTATTGTAATTATTCTGGCACTGAAGTAAAATTGCACTACATACTTTTTTCTTAATTTATTATTTCAAAGCGAACATCATTTAAAGAATTACGTTAAACCTTCCAGTGTTAAAGCTCATGAATACTAGTTCCTTCAATAGTAGCCTATCCAATGTTTTTGACATTAATTAAATACGGCATTTCCAAATTTATTAATAAAATGAGCTTATTACTTTCATTTTATTTTGAAATTAACATTTCTTTGATTTTTGTAGAAATTTAATGTGCATAAAAAAAGGCCAGACTATAATTAAAAAACATAAAAACACATTCAAACCTCACCAGGACCGATCGAAACTGGTCGAGATTTTAATGTGTTTTCATGTTTTTTAATTATTGTATGTCTGGCCTTTTTTTACACCAATCTTTGATTTTTTATTACTTTTTCTTTAAGATTATTAAAGACATGAATTAAGTTCTCAAACATAGTCAGCAGCTGAATCTGATTTTTCGAATAAATTTTAGGCGTAGAATGTGCTACAGAATACTTTTTGTAAGAATTTACAGAGATTTAATCCGTTAATAATCATTCAAGTCATGATTTCTATTCTTTACTTTTTTATATTTAGTTTGTTTTCTTATCTATTCTTCGTCTTCTTTGTTTACTTTTTCCTATTCTTTACTTTTCAGGCCGATCAATTTCAGGCCATTGGATACTTCAAATTGGGTGAAATAACACACAATGACATTAATGATGATAAACCTAACATTCAGGTCTACAGAACAGTATCGGAATAGTATTATTTCAGAGAGTTAAACTTCCAAATGTGTTTCTTTTCTGATTTAACTCAATTTCTTTTTTCTGAGAATAATGCTTTTCTTTGTTAGATCGTTATAAGAATAGCCAAGCACCGAACTATGATATCCCACCTAAAGTGCTAGTATCAATTACTATTTTCTGTTCTCACCTGACAGTATTCTCAGAAGGCCTTGTTTTCTTCACGGTAATCATTATTGAAATTAAAATGATTCTTTATGGTAATCATTTTGAAATTATATCGACAAATAATATTTGTGGCTGATTGCCATATCATTGGACATTTTTTCTAATTACTCATTGTTACTTATAATCAGGAAACATGAAGTGTCATTTTTCATGTTCTGATGCTATATGGTATATTAAATATATTTCTTTCATTTTCTAGCATTTTTTCTAAGGATATACAAAATAGTGTGAAAGTCTTCTTGCCTACTAATATATTCAACAGCAAAACATAACATTTCATATTCTTATTTATGTTTTGTTCAGATCTAGACGTGATATGAAAACAAGTTAAAGCAGGCTGTTTATCTAGATCTATTTTCTTATCTTGCTTTGATAGAAAAAAGATGTGTTTTTTTCTAATCTCTTGTTTCTTTTATAGGCCAAATTTGTATTTTTTTCATGTTTATAATTCACTAACGTAATAATAATCATATCAAAGCATGAAAAAACAATATAATTCAAATCCTACAGTCTACTATTCTTTATTTAAGAAAAAGAATTTTTAGACTTCAATGACTTTTCTTATATGATTTCAAAGATCTGTTTTTAGCAAAAAGACAAGAAAATTAATTAATTGGAATTATTAGAAAAAAAAAAGATTTCCTTGTTTTCATTCTGATTGTTTGAATTAACCTTGTTTTAGAATTGAAGAAATGATTCTGTTTGAAGCCAAATTACAATTTGTATAATGTAATTGCAGTAAAAACTGAAATACAGTAACAATGCCGAAAATTCTTTTAAGCTTTTCGTTCAAGATAGAATTATCTTGATTAATTACAGAGTTCTGTTTTTGGTTGAAGTTTAGATTTGTTTTCGAATTACAAATGCAAGTTACTTTGATTTAAATTTCTACGGTACTTCATTATTTCTTTCTTTTTCAATAACTTTCCAAAACAATAAAGAAAATGAATAATATTTATTGGTGAAGAAGACCGTGGCACCTCCAAAAAGTAAAGCTAAAACAATAAATACGCATTAAAAAATAAAAATAGGAAAACAGGAAAATTCATGTGATATTTTGAGATATATTTCATTTTACATCTACATATTCTAATTATTTCCAATCATAGGTATTCTGTAAATATCTGGTATTCACTTTTGTTATGTAAAATGAATTAGCCCATAACTTGTTGCAGTTTAATATTTCTAGTTTTGAAAATTCTGAGATATCACATTGTAAACACTTGGTCTTCATTAAATATATATTTTTTACTATATACAAACAAACCATACTTCTTCCTTAAATCTTCTCTTTTATTTGTATTTGTTTGATAAGAATTTGTGATTATTAATAATGTGTGATTATTATATTGTAGATTATGATCTTTTATTTTTATTGTATTAACGTTTTTTAATTGTTAATATCAATATTTTAAGGTCATTGTTGTAAAAGAATCTCGTCTATTTATTATTGTAAAAGCCTTGACAAAGAGGAGACGGTGAATTTTATCTCCTTGAAAATTCGTTTTTTTTCAGTTAATAAATGTAGTTTATGACATTTATTTTCTGGTGGATGATGTTTAATAATATATACAAAAATGTTTACTTTCAAAAAGTAATATGTGATCTTTTTTCTATAAATAAAACGTTGTACATGCAAAAGCATTATGATATCTTCTTTCACATCTACATTTCACATTCTTTCTCAATTTTGAGATATATTTCATTTTACTTTAATTATTCTAATTACAGTCGAACCTCTATTTAACGAATCTCTATTTTGCGAATTTCTTCGTAAAATAACCTCCAAATAGCGAAGTGCATTTTCTATTTAACGAACTTTTTCGTGATATCTCTTTTTTTTTCTCCTTGAAATGTTTTTATTAGAGGAAAAGGTGTAAATATGGGCACCCTCTTTTGTTTTTGACTTAAAGTTACTTTCCTTTGGAAAAATTCTAGATTTTTGACCTTAATTAAAAACTATAACAAATTTACTAAATGAGAGGAGGCAAATGATTAATATCAGTTATTTCAATTCGAAAATTAAGATTTACAAAAAGTGTCTTGAGAGAAATTTTCCTCACAAAAGATGCAAGGTACATCATTCGATTCTGGTTTATCTCCATCGTCGATTTCAGGTCATCATCGCTGTCCATAAGGGGAGGGTCGCAGGAGTCTGATGAGTCCGATGATGAATCGAAGACTCGTTTCATGGGTTGAATTTTCTTTTTCTGAAGGCCTTTGGTCCTCCCAACCCTGTCTCTAACCCCGGGAAAACTCAACGACCTCTTCTTGACAGCACTTTGTCAAGTGACTTGGTCAACTGATCCTTGTACGGCGTTCCAGTGATGAGGCTGGCCCTTGCTGCTTTGCGTCCCCGAGTAGTGGTTCTCTTCTTAATGTTGGGGACAGGAGATATGTCGAACGGAGAAACTGCATTTGAAGTTCCCCGTGAACATTGCGGTGTTTCAGCAGCCTCATCAATGGGCGTAGCTAGTTATATGTTGTTTAAGAGAAAAGATGGTGTAATTATAGGCCCCCTTTGAATGAGGGGCCCATATTTACACCAACCCAATCTAAGCAAGATGATCACTGTCATATGTAACCTAAAGGCCTGCGTGACTAAAGGCGTGCTTCTAAAAGAAGCTTAGGATCTCCGCTTTCCGGATAGCACTATGAAATTATTTTAAACTAATCACAAGGACATGAAAAGAAAACGATTTCACATATCTGTCAAAGGTTTGCAGTCCAGAACAAACACCAATTCGCACAATAACTGACGCTGCATCCACACTACTTGAAATTAAATGTCCCAACTGCTCTCTGCTATCTTATATTAATAAAAGACACCGTCTAGTCCTGGTCGCAAAACTGCAGCACCTCCCATAGCCACTTGGGGAGGGGGTGCCCATATTTACACCCATGCCCGTTTTTACACCTTTTCCTTTATGAATATTGCTGCCTGTCGATTTCACCGCTGGCCAAAATCGTCAGCAACGGGGTGGGTGGGGGTCTGGTGAGGGTCGATGTCGACTTCACAGCATGCGTCTGACGTACTTCGAAACACTTGGCGACGGGAAGGGTTTGGCTTGCCGGCTTGGCAAGTCGTCTTCGGCGACGCTACTGGGTGGGCTCGGTGAAGCTTGGCGGTTCCTAAGTTGCCTCAACCTCGGGGAAGGCCCGTCTCGGTCTTCGGACTTCGGTCTCCGTTTGCCGGTCACGATCCTTCCGTTGGCCGGCTTCGGGTGATCTTTTAGCGGGGAGAGCGAATTGGCTTTCACCGCTAAACTTAGCTGCGCTGTGGCTTCCTTCTCTTGCCGGCGGCGTGTCCTTCGCTCGGCCGGCTTTCAGGCTTCCAGGCGGGGAAGGGCGGTTTTGCCGTCCGCGTTGGAGATGGCCTCGTCTTCCTGCGTTCTCGTACAAACGCCTCCTTCGTAATCCGATAACTATTTTGGGTCTCAGCCCAGACACACTCTTTAAACGTCCTGACACTGGGAAGTAACCTTTTCCCGTTGGCCACTCGGGGCCGAACACTAACTGTCCTAATCCTTCTCCGGTTTGGAGAAACCCTTGCGGCTTGCTTGCCGCCAAACTGACTCACTCTGCTGTCTCCGGTTGGAGAATCTGCCCGCGGCTGCTGGCCGCCCAAAACGAACTGTCTAACACAGGTGGAACTCCCCATTATATCCCGGAGTTCGGCCTCGCCATCAGCTCCGGAACGGTCAACTCACCTCAGAGGGGACGGGGAAACCGAGCACCGGTTAAGGAAGAGTCCATTTACGGGGGGAAAACAAATGGGGAAAAATCACCAGGTAACAATATTCTCTTAGAGGAAATGAAAGAAATGTCGATAAAGCTTAGGGAAAAAGAAGAAATTAACGATGATGTGCTGATTAATGATTATCTTTCACTTGATTTTGAAGTTGAGACCTCGGAAACACTAACTCCATCGGATATTTTGGACAGGAAAATAAAAACAATATAGCAATGAATTGCGATGAAGATGAAGATGATGAAAATGGAAATGATCATCATAATAAAGAAAGCAAAAAACCTTCATATGATGAAATGCTAAAATCATTTGAAAGAAACCGACGCAGGTTACAATTTGAAGAAATAGCGCCTGAAGGGGTTTTCGGTGCATTGCGAAGATGCAAGACGTATTATAAGCAAAAACACTTTTTCAAAAAAAAAAAAAATTTCAGACAAAATTAACAGACTTGATTAGTAAAATTTAAGTACGCAAGTGATAATGTATGCTTTATGCCATTAAAATTATTACTTTTTTAATAATATTTATTGTTTAAGTATTTTAAATCTGTTTTATGTAGTTTAAAGTAATTTTAAAAGGTGAATCTCTATTTAACGAATTTTCCATATAACGAACTTTTTTTCGGGATTTAGCGACTTTGTTAAATAGAGGTCCGACTGTACTTCCAACCATAAACATACATTCTGTAGATGTTTGATATTCACTTTTGTTATGTAAAATGAATTAGCCATAGTATGTTGCAGTTGAATATTTATAGTTTTGATGTGGATTTGAGGAGACTTATTTCCTGATTGTTATTGGTCAGCGATTAAAAATATTACGGACAGTTTGGAGTAGCATTTATAAATCATTTTCCGATGATTTCAAAGAAAACGAAAAACGATGTAGCAACAATTCACCGAATGGAACAGTAAATTTCCAAGGATATTATGACTAGTATAAAAGAATTTAAGTTATTATCTTTAATGTAAGGACCGAAAAGAATAAATATATCGGTATTTATATTTATTAATCAGATATTTTTAAACATTGCAGTGTGTTTCGTGGTCATAGCTTTATTATAACATGTTAAAATAAAATTTTTAGTTTAATTTACATGTCTTTGAATTTTGCTTCAAGCAAAACAGAATTCCTTTAGCAACAAAGAACTTAGTATTGAATTCGATATGAAATTCTCCTGGCTTATTTCTTTCTTGGGACCCAAGAGAAATTACATATACATAAGAAAATGGATTCTCTATCTATGGCTACTTTTTCCTTTAAAGAAGAAAAGACAAACAAAGACAAATAAGCAAGATTAAGATATCAAATAAAGAAAATTTATACAAGAACTAAGCAAATAGAAATTAAATACAGGTCAGAAATAAAAAAGTATACCAGCGAAATTTGAAGTGGACCATTACAATATCTCTCAATTTCTGTTGACTTCACGTCAAAACTTACTTTAAATTATTTGAACAAAGAAATGAAGTGGCTGTTTCAACTTTTAAATAGAAGAATTCAAAAAATTATATTAATATAGTTACTTTTTTTAAAAAGTTATTCATTTTCATTCTTAATTCATCTAATTCTAGTTGGCAAGCATTGTTGCAAATAAAACAACTGATTTATGCTATTCTATTTTCTTTTTGATTTTCTTTGCTGTTGATTTCAATTTGGAATTCAAGAGAATTACTATCATACTGCATAACTACCATGTTTTTAAAATTTATAATCGCCTTAAAATGCTGTATTTGGTTTGATTTTTTATTTTTATAGGTAAAGGTAAACTTTAATAAAGTGGTATTAATTTGATTGCTTCGCATTTTTTTTATTATTATTATATTATATTATCCAGTACTCAATGAAATGAAAAGTCAGAGATTTATCCCAGATTACACACTTAATATTATTACATGGAATTAACTATTTACAATTCGTCTTTTGTCTATGCCACGTGACCTTTAATTGAGCATAAAAGTAATATAAGAAGTTTTTAGCAAAAATTATATAATTTTAATATACCTCGTAAATGATAGTAAACCACAAATACAGGGATTAGATTATCAATGCATTATTGATTCTGAAAAGTTGTACAATTTATAGTTAAATGATAATATTAACAAGAATATATGATCAAAAATTGTACTAATGCGTAAAAAATAACGCAGACATTTAAAAAAACTAACAAGAAATGTATAATATAAAACAGGATGAATATGAAAGTAGCATAAAACTTAAAAACAGTTTCGTGCGTTAGGACACAGAAGATGTTTTATCCTGCTGTGACATTTACAATTTCTACATATTTATTACTATTCTTTTTTATTTTATTTTATTTATAATGCAGCGATGGAGAAAGTTCGGCTTACACCAAAAATGATTTCTGTGGCCCGCCGGCAAGTAAATATTATTATCCTCGGCAAAATGTATCTCATTCATCTTATTAAAACTGATATACGTTCTTTAAAGGCAATTTTTCTTACTATTGTGATAATTACAGCTAATAGATGTTATTAAAAAAATGTTCTATCAGTTAAAATTTCCTTTATTCCTAAATAACTCATCACAATATTTAAAATTCTTCAGTGGAATTATTGCTCCAGCAAAATTTGAACTTGCAATGAAAAAATGTATAGTTGCATTGGAATTTTAAAATAAATAGGCCTATTACAAAAATTAAAGAATTAATACAACATTACACATCTATATATATTGACAAAGTTATTTTATAATTCATTGAATAATGAATTGTAGGATAATAAATTAATAAAATTTATTATATTTTAATCATTCAGAAATAATTTACCTATTCTAATATTACAAGTTATTGTCTGTCTACCATATTTTTTTTTATATTTGTATTTATATACGGGAAGCTCTGAATTAACTTTTAATTAAAAGTTAATTAAAAGAATAAAACTCTGAATTAATTTTTTTTAATTTCTTATTATGGTTATGAATTTTACAAGTTCACTTTTTTCCCAACAGCATTTACTGAAGATTTATTAGAATCATTGAATAACTTAGCTATGTATGTAGCTATTTCCTATATATTTTTTTTTTTTCATTTCTGCCCAAACATGCAATATGGAGAGCTGCCAAATCGATTTTCTATTCCCCACAAAGTAAGTATTATTAAACGAAATTCATTTTTAATTTTATAATATGCAAGAAATATGTTTACAATCTGCAATACATTTCTTCACTTTTATATTAAAATATTTTATTTCACTTGTCTGTTGTTATGTGATTCCTTCCTAAAATTTGGTGAATTTACTGATTAACGAGAATTATAGTTTAAATAAAACAATTTATTATAGTTTTAAGCAGTAATTTCTTTTATAGTAAATGTCCTCTACTCATTAATTTCTATGACATTTCTATATAATATTTTACATAATGAACTTTTTTTTAAGATAATTGAATGAATTTCCATGCATGCCAACCTTTTTGACCTTTCTTTTGCCTAACTAACATATGGTGCCAGTGCTGAATTAAAAACACACCTCTGAATAGGTCGTTAATTTGGAAGTAAATGTTCTATGTCTGTTGGAGATCAGTGATCGGGAATACAGTAGCACCTCGATTATCCGTCACCTACGGGACCTGAGGATGGTCCCAACGCTAAAAAGGTCGGATAATCAGGAGAGAATGAATTAAGCCATTTACAGGTAGACAAACGATGTATTTAAGTAAAAAATACTCTACTGTAACTTAAGGACTATACAGTGTACGTTACAAAAGCCAAATACATAAAGAATAAAAATGTGCTTAAGTTATAAGTAAAGAATGAAAATATGTTTAAATCACTGTACACTGAACAGGTCAGCAGACTTCCGTCAACTAAACGATAAAACGAGCATGACTCAGGAAGGAAACAAAGAAAGGACATCTGCTTGGCTTGTTGTGACAGGAATACAAACAGATAACGCTGGCGCCCCGCTTATCTAGACATGGTCGGATGACGCGGGGAGTCGGTTGATCCGAGGTCGGGTATGAGAGGTGCCACTGTATTGGAAATTGAGTGTTTAGCAAACTCACTCACCTTTACTCCAAGATAAAAAATTCCGTTCCTAAATTATGATGGCTTTGTGAACATTACGGCCCGTCTAGAGAAGAAATAAGTTAGGTAACGTCCGCGTCCTCCGTATTGAATTGAACCGAACTCTTCCAGTCCGTAGCCCAATACTAATATCACTAAAGCACAGATTTACTCAATTTCAATAAATTAGCGACTTTGCAGCTTTATATTTTTCAAAATATTAATAGCGTAACTTGTATGTATGTATGCATGTATGTATCTAAGTATGTATGTAATGAAGGTGGGTGGCAGAAGCCAAGCACTGCGACCAGAGGTCTATTGTACTATCCCACGGAAATATGGACAGATGGAGAGAAAGACTGAGAAAGTATGGTGGGAGAAGTGCAGGGGAAACGGGAGAACCCCGAGAAAACCTGCCCAGCGCGGATCATCCACCATCACGAAACCCACATGAGAACCGAACTCGGGACTCAGAGGTGAGAGGCCGATGTCTTAGCAACAACGCCAACCGCGCGGCCAATAGCGTAACTTTATTACCATCTTTCGAATAAAGAACAAAATCTTTTTTATGTTTTTGCTTTAATGAAAGTTATGGACTGCTGTTTCGTTTTCATTGTTCTAAATCTTTGATTAGATTTATTCATTTCATTTCAGAAACTTACAAGTCACTTCAAAAAAAATTTTGGATGTATTTTTTTTCCTATTTGAATAAGAAAGAATCTTTTCAATCTTTCGCCGAGAGATCAATGATTCCTTATTGCACTTTAATTATGAATTTGAATTTTTGCTTTAATTTACTGAGGTATGTTACTGCCATCGCACTAGCGTTTCTTATCAATGTTCCTATTGATTCCTACCTTAATATTAAAGGGCTTATTTCCCTACAGGCGAAATATTTCTATTAAAACCAGAAAAACTAAAATAGATTCCACTAAATATAAAAATAAAACTACTTCATGATTTAATCAGCAGAAACACTACAAATATATTGATTTTTAAGTTTTATGCATAATTGGGATAGTTTGGCCTTGGCAAAGTCAGAAAAGGTCGACGGATTGTTATTTTTAGAATATGCATTTTTCACAATTCGATTCGAAGTTGTGTTTTTTTAAGCGATTCGTGACTTTAGAGAAACAAATCGAAAAGCAAGCTTCTCTAGTATTTATAATGTAAATTCAAGACGATATATGCAGACATTTAAAGCATGTAAGCATATAAGCAGTTTAGTTATGTATTATGATATGTATTGTTAATTACATATTTTCAAATAAATATTAATAGAGCAGCTCAAGTTAAACAAGATAGGGATAGCGATTAGTAAACCAACCACAATGCTTCGCAATGTCTTCTGATATTTCTATGAAAATATAATTGATATTGCCTTAATTTCCTTATTATTATTATAAATGTGATTGTTGCGATTGTTGTTGCGATTACTGTCATTGTCGCTAATGATATTTTAATGATACTTGACCCCGACAAAACGGCAATATAAGTCTTCTGATACTTGTATCAGAAGACTAAAAAAAATCACGATATGACTGTAAAACAATTCCACTGTGTTTATAATCAAGGTCAACGGTTGTAACAGGGTAGGGAAAGTTAATTGTTAAAAGTAATAGTATTCAAGTTCAGTTGCTAAATTTTACGTTAAAATTAACAACGTTACAGTTATATTAGTGGTTTGATCATATAATGACAAAAATTAGCGTAATCGTTTGTGAAATACCGAGAAGTAACGCTTTCACGTTACTCCGTTACTCACAAAAGTGATGGCGTAACAGCTAAAGTCCTTTTGTATGAAAACAAAGGCGTTACTGACCTTTACTAAAAAAGTAACTATTACAAGTAAAGGCAGTATTTGTAACGCTTTACTTCTCATCCCTGGATTGTAATGAAAATTACAAATTAATATATTTTACATTATAAAAATATTGTAATAATGTTAGTTAACATAAAATATAGTTTACATTTCAAAAATATAAATACAATTAAAAAAAATAAAATTAAACATACAAGTGTTTCAAGAGAGAGACAAAAAGCTAGATTTATTAAATAAGCTTTATATAAAATATCGTATAACAGTAGACATAAGAAATTGTTTATTTTTTTTTAATATCCATTACTTTAAAACAGTTTCAGATACAAGAAAAAAATAAATTTTAAAAATGTTTTTGTAAGTATTATATTTTTAAAGAGGAAATATTTCAAAAATATAATTTTTGAAACAAAAATAATAAAAATTTAAATATTAACATTTTAATTAATATTTTAAGTTAATCGTAAAAATTAACTTTAAAATTATTATTTTTGCCATCTCGTTAAATTAAAAAAAGCAATAAGTTTGATCAAGTTAATATTAATTTATTTCAATATACAAATATCATAAAATCTATAATATATCAATACAAGGGAAACAATTGTGAATATGTGTATGTGCGAGTCTGTTGGAAATGTTTAGCATATTTCTCAACATCCTACAAACCCGAAATTTGGCATGAGGGTAGGTTCCATACCGTAGACAATATAAAACTTTTATTTATTTATTTTTTTTATTTTTTGGGAGGGGGGGAAATGACCCTGAATTGTGTGGCGGAAACCAGCAATAAAACTGAGATTAGCGGAGAAGGCCACAACTGGCTGGGAAGTTGTATATTCTCCAATCTCGATATTAATTGGCTAATGAATAAAGCGTTTTTTTATTCAAGGCTTAGGAATCTGACAAATTTTTAAATTCAATTTTACGGAACAATCTACATTACTCGATTACATTACTACAGAACTCTTATCTTTCAAAGTAAAGATTTATCGCTCATTTTGTGTATTATCGCTTTAATTATTATTACCGACTGTTTTGTTGTTATCGACTTTCTAGACATAATTTATATTAACTTAATATTATTTTCTAGAAACATTTAATTAGGGAAAATATGTGCCTTTTTTAGATCAATTTAATTAGGGAAAATTGATCTTTTTATTATTATAAAAACGTATGTTCTTAGCCATATGCTTTTATAATAATAAATAACTTAATAATACAACCCGGTTTCAAGACATATTCGAAAGTTTGGAAAGTGCAAACTCCCACTTAGGATGGCGTGCACCAACGCCCTGTCAAATCAGTTGTCGTCTAATGAACCGTAAATCTTAACCAATCTTCAAATAAAAATTTGTGTATTCCAAACACAATTTGACAAAACTTCACTCATAAGTACGTGAAAGTTTATCGTGTTTCTAAAACTGATTAATAACATTTAACGTCAATTTTCGGATGACTTTTCGGAAGCACAAGTACGTTTCAAGATGGCAGCTTCCATGGAGAAGAAGAAAAACAAGAGATTTTTTTCTTTTATGACAAGAATTGTCAAGGCAAGAACCTTCAACGGAAGTCATATTATTTAATATAATTTTCTGAACTGTTAATAAACAAAGTATATCTAATTAATCTTTAAAATCGCAGGAGTCGGTTTCAATCGGAGACGATTTCACCATCAAGAAAAAGGTGAAGTTAGTTGATGGAAGTTGACGAGTGATTTGACAGACGAAGTTAACGAAAGCTTGGTGCACACATACTTCAGACTCGAAAGTTGTAATTACTCAGACATGGACTCGAAAAATTTAGAGGTAAAAAAACAAACAATGATGCATTGGAATAATTAGCCGTCAGTTGAAGAATATGATCAAAAATATTAATGTGAATTGTACATTGGTTAGAGTTTTAGAATAAATAAATGAATTACTTCCAATAGGCTGTTTAATTTTTACATTTCCACAAATGATGAATATTCTAGAATTAAGCCTAGCAATTAAAACTACTGCAAAATAGTTAAGAGATAATACAGTTAAGAGATTGTAAGGAAGTCTCCTTCCAGCAAGCTTGGAAAGGAATACGAAGATTGATCAGAAACATATGTGAAAGGAATCAGTATCTATTATTGACGAGTTCCCAGCCCGTTGTGGCTTCTCCGGATAACTCAGATGTATTGCGGGTTCGCGCCACACCTATATATTGACAAGGCAACTTTAAAGCGAAAATATAAACCTCTTTATTCCCAATCCCGTTGAAATTCCAAAAAATCCGACCTTATTCCTTGTGTGCATCAGAAAGAGAACCTCTGTGCAACATTTCAGCTTTCTAGGTCCAAGGGTTTGGGCTGGGCGTTGATGAGTCAGTCAGTGAGTGAGGAGTTAGGACTTTTCTGTGTGACAAATATAAAGTACAAGCGGAAAGACCCGTTCTTCGCACGGGTTACAAAAAACAAATATCCAAATGTGGATGATAAAGAAATTGCAATTGCGAGATCATTTCAACTTTCCCGGTTGGTATAAAAACAAAACAAAAAACAACAACAACTCAAAAGGTCTGATCTCATTACAAATCTATAGCTATTCCGAATCCCTCGTAGAAGTATCTTTGAATCATGTTTGCTCATCCACTCACCGTCCTCCCAGTGTACACTCCTAGTTCCATGTTATTTGAATTTTGTAACTCGACATTCATAGATATGAAAATAATATAGAGATCGGAAAATATAAGATTTTCCCTCCCCTTTCTCTGTCCCGTTTAAACCCCTAGTTCGAGATTATTCGAACTTTATAACATCATAATCCTATCAACTCAGACCTTTTCTAGTTCGTAAAAATTCATCTGATTATTATTATTATTATTATTATTATAATAAATTCATTATTATTCATTATGTCGCTATTATGCATAACCATAGGTTAGGTCCAATTGTTGCACAACAATAGTTTCGTGCCAATTGTTGCACAACACTATGGGGTGGTATAGTTGTCATTGTCGCCGAGCTCCAATTGTTGCATAACAATATTTGTGTGGAATTAACTCCTTTTGAACCCCTGGGGGTGGTGTTTCCAGGTTCTAAGGTAGCCTATCTTTTCCGCAGGGTCCTAAAGTTTGGTCCAGATAGGTCAAAGGGCCTTGGAGTGTATAAAGGACAAAGAAAGAAAGAAAGAAAGAAAGAAAGAAACATTCATTTTTATATATAAAGAAGATAAGAATCCTGAAATAAGATCTACAATTAATAAGATCTAAAGATATATTTCCACCTTTCAAATTTGTAAATATCAAGATTAAGTCAATTTGTTTAAAGGTACAAAGAACTATCTTAGTCAACAAAATTAATTATTTTCATTTGTTATCGCACAGAAAGTATCTGATGGTTTTGCTGCTGATAGGAATTAACATATCAATATCAATTTAACCACAATAAGTGGTTAAATTGAACTGAAAAATTCCCACTTTGAGTGAATCCATTAAAGTGGGAAACATTAATTGCTGAAAATCATGAGAAAATGAATACGAGGTCCTCGGTATGCAAAAACTTTAAGAAAAATGCAAAAAAAAAAATGTATTATTCATTTATCTATGGGCCCAGTAATCAAGTGGATAAGGCCCTGGACTGCGGAATCCCAACGGAGGTCATGGATTTTCCGCGTTGAATTCTGCGCGGGTAACTAGGATCACCCAGCCCTCTGTAGAATGAATACTGGATTTGTTTTCCCGGATAAGGGCGGGCGAGCATCAGGCTGACCCACTCGATTACATCGGTCCTGTGCCAACGACACGCATGGACCACTTGGCTGTATTTCATCATTATCTATACCAACCGTTTACTTGTGATGTAAAAAATAAGTGAATCCAAGGTAAATTTATGTTTTCATGTAAAATTGCTAAATTTCAATTAAAATTGTACGAAAACAATTCTTAATTCATGCTCCAATTTGCACAGTCACAAAAGTGAATTGCTATTAATAAAAAAATCACTAAATTTTGAAAACTATTATTAGGTACTTGTTCGACACAAATAAGAAGCCTAGAGAACTGACTACAACTTGTTCCGTCGGTTGCTTAAGCGGTAGAATAGAAAATAAAACATAACAATGTGAAATTGTATTTTCACATTAGAACACAGTCTGACGAAATCAATAAATGAGCGGAGAAACACACTAGAAGTAAAATTATTTTGGTTTTCCAGTGGCAATGGAACAGTGACCAAGGCCAGCATCATGATCGTTGACGAGTTGTGTGGGTAACTTGTATGATGCAATGTTGCATGCGCCAGCCGCATTAGTTTAATTTTAAAAAATGGTGGACTCAATTATTTTATCATGCAACAGTAAGGACAACGGATAATCTAAAAGCGAAGACGGCCTTTCATGTTTTGAATGTAAACATTTTATAATCATTTAAGAAATAGTTTAAAAATAGAGATGCTAGAAAAACTGTAAACTGATTCTTCGTGTAGATTTCTTTTTACATTCATTGACTTAACTGACTTGAGTAAATAAAAATGAAATTACAATATTACCATATATAAATCCTAAATTTTGAGCTGAACTTAAGATACTCGGATACATATCATCCTCAAATAAACCGAATGTCAAAACTAAACTGCGCTGAACAAGAAAAAATAATTCTAATTTAATGAATAAAATTAATCAATAAATATTTAAATTTTATAAAAATATTCCATTTTAGTTTGTTTATAGTTAGGATTTCTCTTTGGAAAGTATGCATAATTGTGAAGGATTTCTGAAAAAAGAAAATCTAATTTTCTTCCTTCATGTTATTTTTCGTCTCTTTTGGGTTGCAAATTAGTGTTTGAATACAAAGTAAAAAAAAACCTCTTTAAGTAGATAGCCTCTTACGTAACACCAAGTGTCACTTGAGTGATATTATTTGCAGAAATTTCCGCTATTGGCTCCGCGGAGACAAAGTCGTTCTTTGTGAACACTTCTAATATCTGAAATTAGGTTTCGGGCGCTGAGATTATGCCGTACTGAAATCCCCCAGGATAAAAGTGTTCCAATAAATTATTCAGAATCCAAAGAGCAACTTGATACAGCCGGAGTCTTCTAATCCGATAACTCTTGTAATCATTGGACACAGGAAAAATGAACAGGCGACCACAAAAGGGATCTTTGTGACGATGCCAGGTGAAAGAGAGAAAGAGCTCTTGAGCGAGGGAGGCAAGTGGTTGCGATAAAACGGGCGCGATTCGGTCATGGTACTTTCTGACTGGCAATTTGATTGTCGGATCTTTCTTTCCTCCGCCTTCTACTCCTTCCTTCGATTCTCTGTCGCCCGCATCGTCCGCCGACAGTTTTCTCTCGTCGTCAATGTTTAGATTTTTCTGTCTCTCACAATAGTCGGTCTTTTTCTACTTGCCACCCCCTCCGGGGATCGATGGGAAGATTCTTCCTCTCTGTGTGATGAACGCTGCTCCCTAGTCTGGACCCCAGATCGATCCGCTGCATTCACATCCATTACAGACAGAACGGGGGTCAAGGAACTCAATAACAGTGCTCGCGCGCCCACTCTATGCGCTGTTGTGACAAAAGATATCAACCAATCCACTCACTGTTTACTAAAACGCGTTTACAGGCTAGGCAAGGCGGCTTTTATATGGTTTCTGGAAGAAGAAGAAAAAAAGGAAAAAAAAGATAGCAAAGTCCCACTGCATCCCAACCAGTTTAACATTGCCTACCTAATCCTCTTTCGGCGGAACTTTGAAGGTGGTGAATCGAAAATAAGTCTTTAGATTAAATGTGGGACAATAATAAATTAAAAGGAAAACACTAATGGAATTTTAATTTTTACCTTCCAAGAAGTAATTTTATTAGCGAAATTTTTCTGAGAATTAAACAAAACATAAACTTTTATTATTAAATTAAAAGGATTACTAAAATAAAAAGAATCAAGAGAATTTTTAAAAATTTAAGTATTTTCAATTCTATTCAATTATATTTTTAGTTTTAAAAAAATGCTTTTCAAATTTTAAGAATAAAATAAAATAGAAATAGGAAATTTGCTTAAATATTATCCATTCTGTGTGTATAAACATTAATACAAAGGACCAAACACACAAAAACAATAGAGATATAAATATTAAATAACTTCATTGCATGTTGCGAAGGCATTCTTCCTTCGTCGTCAGATGATATTAAATAAATAAATACATGAAAAGGAAAACAAGGCTCGGAATTAAA
>JAFIDM010014012.1:31942461-31961911 GCA_023159025.1 Thereuonema tuberculata
TTTTTACAATTTTCAGTTCAATTTATGATTGAATAACATAGTTTTAGTGAAAAACAAATTAATTAACGGCAAATAACACTATGCTTTTATTTGATATCTTACCAAGATATGTTTTGATTGCATCTGATATATAAGTATAATCTATATGCTTTACATTCACTAAGTATTACAAAATTTCTAATATTATGATCTAATGTTACTCATTTATATAAAGGAAAAACCTTCACAAAATTATTAGTAATTTTTTACTTCTAAGAACTGATTCGACTCGACCAGAATTTGAGTGGAATCTAATTTTTTTTTTTTTTTTTAGAACAGCAAATCCACTTACAGCTATACAAATTTTTGATTCCACCGTTATCCTGTGCAACCTAATATAAATTGGTAATGTATAAAACTATATTGGGTAATATGATAACCCCTGATAGAGATATCGATTTTGACGACTTTCACCAAATCCTCCTGAATAGAACAAGAGTATCATAACATTCTTCTGTGTTTCGGAGAATTTTATTTAGCAATTCATGAAATTCTAGCACTTCGAGACTTCTGGTTTTGGATCTGCAATTTGTATACGGTTAGTGATCATGGTCTCAGTGCATTCCTAAGCTGCAATAGAAATGTGTTATGTTCAGAATTTCAAACGATCGACTTTTTTCAGTTTGACTATGAAGCGCAAACAGTCAAAGAATACAGATTTTTTTTTTCAACTCTATAAATATGGGTTTGTTTTATTCTCACAAGTGAGAACTTGCGAGAACTTGCTTTTTGCTTAGTTGCAAGTTGGTAAAAATAAAACTACTTTCTACTTTTTATTTATTTATTTTTTTCAAATTTAAAACATGTGAATATAATTTTGTGCTAAAGCTTAAATTTAAGGGCGACCCATAATAATAAAAAAATTAAAAACAATAATAAAAAAGGAAGTATATAAAAAAAAAAGAGTTAGGAAAATAAGAAAAAAGAAAAAAAAACACGCGGACATTGAGAAAAAGAAAGATTAAAGAGAAAAAAAAAATAAAACAGTAGGTGTATGGATTCGAACATCAACCCCCAACAAGTAAGTCAGAGACCTTATTCTTCACGCTGTACCTGACAACTGAATTAAAATGGTTGCATTTGCAACATTTAAGCTAATTGCGGAAATCCAATGAAACAGTGCTAAATATCTAACTGGGGGAGGGGGCATTGGCCCCTGAATATACACTATTCGTACGGTGTTAGGGCCTCTGAACACGATGATGAAGTCTGTTTGTCGATCCGACCTTCCGTTCGGTAGTTTTTAGGAATAGACAGACACAGACGGACGGACAGGATAAACGCATTAACTCCCAAATGGGTCGCTAAAAATATTGAGATATGCATATCAATTAAAGAGACTATTGACTTATAAAAAAGACTATTGCAAGAATAAAAAGACTATTCTTAGCATCAACTTTCTAAATCTGGGCTCATTATTCTCACTCATAATATGTGTGTTGCTTTAAAACTTTTTAAACTTCTATGGTAAGATCCAGCAAAAGTTTGTGAAAGAGACAATGAATAACGCAAATTACCATTAAACTATCAGCTTTAGCAGATTAATTGTTAACTGGAGAAGATAATGCCGCAGTAAACGAATTGTGGTTTTTGGCTCTTAAGTATTCAGTACTTTGTACCAAAGCAAGAGGATTCATCACCTTTTCTAACCGAAATATCCGACCTTTTTATTTGAGTTTGCATAGCAATGCACTGGAAATCTCTGTTCCTTTAAAACTGTCCATACTTCCTTCCTCCTAAGCGCACCAAGTCGGTAACGGTCCATTTGACATTCTAAATCTACCATTTAAAGTTAAGATTCAAGTTTAGGCTAAATACTTTTTTTTACTTTTTGCTTGATCTTTTTGTCCCAGTTAGACGGATATGGGCGTAAGTACATCAACCAGAAATTACATTCTAAAACTTTTTATTTTGGTCCTAGTTTTTGTTGCTGTAACTATTTTTATTTCGAAACGCTTTACAGATTTTAAAACCCTGTAGCAACCTTCTGCTTCACTTCAAAAAAAAATAAATAAATAGATGTAGAATTACACTGAAGTTTGTTTAATTATTTATGATTTTCTTAATAAAAAGTTTCCAATAAATCACTTAATTTCATTGCAAGATATTTTCAGGATGGCCCATCTATTTAAGTGAAAAATGAAGGTTATTAAAGAGAACTTCGCGATGTTAAACGCATTGTGATTAATGACCCTATTTATTTATAACCCTCAACCTGTAACTAATAATGGATCTCAGAAATATGTGAAAGTTTGTTTTTTATTCAGAAAGTTCTGAACATTATTTTCAATCAGAGTTAGTGAATTAAAAATGTTATCATTAAACATTATATTCAAATAAGAAAAGAAGATGAAATTCATAACAATTAATAATGAATAATTGTAGATATTTTAAAAGTTATAAGAAACATAAGTGACAGATTCTACAAAGATGAATCGATACTCTATAAACACAGAGTTGGAAACGCATCATTTACAAGTTAAAACCCATTATTACCTTAGATGTATGATGTATTAATTCGTTCATAATACTGTATGTGACCAATGCGTAACCCAAATGATACTGAGTACATGTATTGTGTATATCAGTCAAAAATTACTAAAGAAAAAAATTCTAATTTTTATTGATAATGTGAATGAACATAACACTACAAATACGTAGCAACTGATTCAGAAATAAATGTTCAACGAAGTCTCAACCATCAAGAGTAATGTAACAAAGTAACAAAGTAAATGTTCGGAAATGTCCACCACCAATACAGACATGCAAACATCGGGATATTTAACGTCTTTTCCTTTGGCGTTGAATTCCAGTATGTTCCGAATTAGCCTAAAACTGTTGTCCAGTATGTTCCAGCTGGCAATAGTAGATATTGTCTTATTGATAAATGTTTTTCATATCTCTCTAAAGATAAAAATCCAGAGGATATCGGGAGACCGTGGAGGCCAATCCAGCGCTGTGGAAAGTGAAAGTTGAAGAATTCACTGATTTCATGATGTAGGTACTCTATCCTGTAAGAATCATAATTGTTTTAAGATTACTGTCTTCCAACAATCCCGTCAGAAGTATTGGAAGGAAATCTGATCACCCTTAATAATGGCCCATACATTTAAGGAAAACTTTGGTGTTTTCTTTGGACTATTCCATCCGGTTTTCCTAGGTGTAATTAAGTTCATAATATCATTTCGGGAAAATGATGCTTCATCAGTGACAAAATTAAGGTACAATGTTAATAGCATTCACACCGGGAGCAAGTAGCCCACGACAGAACTACAGCCTTAAACCCTTGGACGCGTTGAAGATGACAGGGGTACAGTAACTCCTCATGTTCGTTGTATGCGAAATCCCTTCTGTTCTTGCTATTGCCCTACTGCATTCCTGTATCAAGGGAATCCTGTCAAGAATTTCTCTTTCGGGTGTGGCAACACCTTTAGGCCAATCACTGTTTGCTTGTAGCTCACAGTTGACCCTGTCTCTGATGCCTCCAGTCATACTGCTAGCAGTTATGGAACTAAGTACGTACGAAAAAAAAAAAGAAGAAAGCAATTTTTCTTTGTTTTACACATTTACAATAAACTTTGGCAAAAGCTTGTAACCATGACTATCCTCGGGCAATTCACCTCGAGCTTGATAGCTGACTATTTTGAAACAACAAAACAATAAGCATAACTTATTTTCACCTTCGCGACATCAAATAACCCTGTTCGCTATCGATATTTCGAAATTTCCGAGCTTATGTTTATTGGATAGTTTTACTGATTTGTCTTTGTATAATCTGTCACTGAGATTTGTCGATCTTTTTAAAAAAAAATATACAATTAACTTTCAAACAAAAAAAAAGATCCTTTTCTTTAATTGTCATAGGCTGTGATAATATTTTAATAAATCTCATTGCTCTAATATTCAAAAATAAAATGCAATTAATTACTAATAATGATATAAGACACATCCTCTTTCTATCAACGCTATATTTCGCAGTTTATTACTTGTAACTGCTTCATCAGGCATAATATTCATGGAAAAAACTCTTCGTAAAATATAATAAAGAATTTGGTAATAATATCAGAAAACTCTTGGGAATATATGCAACTTATATACTGTTAACAACATTGTTCATAATATTAGTAAAACTTTTTAAACTTCCATATTATTACAATAGATTTTGCTTACAAACTATTTTCATTATTGAAATTATTGAAATTTTTCCAAATTTTTACAATTGGCTTTAAATTTATCTAATAGTGCTTGCCTAATTTCTACTCCTTAATGTTCGTTAAAACATTTACAAGTGTTTATAATGCATGCCTCCAAGATAAACCTGGTTTCCTTGTTATAAATATTTTTTATACATTATCTGTACTATCGGATCAGGGTTATGACTTAACTTTATACAGTGATAGGCCCAATCAGAAACTTCCGGGTGGTCATTGCGGAAAGCACCCACGTGTTCCTTCACCCGCTCACTCAATTTCCTCCCCGTGTTTCCAAAATAGACCCCATCACAGGTCCTACACTTTAGGTTATATATAACCACTGCAGTATTCATTAATTTATTTCCTCTTCTTTTTTACATATTAAAGATATTAAACTCTTATTTGCCACCCTCACAATTATATTTTATTATATTTTATTATATTTTACGAGAGTTTTTTTTTTCATGTATATTATGCTTGATGAAGCAGTTAAAAGTAATAAACTGCGAAATATAGCGTTGATAGAAAGAGGATGTGTCTTATATCATTATTAGTAAATAAATCTCATTATTAACCATCTTAAGTACTTTCTAAAACCACTATTTATCATTCTCTATTTACTTCCTTATTCAACAGTTGTGACTGTAAGCTGAAACATTATGACCATGTAGTTGATTTTTATTAGATATGACGATGCAATCGTCTAAAATTGTATCCTCCATCTTACATTTGCTGACTCTTTAATAGAATTAATAACAGAGCCGTTTCAAGTAGCCACGAGGTCTTAGTCCTTGATCCAAGGTCTTGTCTTAGTCTTTGCTCAGGAAGCTCGATTGCTACGTACCGATCTGGATTCGGTTGTGAAGAAGTTGAAAGCATAGTATTTCTCTCTCTTTTTTCTCAGGTACATATTAGACATACTGTAATGTTCCATAATGTGAAAAAAATTATCTGTAAAGGCAAAGGGAAGAAGTAATAACTTATAAATGGTATTATTACCTATATTTATTTTGTATAAGTTTTAATAATTGCATTATTATTTGCAAGCATGATTGTGTTATTATAGCTATACAGTGATTGTTTTGTGAAAGGAAAAAGATCATGATTATCATACATAAAGTACAATTCGTTCAAGTGAAATTGAGAACTTAAAACTTTCTAAGGAGAGAAGTTAATGTACTAGGAGTAATATCTATTCAGCATTGTATCGGGTATATCGAAATTGTGTGACTATTAATAGTTCAGTGATTTATCCATGGGCATTTCAAGAGTATGTAAAATACAGCATTATCTACAAATGAAAGTTAAGGTAAAAATTTTTAAAAATATTCCAGAATGGAACTGGATAGACATATTATCTCAGATGACTTAATTCGAGTTATTTTATTATTAGTAGCAAGATTTTAAACTTGGATATTATTTATTTATGAAGATTTATTGAGAATATATTTATATTTGTTTTGTTAAAGGCGTTTGCGTCAGGTTATTTATTACTTTCATGAAGAACTCTGCTAAAGTACAATAAATACCAAATAATTATTGAGAATAACAATGATTAATACAAACCAGGAAATCTTACAAATTATTTGTTTTATTTATTTCTTTACCATTAGCCAAGAATTCAGATGTTTACAGAATTGTAATTTCCAAAACAATTCGCTAATATTTCAGATTTCACAAAGGGAAAGTCAGCTTAATTAGCTTCTTTTACTAAATAAATTTACAAAATATCAGGAATTAAATATGTAGTGGAATAACATAGGAATTCAGGAATTTCAACTCTGTTTATATTTAGCAGAAATCGTAAAATATTAGGTATATTATTATTTTCACGACTTAAAATGTAGACAAATTACAAACTGCAATCTTATATTGAAAGTAGGCTTCACGTTCATTTAGGAACTTGTTGATTTTTTTTCTTTTGTCTAATGTTTTTGTTCCTTTTGTGTTTTTTGTCAAGTTTTATGAGTTAAATATTGAATAGTAAATAGTTTATTTTCCAATACAGCTTTTATCCTGTTAATATCTGTATTTAAGTATGTAGGAAAGTTCTTTTGATTCTTTGTATTATCAATTATTATTATTGAGATCATTTTGCTAATTTATAGGTTTTTGCTTTTAAAATATTCAATTTAACAATTTAACAGTTAAATGTTTTAACAATTTAACTCTCAGGTTTTGTATGTCTCCTTTTCTGCAGTCAATGTGATAATTTGCTGCTGTGTCGATCTCAATAATTTCTATAATTCCTTTTTATTCCCATAAGCAGACTGATTAAATTGCAAATAAAAATCTGTAATTATTATATTTTTATTTCGTCGATCACAAATTCAGTATTTATGATAAATAATTTGGTACTAGTTGCGACCCGTGAAATATTCACGGAAGTAAAACAAATGTCACATTTTTGAAATACCCTGAAATTTTTGAAAAACACAAGATTGAAAAAGATGTTCTAAGCTCATTTTTTAAAAGCCATGACTCCCGCAACAGCCCACATATAATTTGAAAGATTAAGCCAAATTTTGTTGAAATAAACGAAAATAAAAAATTGATTTACCAGTTTCAACAATAACAATAACAACTGTCCAACAGCTAATACCAATAATCCTATCTGGACAACAATGTTCCCCTACTTGTTGAGTAGTGAGCGAGCGGCTACACAGCCGAAATTATGTAGAAACCAAGGTTTTACAAACTATCTGATAAATTATTTCAGTGTAAACTTCATTTATGTGAGAAAGAAAATCTCAATACGCTGATAATTATATAATCGCGATTCATCGCGGTGAAGTAGGGCGAACGTTAGAGACGCCATGTTTAAACATGGGTGTAACGTTACGCCTGACGTGTTCCAACGCTGCTCTGTGATTGGTTATTTCTCCGATTCTCCTTACAAATTTACAAATATCCGGACAATTTTTGCCTATTAATAGGATGATTTAGTGCCAGGACAAACATTAAAAATAACTCCCTAAAATATCTTTCAATTTATTTTTCCTTCCTAAAGGCACCTTTAATATAAATATCATGGTGAAATGTCGAAAGAGTGTAATATGCATAAATATAATACCACAAGGTGAGACCAAGTGTTTACTAAATGACTTCCTAGAACAGCTGTTTCACGCTAATATGGCGATGATCAGCTAGGAGCAGTCATCAGTAGACAGCGAGGTCGCGATACACAGGCCAATAGGAAATACCGTCAGAATCATAGTGGAGCCTGCAAAGATAAAATAAACAATAAAAAAATAAAGCTCATCAAAAAAGAAATTGGTGAGAATGTGTAGGAGCCTTTATACAAAATCTCTGGCAAATGAAAAGTTTGTTTTTTTTTTAACAAATCCTTATAATCGTACTTTAAAATTGCACTCGTTTTGATAGAAACGAGAATTAATTGACAAAACTAGAACTTATCATATTTAATTTTTCATCTCTAACATTTGGTCTTTGTTCGTTTTGTTTAAAATTGCTCATCGTCAAACAAACCGTTAACAGCAAATCGTGCTCAGTTTGTTAATCCATAATTTATTTCCTCAATGTTCTATTAATACGAGAAATTCAAATTCTGTTTTTACTATTTTCAGTTACAGTAATTTTTTATTGAAATATTAGCATTATAAAATAGTAAGTTTGTACAATTTATGAAATCTTTTCTATCTCTGTTATCATCTTTCTCTATCAAATTAATAAATGCTTCAATAAAAAGAGTAATTCGAATTTCCGAGAAAGAACATTTATTTAGGTCTGAACTTTAATTGACAAAGACAGAAATTTCCCGGTCTACGGAGATTCTATTTGATGAGAGTCTTCTCCAGAAGAACTTCGTAATCAAGTGGTAGAAGTTCTTTGAAGGCAGTTGGCAACGTTGTTCTTCTGCCAAATAACCTCGCCAGTAAGTTTTTGGGAAAGAATAAATGAAAACTAACTTAAGAGTCAGGAAATCTCTCATTCTGCTGATATTGATGGACTCCATCGGTTTTCAATTCACTTTGACTTCTTGTCTGTAATAAAAACATACCAAATAGTGATTTGGCAAAGTGACAATAATGTAAAAAAAAATGTTTTTTTTTTTGTTCATGAAGGCAATCTATTGGCAATCTATTTGATCTCGGAAAGGCAGTTCTTTTTTCATTAAATTAAAAAAAACTATTCGAATTTCTTTTTTTATCGTTATAGTTTAGCACAGAAGAAAGAAAAGTTTTTTTTTTTTTTTTTCAGACTTTTAATATTTGTAAAATGCTTTCGTTGATTCCGGGTGAGATTCGAGATAACCAAATCAGAAGTACTTAAAAATTAATTAATTCATTAAATTGAAATTCAACTTGAACTCGGAGATATTCAATGAAATGGGATTAATTGAAAATCAAGTGTTCTTCAACTTCATTTCTTCCTTTTTGTAGTAGACAAAATGTGTGGGAGTACGTTTTCAGTTGCTTTATAGTCAAATTCATTTCTGGTATTCGAATTTGACAATGGGGCAACCGGAATAAAAAGAGGTGAACCACTAAAACAAAGTAAAAAGTAAATATATATGAAGTTAATTTGAATTATTGATTTTATAAAATAAAGACTCTTGTAAATATATTAAACAAAAAAATACACACAACTCTTTCAAACAGCAGATTTTCAAGATATGTTTTTTTTTCTTTCTCCAGCCATTTTAATTACATTCTTTAAAAGTCGAAGAATACAATATGATGATCATATTAAAGGGTTAGACCAGTGTTTACAAGTGACACCAAATTATTAATTATTGATTATTAATTATTAATTGTTAGGGAAATTATTAAAACAGCTGTTTCAATCTTAATTGACGATCAGCTGAGAGTAACCACTGTAAATACCCAAGGTCTCACCTTTTAATGTGGTTATACATTTTTCGGTGCTTTTTGTTTCTTTAAATAGGCATAGAAAATTCATTGAGGCTACCGGAGGACAGCATACGAATTTCCTTTGATTTTATTTTTAATCTGTATTTTGCTTTTAGTTTAGATTTGTGAGGGACCTTATTTTTTCCTACTACCCTTACAATATAATGGTTAATTGCATTATCACCACTAGAGTTTCTCCTAGTACATATATGAAAATTATTATTTATTTTTCATGATTTTTATTAAGTCTTTTTATCCAAGAATTTCACATAGTTTTCAACAATTTAAAGTTGTTGGTTATTAATAATGCAATTGTACAAACTTCCGTATTGTAATTTCCAATCTTGATTGTAACTCTTCCAGAATGTAATTAAAATATCTTAGAAAATTTGCTTTTATGTAAGACTTTAATTTTATATATTACTTAATACATATGCTAAGTATTACTAGGTCATCTATAAAGTGAATTTATAAATAGTATGGTAGAAATGAAATACTTAGGAGCAATTTAAATTTAATGATATTTATACTTAACTGTTTAATGAAAACTGTAAATTAATTAAAACTGCAAAGGTGAATAAATTATGCTGATTCAATCCTTGATGTTTTTTAAAGATCTTAATGATATATTTGAACATAAGATATTACTTACATTAAGAAAGAAACTATCATTATGTATTTGAAACAGAACTGAATTTCTTAGCTTAGTAACAACGATAGTTCATAGTTGTATTGTTTACTAATACGATCTACATGGAAATCAATTAAATCTTTGTACGTACATAATTATTAAAACTGACTTATGACTTAAAATTAGTTATTGCATAGCTTACTTTAATTAGGCTGACTATAAAATTATTGGTTACAAAAAATATAAAGCTTACTAAAGTTACCTTTTTAAGGTTACTAAGATGTAAGTATGGTGTACTTAAGATATTAATTGTCATAATAGGAAAGTTTTATGAGATTTAAGCAAACATTGTCAGCTGTTTATTAACACTAGCAACTAATAATAACAAACTGCGTGATGTCACACTGTGGTTAAAATGAAGAAAAGATATCATTTCGAACGGAAGAAGCTTTGACTACGTGGCTAATGAAGAACACTTAAAATTGGAGGTTAGTGCAGAATTTTCTTCTCTGAATGAGAGATCTTGAGGCAATAACCTTTTGTTAGATATCTTAGCAACTCAACGAGAAAGCGAGAGCAAAATTGCTCAGAAGGCATGAAGGGTTTCCAACAATACAACGAAGGTTATGAAAAGTTATCACATTTAAATTCAAATGTTCTTTCGAGCGTTTTCCACAATGCACGATATTGATTCTGCCTTCCCGAAATTTCTTGTCGTTTTCGTGAAATATCATTATAAAAATAACAGAAGAAACGTTTACGAAAAGTGGACTTTTCTGCACAACACTATTGATATAAAGAGAAGTTTTCAAGGGTCAGATCTTCATCAGCATTTTTTATAGCCAATTCTGGCTATCGGCCTTCCCCCTGCGGAAGGGGATGTATTAATTTAATCTCCCACATTGACCAGCTGGAGTGGGAGATACATTTTATACCTATGGTCAGCTTTTTGGAACAGAAGCTGAGAAGGATTATTGAAGAGAAACCGGAAGAGAAAGTGAAGAAGAGGCAGACAATCACAAGAAGAATATAAACTTCCATGCCGACGGCGAGATTCGAACCCAGGTTTCGACACATCAGCCTCCTTCTCGACCACAAGGCTATGCCAGAACGGCTACGAAACCTCCTCTTTTTAATTTAGCGGTTCTGTTAAGAGTTCTTTGAAAAGTCACTGCTGTTTCTAAATGTTGTTATTGTTCTTCCACTAAAATAAATTATCAAGAAAATAATAAAACCTACTTAAACCGTATTTAATAGTTTCTACTATTGCATTTGGAATAACGTAAAATCTAATACTATTTTGATATAATTAACCTAAGATTTTCTCAAGAAAGCTTTTCAAAAATATGTTACCAAGAAAGCCATTGAAAATTGCTTGTATAAATGTCAGTGGCTATTGAATTTTGTTTGCAAAATTCTTTTTTTCTTCAACAAAACGAAATCACAAGGCGTTAAGTCAGGACATTCGTTTGTTGTCAAATTATCTAGCTATCATAAAAAGTGAATGTATAGACAGCAAACACGGTAATGTTAAAAGTTACAAATGATGTCTCATCACCGTTGATCAACTTGAAAATTAACTGTCTGTTTGTGAGTGCACCATCTTAAAACGAATGGACAAATTTCCACGAAACTTGATACGTAGGTTACTTAAGAGCCAACTTCAAATTTAGGCACATTTGTTTCTCGTCTCCAGCCCTTCCATCTAGTAAATAACCAAAATCCCTCCCTAAAATGGCTGCATTGATTTCTTTAAAATTGGCAAAATAAATATACACAACCCGGGCTTTGAGGAGACTCCCGCACTGTTAAAATCACTTCCGAAAATTTTCATAATAAATATTTATACAGTACATATAAATATTGACGGTCTTTAAAAGTGACTAATGCTACGACACTGTAGGATTATTAGAAATTACAAATTTTTGTTTCGTTTTAACCTTTTAAGAACTAAAGGTGGCTTTTTCATGTTTTTAAAAACGAATAATTCTTATTAAACTTATAAAGTGTTGAAAATATGGTTGTGCACTTCTATGTGGATATTGAAATAGCCAGTTCGTTCAGTAATTTTAAACATTATTTTATCGAGACATTTTAAAGTTACTAATGCTTCGACGCTGTAAGATTATTAGAAATTACATTTTTTTTTTGTTTGTTTTGGTTTCCGAACTACTGACGCTTTTGTTATGTCCTTTCCTATGGCTTTCTCCAAGTTTTTAAATACAAATCCTTATTATAAAATCTACAGTTTTAAGTGTTGAAAGTATGATTGAGCACTTCTACAATGGATTTCTACGTGGACATGCAAAATTTCATTTTTCTAGCTACTGTAGATTTTGAATCCGAAAGTGCATTGCGGATCACATGTTTTAAAGTACTTAAAAAAAACCATTTTTGACCATTTTTAATGCGGAATTCAGCAAAATAAGAATAAATAGTCTATAGTTTTTCTTTAAGAGAAAAAGTTCTGTGTTGAAAATTAACGAGTTTTCCTTAATTCAATTAACTATTACTTAGTTAATTTGTAAAGCGAGTATCATTAATCTCGGAGAACCAAACGTGATTTATAATCACTATTGAATTTAATAATGTAGTTTAACTTTATCCGAAATTGAATTATCTTCTTAACCATTAATCAAAAGTTAATTTATCAGAAAGTTAGGATAACAGTTGGAATTTCCATTATTAACTCAAAATACACTTGTGGAATATCTGAGTTGATATTACAACAATTACGAAGGATAAATCATAAAATACTATTGATCATTAAATGCGTGTCTTCTTTCAGCTTAAATATTGCTAAAAATATTACTTTGCTTCAGAAATACTTTTAAAATATATTTAGCACATTTTGTCTATTATAAGATTAGATTTTCAGATTCTAACAGTTCGAACAAAATTTCCAACAAAGTTTTTAAAATAACTTCAAATTTAAATATAAGTCAACTTCTGTTTAATTCATAATAAATTATAATGAATTCACATTTTTAAAATTCTTATCTTATGATATTCTCTCCAAAAAAACTCCAAATTGTTGAATTAAAAACATTTAAAAACTGCAGTAGAAAAATCAGGAATTAACAGATTATAGCAGTGTATGTAGCGTTGTTGTAATAGTAATGCTGTAAATTAAAAGATTTTGTAATATATAAAGTATAATTTATAAAAAAATTTCACAACTTTTTACTTTTAAAATTTTAACCAAAATCTTGTACAATAATTACGAATGAATTCAATAGAGTAACTGTTGATTTGTTTTGTTTGTTTGTTTCTTTTTCTGTTTTTTTTTTGGCTTGTTTTTTTCCAAAAATTTGTGATTCATTACAAATTTTTCTCCCAAACTCCATAATTAAATATCCCGTTCATTTCCTTGTAATTAACTATTTACTTCATTTTAAATCTGTATTTCCTTTAAATTGTAAAGCGAAGATCTACTTCAAGATTACATAGAAGCCTATAGAGAAATGAAGCATACTACGAACGCTAACAATATTAATCTTGGATTGAGAAGCTATATGAGACCAAATATAAAATTTTTAAAACTACCAGAATTCAAATTTAAAGATTTGTTTTCTACTAGAAAATTGAATTTGAGTGTTGCTAGTAGAAATATTATAATTTAAGTTTAATCACTGATGTTAATGCGTATAGCGCATTCATCAAAAATGCTTGAAAACATTTATTACATGGATATTACTTTGCATTTATATCATGTCCAAATTGTCGTATTTCATTATTGCAAAATTACTATGCAATCTGCTTATTATACTGAGCATTTTGACATTTGGACATTGATATTCCTAGGCCTCAATAAAATTTAATAACTTTGGGCTTCTGAAATACTATATCTACAGGATCATATCTGCACGATGTAGAACTAAGTAATCAATATTACTTTTTTCCAACTAACCCACATCTGGAAGGCATTATTACATTTTAAAGAATGTACTAATGGAAATTGTCTAATAAATAATGAAAAACATTTTAACTAAAATTGAATAATAACTATTCTTTTATAGTATGAACCGAATGATTTTCACAAAAATAGTAAAGTATTGGGCAAAACAAACAGTGTGATGCCGGTACGCACCGAAGTGCGAGCTTCGTATCCGAAGCATCTGTGTTCCAGGGAGCGCTATTGTTCCCAAGATGGCGAACCCCTAGCAGACTCCCGAGAATTTCAAGGGAAAGATACTGGAGTGGTTTCCCGTGGCCTTCCCCAGGACGCCATTAAGGAATGACGTCAGACCGAAGAGAAAGTGAAGAAGAGGCTGGACAACACAGGAAAGGAAATTGAAACAGCCATGCCACTGCCGGGATTCGAACCCAGTTACTGGCGCACTGGCCGCCACGGCTGACCGCCGCCGAGACCGCACGGCAAACAAACAGTAGAAACAAGCAAACAAACTTTCCACAACCCCATGTGATAATTGTGACGTGTTAGAACGTCATGGTCTATTTGAATAAAATCTAGTATTAGGTTTTGAATAAGTCAAGACAATAATGGTTCTGAACATACAAGAAAAGGTATGTTTAGTCGAATATAGTATTTTATAGTCTAGGAAGAAAAGACGGACCCAGCCTAGCATACGTGAAGAAGCGGGTTCAGCCTACGTTTCGGAAACATGCCCCAAGTGTTAGAGTTATTCTTCGCGTCATCCAAAATTCCGACGGACAGATAGTATGCTTACACAATCTAAAGGGTAAACGTGATGGCCATGAACCTCAACAACAAACGAGATTCCCTGCAGTCTCTTGGAACAGATGTTTACCTGTCATACAGCTGTGGCATCCAGGCAGTTTTCTTCATGATAACTTTTCTGGTCGTGTCATCTCAAGGTAGAAAATTTGCAAATACGGCATGAACAATGTGCGCCATAATGGGGAAGATTTAGAACATATTCGACACACCTTGAATGTATAATATTAATTATTAAACTGATATTTAATTACATTTACTGCTCCCAGTTCTAGTTTCTATGTTTCACTACTTTTAGTTTTGTCCAAAACTGTCTTAAGCATTTCTTTTTTAGCCGTTAACAGCGTGACTTTATTATAACCAAACAAAATTTTGCAAATTTATTACGATTGATTTTTATTTATCAATGACTTGAAATATAATAGTTTCTACAATCATTTGTTAACTGTTAAAATAATATTAGAAAGTTCAGTCAACTTATAAGCTGTTTTACAAAGCCCTCAACCTTAAAACATATTGGAACAAAATTTGTAAAAAAACTATTGTCAGTTATCCCTACTTAACCGCGGTTTTATCACCTTCAGATTCATTCCTGTAATATCTATTCCCAATATGTCGTTTCGGGGTAATATTTTTATAATGAAAGAGAAGTCAGAAACCAAAATCTGCAAAGATTAGAAGAGATTATACATTATAGAATTGATGTAACAAAATTTAAGAATACTTATACTAGCAATCAATTTTTCATTTGAAATTGAAGCTTATATTATTTACAATATTCACTTTAAAATAACCAGATTGTTTCTTCTGAAATTGTTCGTTTTTCTATTGAATATATGCAATATTTTAGGAAAACGGGGTACTCTGACGAAGATAATGGTTGTAGTTTCTCTTACGAAACTGCATTTGTATCAACTAATTATTTTTTTTCAGCTGAATATTTTGTTAATGAAACACATCCAATTTTTATCTTTGCACATTGTATACAAATATTCAATCAGAACACAAAATATAAAAAAGTAATAAGATGATAAAATAATAAAAAATTCTTAATCTTGGAAAAAAGTTAAGAATGCAACTTAAATATATCGAAAAGAAACAAGCATTTGTTAAGCTTTTATCAAGTTAACTTTCTAATTCGTCCCGATTTTCTCAAAACAGGTAATTTTGGAAAGATAAAATAAGAAAATTATTGTTGTTTCATTCGTAAATTTTTCTCACAATCTTGCTAGACAATGTTTGTGGTTTTTCTGGTCAGAAAACTTCAAGCAAAATCTAATGATGGAATATTAAATTGTGTGTTAACTAATGAATACGTGTCAGCGTACATGATTATCACATTCTCTTCTCTATGGCTATCTTTAATTATTATTCTGCTACGTGACTTTTGTATATTGTAAATATGAATATTCATAAGCATTTACTCTACTGCATACGAGTATCTTATGCCTAAAGAGAACAATTCATAAATCTGTAACTTTACACCAATGCATTACATTAAAATGTTAATTAAAGATTATTCCGAATAATTGATTCTAAATGAAAATTTTAAGTGACTTTTTTTTGTATGTTGCTTTAAGCAGTCAAAAGTTTATAACGAAATTTCCAAATACACTGCACAAGCCCTTTTGATCCTTTCAATCCAGCATGATCCAACGTGCTTATCTGGTGTACTAAATTATCATTTAGATGACTTTGGAGAATCATTTCCCTACGAATTACTTCTCGCCCATAGTCGTATCATGTCTCGTATATATTGTGTTGTCTTTTAGTTACAAAAGTTACAACAGATAAAATTCTAAAAAAAAAAAAATGTAATTTAAGAATTTAAGTTAAAGTGACAAGTTGTAAGAAACACGATCAATTCGAATCTGATGATAAGCTTTCATTTGAATTTGATTCAATGTTGCAGCAGCTACTTATCCCAGCAGGTGAAAATTAAATGTGATATAGACTACTAAGTAGAGATTAGCTCAGGTTGTAGGAAAAGGTCCTAAGGTCAAACAAACCACTTTTACATGAAAAATGTTTTCAAAAGTTCAAATTCATTGTCTTTTTCTAATGATTTAAAAAAAAATTAAAGATAAATCTCCTTTAAATAAATAAAATCAATATAACTATTTTAAAATTATGTCAAATTTAAAAGTAAGTAACCTACATGAATAAATTCTACCTACAGAATATTTATTAAAATGAAAACAAGGCTGCACATGAATAAATAATAACGCCATTCGAGTTTATCATCGGAGGGAAACGGGAACGGCCATTTCGTCCTTTTTGGGACTCATCGGCACAATCCACTCTCCTCGATGATTAATCTAAAAAGATATGAACATAAGTGGAAGTTACCATCGCACCCGACAGTGATCTCCGAACCAAACAAACAGCAATATAAAATAAGTGCTCTAGTATACACAAAAAAACTTTTTTCCTAATAATTGATACGACTAAACGGCATTAAATTATAAAGAAACCAACAACTGAAAAGGTGTAATAACCTAAATAAATAAATTCAACGTGCAGAAAATATTTATTAAAATGAAAACGAAGATTGCACAGGAATAAATAATAACGCCTTTCGTTCCCGATTTCCTGTGATGATATACTGGAATGGCGTTATTATTTATTCCTGCGCAGCCTTGCTTTTTGTTTTAACTTTTATTAAAAGAAAATAGTCATATCAGAAAATTAATTTTTTCCTTTGGAATATTTTTTAAGCTAATTTTTTGTCGATAGAAATAAGGATTCAAAAACTATTACCAACATTTTTTTTACTATTTATTTTCAGGAATTCTTCGTGAAATTATGATGAATAAATTAATTTTGACTTAATTTATAAATTAAAATTTTCTTCAGTTTTATTCTGTTAATTTCTTTATTATAAAATAACGTCTTTAATTTTGTGTTGTAATTTTAGTTTCTAGCTTAATAAAGGAAGACAGAAGAATAAACATTGAAATTTCGCCAATGTCTTTATTAAATATTACATATAATAATATATTATATTGTTAAGTTCTATATAGTTTTTTAAAATTGGAAATCTTATTTTAGAATCTGTTATTTATTTTTCTAAAGTAAGGCTAAAAGAAAAGAAATGGCAGGATTTTCCCACCTAGGAGATCAGTTCAAGACCCTCTTTCCAATTTTTTTTTTCGAAGGATTGATTCTTGGAGAGAATCTTTCAAATCCCGGAAGAGGTTCTCGGCGCTCTGTCACTGGTTGATGGGGGATGTTGAACTTGCGTTCACAAAATAGGATAAAGTGGATCGAAGTGATTCGGTTGTAGACTGTTTTAACTGAAGGATGGCTTAAAATATTTAGACGGAGGATCACTAACATCCGCGAAAACCAACCGGAAAGAAAAAAACACAACCGGTACCAATGAAAAACCAAACGAATTGATATAGATGGAATTAGCCTTTTATCTCGTTGATTTTTTTTTGGACCTAAATATTTGATTAAAGAATTTAGAATTTTCAAATTTTCAAAAAATTATAATGGCGAAATTTAGGAGATTTTTATATTAGAAAAATTAATATTAGGCTACATTAAATATATTGAATGTTTGAATATGAATGAATGTTCAATGTTAGAATATTTAATTGTTAATTGACTTTACATGTTATAAATACCTCACATTAATTTTGATATTTTATAATATAAACTTTTATACGTTTTGTTACACTATTATACTAGTAACATTTACGGTTCAGAAAACGTAAGCTGGATGAAATACTGAAATATTTTCTTTTTTGAAAATGTATTTAAGATACGTATATTAGTAAATTCACCAGTAAGCTTTACTCTGTTCAAATTAAATTGAAACTACATTGTTGCTACATCGTCACAACCATGGATGTATTATTTAACATTCATTATTATTCATTGTTTAGTATTCCATAAACCTTCAAAGTACGGCGCAGTTAACCATCTAATAAATACTCAAATATTGCTAATAGATTAATAAAACTTAATATTTTTAAACAAACAGAATAAGAACCAAAGTCTGTTTGTTTATAAATTTTCCAGCAAGTTAAATTTATTCCTGGCTTAATATTTTTATTTGCAATAATATATTTTCATTAATAACTTCTATCTATACAACTTTCCATTAGTAATTATCATTTTAATTTTAGAATATATTGATTGAGTAAAGATTAAATAGTTTATTATTATGAATTGTATATTTTGAAATATATTTAGAGATTAGTTTAAAATTGGAAGTTATTTGTAGACCTGTGACTGAATTTTATTCCTTATTTCATTATTTGAACAAAGAAACTTATAAAATTACTTACAATCTTAAAAATGAAATATATTATTACCAAGTAATTTAATAACAAACATTTTTAAAAAAGAAACTTAAACAGACAGCATATAAACAGTGCAGATTACATAAAAAGTATTTAATGGTGTCTAGAATTGAATTTTAAAAATAATCATTGTTAAGAGATGTTGAATATTTGAAAATTTGATCATAGATTTTGACTGAATTTATTTCATTTTTTTAATTAAATCTTTTTCCATCCTTACCCATGTGGATGTTGAAACGTAATAATAACATATTCTTTTAACATATTCTTTTATTCATATAATCGTGATTTCATATTTTATAATAAAAATGTTATAATTTGCATTTTACTAATAAAATTCTTTTTAAGATAACTTAATAATCAAAAACAAAATTAGGAACAAGGGCAGCATATTGTGCAAAAACAATTTGGTTTTTGATTAAAACTTCCAGCACGTTAAATTTATTCTTTAAATATAATAATGTTTGAAAAAAAAAAACAGCTGGAAGGAGTTATTTTCTCGTTTTCATGGAAACTTTTTTATTTGACAGCTTTCATCGATTGCAACTTTTCAAAATATTTATTTGTCCTGATTACGGATAGAAAATAGAAATGCTTATTTCGACGTTACTGCTTTTTCATTTTTAAGATTTTTTTCCGTACTTTATAAGGAGTTATAATATAATATAATATAATATAATATAATATAATATAATATAATA
>JAFIDM010014012.1:31961921-31985969 GCA_023159025.1 Thereuonema tuberculata
TATAATATAATATAATATAATATAATATAATATAATATAATATAATATAATATAAAACCAAACATTACATCCTTTTGGAATGATTTGCGTGTCGGTAAAAAATGTAGAGATATACATTTAGCTAAAAAACTTGATTAGTATTTTTCTTATTTTTATATCTAGCTAAATTAGTAATAAAGTTGAATAGCCGAATAACCTTTTCTGAAATGTCCTAATTTCTGTTAGAGGCGTGGTCCGTATCTCCATTCTTAAAAATCATTAGAGTTGAGAAGATATGACAGGTCTCATTTGAAGTTCATCACAGACTTCTTTCCTACCACTTCGTTTTTGTATTTTTTTTTCTGTAAGAAGTGCTTAACAATAATCTCCGATTCTTTAGCATTTCCTAGCTGGTATCGATCACTTATAGATCGATAACTGCCTTAGCTCCGTTGAAGAAAGTCTACGTCCCCTCCATTTTATGATGCGACCATGCGAATCACGAGCACTTCTGTTCCACTGTTTCTGAAATGGGAGTGCGAGTTTTATCCTTAATTGCTTAAAGATATAATTACCGCCGAATGTGAGCTTGTCATCTCGGGATTTGTCGTCTTTACATAGGATTAGTAATCCTCACACTGGCAAATGCCTAAGCCCAGCCGAGCAGCCTTGGCGTGCTCTCTTCTAAAGATCTATCAACCCAAATTAGTCCTGCGCGTGGCAGAGGTGATTTTAATTTTCTTAGTTGCTTAGCATGTTTCTTAATCGAGTTTTAGCGCATAAAAGAACAACATAAAGATGAAAGTCTTTTCTCAGCAAGAGATAGAAATCATAAACATACAACCAAAGTTGCGACGGCGAACAGTTATTAATACAAATGTTGTAATTTCTGTTGCAATTTGAACGTAAGATTGTCAAATAAGCAGCGCTTTATTATTATTTTTACAGAGAAGCTGCTGGGTGTGGAACCTTGATGAGAAATTAAGAATAGCATACGCAAAATATTTCGTAACTCCTGTAAGTGAAAATTAAACATTTTGCTGAATTTTAGCGATATATTACAGGGTAACATAGCTTATTAATAAGATAATTAATAATATATTAGAATCCTATTTCTAATATTAATCGTATTAAAAAATTTTACTACATTTTAGAAAACTTTTTACATTAATTTGTTATCATAATGACAGCAAAGATACATTAACAACATACATTAAAAAGATACATTTTGTTAAAAAAATGTATGCTCCATTACAATTAATTTGAATCAAGGTATTTGCTTTAGAAATTAGGAAAACTGTTACGGTTTACAGCTTAATATATCATATAAAACATCGATTTAAAACAATTATTAGCACCAAAAGTAGTAATTCAATAAATAAAAACCGGTTCAGAAAATTTACATTTAACAAAATACATCTAGCCAAAACATTTATAAGAAAATTACATAATTTACTTATTGCAACTGTAGTTTAATTTACTAAAAAATGTAATACCAAATAATGAAAATATTGATAAAATTTCATTGCAATCCAGTTAAAAAAATTATTGTCTAGAATACATATTAATTACAAAATGATTATTAAAATATTTTGTTACTAATATTCTTCTAGACTCATATTCTAAGTTTCCGATAAATAAGATTTTGCAAATAAATAATTTTTATCAAATTCTCTTTTTAGCAAAACTTCTGAATTTTAATTTTCATTTAAGTTGAAAACTAAAATTGAAACGAACGGATATTATTTAATTTATTCAATAATGTAACATTGACTAAGAAAAAGTATTGTATAAAGTATGTGTATTTAAGTGGTCTACGATTTTAAACTTATTTGAAATAATATTTTATGATATAACTATAAATCTTAAGTAATAATGAAATATTTTTTTCATTCTTTACATTAAGCCTGCAGCAAATAATTAGTTAGTAATAATATTCATTCACCTTTATTTTAAATGTTAATGAAAAGTATTGTTTCATACAATAAACAATCAAAAACACATTTAATGTTGTACTGATATTACAGATTATTATATTATAGTTTCGTATTAAAAATCAGTATTCGAATTTAATAAAATAATATCACTGTTTTCTTGACAAGATACTATATTAAAAGATTAAAGCCTACACTAACCATAAATATTTCTGAAGCAAAGTTTGGAGACTTAAAACCCACTACAAAAATTTTATATGCTTCATAAGCAATCGAGATATATCGAAGCGATAACGAACTGCAGATAATGCAAAATGTTTAAAGTTTTTTCGAAATCTTCAACGTCGTAAATATTCGTTTGTTAGACTGGGATAAAAATGGATGTTTTAGAAATATAATTTTTATTGGAAATAAAAAAATCTAGTTATAATCGCAGATTCTGTGCTAGAAAGACTTAAATCAAGATTTCTTTCTTATTTTCTTTATAATCATCAGTATTTGTATATTAATATTATTTGTTAATAATCCTAACCATTTATTAAGTTGCTTTTTTTCTATCTGGAAGCTTAATAAATAGCATATTTTCAATATCGCATTTAATGGTATCGTATTTTTATGGTATTTTTATATTTTTTATTGTTAAAAGTTATTTAGAAAGTTCATTGCAATAGTTTATTCGTAACATAGATTTTTAGTGTGTGCTAATTAGCAAGAATAAGAAAAATTATAACATAATCAAAGATAACAATGACTAAGTTATTATGTAACTAAATCAATAATATTAACAAACTAGCCGGGTACCGTCGCTTCGCTCCGGAACCCTTGCATATATAGCATTAAAAAAAAACTTTATTTATTTCGCAAATTAATATTGAAATCGGAGAATATACGACGTCCCAGCCCATTGTAGCCTTCTCCGCTTAACTCTGCTGTATTGCAGGTTGATGCCACACACCTGGGGTTGCTGCCACACACTTCATGGTCAGTTTGCCAGATGATTCCCTATCCTGCGGGAATTTCGAAAAATCCGGCCTTACTCCTTATCTACATAAAGAGAACCTCTGTGCAAAATTTCAGCTTTCTATTTCCAAGGGTTTTGGGTGGGCGTTGATGGGTCAGTCAGTTAGTCAGTCAGGACTTTTCTTTTTATATATGTAGATTTTCATGAATTTTGTTTTGTTTGATTAGTTCTTTAAAGATTATATTTGGATCTGTTATTTTTTTCATTTCAACTCTTATTATCCGAGATTCGTTCTTTACATATTATTGCTGGTGTTTCGATACCATGCTTATTTATGAAAATGTGATCTATATTTGTTTTCGTATTTCCATTAATTAAAGTTGTTTCTTGTTGTTCAATTCAACTTAAGTTTTAGGTATTTCTGCACCATTTTATTAATTTTGAAAAGATCTATATTTACGTCGCCAATTAGTATAGTTGGACAGTTGTTTAATATATTTTCATTTTTTATGAATAAATTCTCTAATTCTTCAGTAAATTTACCTTTTTTTGTGTTTGGTGATTTATGTATGGCTAAAATGTTAATATTTTGTGTTTGATAACACAAACACATTTTTGATAACGAAATATATTAGGTTTTATTACAAAACTTCCTGATAAATAACATGTTTTGTGAAAATTCTTGAATCATTTTCCAAAAGATTTCCTTGCTTCGACATTTTAGTAATTTATAATTTAACATTTTGCTTATAGAATGACAGACAGAATAACGATTTTAAAATATATAATAATAATAGCCAGGTACCGTCGCTTCGCTCCGGAACCCTTGCATATATAGCATTCAAAAAATAAACTTTATTTATTTAGCAAATTAATGTTGCGATCGTCGGAGAATATATAACTTCCCAGCCCGTTGTGGCTTCTCCGAATAACTCGGATATATTGCGGGTCGGCGTCACAAACCGAAAATTCACATTTTTGCATGTATCTTGCAAACGCTGAGGAGTTTGTGAATAAGTGATATATCGTTCGATAGAACTTTCAAATACCAACATTTTAACAATATAATGTTCTCTTCCATTTTTTATACTTTTCGTTTAAATTGAGAAAAAGTCAAAATTTGACCCTTTAAAAGGCGCCATCTTGGAAACCAAAAATTTTTTTCGAAAGATTTTTGTAGCATTTTGTTTGTCTTAAAAAGATCTACATTTTATCCATTTATATGACCAATCTATCTCTTATAGTTTGGTCACAAAATTGGAAAAACGTAAAAAAAGTCTTATGACAGACAGAATAACGCTTTTATAATATAAAATTATGCAGTGAGTATTTAAAAATGTGTTAGTATTTTCAATTAAGCAAAGAAATCAATTTTACAAATTATTTTTGATATGCATCCAAATACTCAGTACAAAAAAATATTGTTTAAAACTTTAGGTAAAACCAAATCAGAAAAGTCCTAAAAATATATATTAATAACAACAAGTAATAACAATAATAACAAGTAATATTACCTTTGTATTTTTTGCAGATTTCCAATTTATATTTTCATTTGTTGTCTTTCAAACTAAAGAATCCTTTCTACTTCAACTTCAATCATATCTTAAGCCAAAAATTTCAATATCGATTTTTTTTTCTCTTTTGTTTATATTTATAAATTCCATCTTCTTTATCGATCGCCAAATCAAACAGGAAAGAAAATAGGAGCTTTAAGAATTACGAAGCATCGCTCCTGTGAATTTTGAAAGATTAATGGAATTACAAATACTTAAAAATGAATGATACTCTCTTAATTAAGTTGTGCGTTCGATAGAAGTAGGTTCATTAGCTCATCATAGCATTAGAAAATTTAAGTAAGTAAAAATATATTCTTTAAATAAGTAGGAGAAAAGTCAATTTGTCATTTTGACTTTAATTAATTCTGCATTATCAATTAAACTATAATTAAGGAAATACGAATATTTAATCATTAAAATACTATTGGAAATTATATTTTCAAATGAGTCAAGAAGCAAATACCTTTACAGAATCTCTAGAATGTTCGTAAAATGATAGAATATTCATTAATAGCAGGATTATATAAATTTAAGAAGTTTATACATTATTTTATAGAAAATTATCAGATTTACAACTGCTTTGTAAATGGTAACCTGAAATACCTGGTACGGGCTTGCTTAGCTCTCCTCAGTCACAGTCATTCAGTATTCGCCAGTTCAAATACATATGCTAGTAACAAAACAGGAAATAAGAGAAAAATTAAGTTTCCCTAATTGAGCCGACAAGACTGAATAATGCTATTTGAGAAGGTTAATAGAAACGAAACAGCTGTCCTGACAACTAGCAGCAAAGCCTGTCGGACGAGAGCCATAAAAAAATCTGAAAAATCATTTTATTATAAACTATCAAATATAAAGTAAATGTAATCTAAATACTGTGCTAACATGTGAGCGAAGATTCTACGGCAAAAATGGTTTTGAGTTTCGAAATCAGCGTAAACAACTGAGTAAGTATGCCAAATTTCATTGAAATGGATGCACTGGTAACAAAATTATTTGGTTTTGAACGTATGTTTTGTTAGAATTTCAGTTGTCGAGGTCAGTTCCCAAGAATAAAATTTCATGGAAACAACATGGAATGACAAAATGAACTAATATTTTCATCCAATTAGAGTACTTTTGATTCAATGGTACCATTGAGAACCGTTGGATCTATCTTAATAGGTTAATTATATCGAGTTACAGACAGACAGACAGACGAACTTAGCTAATTTATAAGTATATATATGTATCTATTTGATACGATTGATGATTTGATTTGAAACATTTTTTTTTTAATGTTTATCAGACCTATTTAGGTGTACTTATTACCTGTACATCTGTAATATAGGTTCGGAGAGTTTAATCTAAAGGATCATTTTCCACCCAACGAAATTAGCAAATTATATAAGTTGATATGAGGCTTAGAAGCGTTTGGAAGCGTATGTTATCTTATATTACAATCATTGTCTCATTAATACAATCTCATTGTTAGAGTGCACATCTTTTAAAATTAATTATATTATTATTCCATTTGTACACAACCATAAATCGTTAAGGAAATTATTTCTGTAAGTTTATCTTAAACGTTGAAAGCATTGTATCTAAACCGACCTCAACTTCGAATGAGTGTCATCAAGCTTGAGCAGCTATTCCAGCGTTTCATTGTTTTTGTGTGTGTGTTTGAAGACATTTTCAAGATGTAGCATTAATTATTTTTCATCCCATCAAATATTGTTTTGTAGTGAACAATAAGCCCTTTTTAAATGTTAAAATGAATACGCTTTTGTTTCATTCAGCTTAAAAAGGTTGGAAGATTTTATATACTTTTCAGTTGCTACATCGAAAAATCTACATTGAGATGCTGTTTTGCATTGGTATTTCGTGATTACGTCATCTTTGTTGTATTTACATTTATTTTGAAAATTTTCTATGAATAGAGTCAAAACTAGATGCGAATGACCATGAAGCAGTCATTACAAGCTTTCGTTAAATTAAAAAACGACGCACCTAGAAGGAGTTGTCCGATTGTAATGAAATTTCGTATGCAAAGACATTGGGACCGCCCATGCAAATGATTAAACTTTGGTGTCCAATGAATGAATAGCGAGAGCTACAGCGCATCGGAACTGCGTGCTCAGCAGGTGTATATAAATAACGATTCTCAATCTGATGGTCAAAATTTCTGTTGCATTGCGAGTTAGGATACCTTTCAACGACTGAAAAATGCCTCGCCGCAGGATTCGAGTTCGTGCAACTGTCAGAGTTTGAAAGAGGTCGTATCATTGGATTGAAAGAGGCAGGTTGGGCAAATTGCAGAATCGCTCGTCACATGGGTCGAAGTGATGCGGCGATTAGAAGATGCTGGCAGGAATGGGTAGACAATGGCAGATTTCAGCGTCATGAAGGTAGAGTCGACCTAGGGCCACAGCAGAGCGGGAGGATAGAGTGATTGTCAGATCAGCTGTCACAGCGCCTGAATCATCGTTATCAACCATCAGACATGCAACCCGCACACGAGTGTCCACCATGACCATTCACAGACGGCTGAGAGAGCGACATCTACGCTCGTACCGACCGCTACGCCACCTGCCACTGACGTCTGCACACCGTCGGGCCAGATTACAGTGGTGCTTGGCTCGATCCGGTTGGAATGATGCTGACTGGGGACGTGTAGTGTTTAGCGACGAATCCCACTTCCAACTGTGTCCTGACGATCGTCGCAGATGTGTCTGGAGACGCCCAGGGCAGCGTGCCGATCCTGCTTTCACTATTGCACGCCACACAGGCCCTCAACCAGGAGTTATGGTCTGGGGTGCTATTTCCCTTGATAGCTGGACCCCTTTGGTCGTCATTAGCGGCACACTTACAGCTCAGCGGTACGTCGACGACATTCCGAGACCTGTTTTGCTACCCTTCCTTTTGCAGTACCCTGGCCTTATTTTTCAGCAAGATAATGCCAGACCACATACGGCACGTGTTGCTATGACCTGTCTTGCAGCTTGTGAAACACTTCCTCGGCCAGCCAAATCCCCAGATCTCTCTCCAATCGAGCATATCTGGGATATGATGGGAAGGCGACTGCATCCACCAGGGAATGTGAATGACCTAGCCCGACAATTGGAGCAAATTTGGCAAGAAATACCGCAGGAGACCATCACGGAGCTTTATCACTCTATGCCACATCGTGTGGCAGCTTGCATTCAGGGTAGATGTAGCTCAACACCTTATTGAGCTCGATACTTTGTAACTCTGAAATAAATCATTCAATTTGTCTGAAATTTTAATCATTTTCTATTCTGTACACACTTGTCTCCACCAATTTTTGTCTCCATCGGACAACTCCTTCTAGGGGCGTCTTTTTTTTTTTTGTTAATGAGTGTAATAATGAATTCATTATAGGCCTACATTGAAATATTTTGATTTATTTTCTTCTTTAGAACATCAAGTACATCAATAAGGTACACTTTTAAGCACCGAAGAACTACACTCATTTTTATTTGCATAATTTTACTGTTTTGCGCTTACCTGCAATTCTGATATTCAGAACATGCTTTGCTGTGGACCTTAATTTCCTTGATTCCGAGGATAATCCTCTTTTTATAAAAAATCTTTACTATTCATTTTTAGAATATTCCTAGCAGTTTCTATGTATGTGCAATGTAGTCCCATCGTGTCCAGAGGAATTCCAACTAATTTTCCCTCAACAAGTGAAAATAGAAACATGAGAGTTCACAGCAAATAAAGAATTTGTGTAATAATGCTGCATAGAAGCTCCTTTAAATAGGAATTCCGTTGGTTCTGGAAATCTCTCGCAAAATGTTGTAAATTTCAACAGATCCCGAAGAGAAAGACATCGCGACCGAAATGAAATGAAAATTGTAAGTTACAATGCAAACAGAGAAACCAGAAAACAGTGGTGTTCGTTTCGAAATTAGATACAGCAAAAGAATCAAAGAAGAATAAAACAAATCATCTTTATTCATAGTTCTGAGAGATTTTAGTTATATTCTCGCCTGATATCAAATCTGCACCTTCAGTAAATGGAAGAACTTCTTTAATTTTGATGAAATCTTATATCGGCGCTGATCAAATAGAAGTCTGATTAAAATCGTCAACTTTTTTTCAAATTTGATTAAAAATAAACTTAGATGAAACAAGTCTGAATTATAAATTTTCTTACGAAAACTTTTTACGAAATGTAGAAAAATAATGTACAAGGTTTTCTGTGATATTAATGCGTGATTACATCTTGGTCATGACAATATTTTTTTTCAAAATCTCGAATCATATCATCAGAACGTTTTCATGTTAACAGGTTACCTCAAGATAATAATTCATCGCCAGCTGTAGCCGGATGTTGTCTGTCTAAAACAAAGTGAGCTACTTTTTGTTTACTTCTACTACATTTCTTGTTTTCCTTCTTTTTTCGTAATTATAGTTAATTGCCGTATTATTTTCGGCTATTTTATAAACTATATCAATTGAAAAAGGTAATTTTCTTAACAAAAATGAACTGTTAAAGTTTATATACAAGCAAAAATTGATAATGATTTATGAAACAGCTTTTCTGCTAAAGTTTTCATAAAACTTGCTTATCATCTCAGTCCAGCAAGAATGTGAGAGATAACTGCTAATTTCAATCTATCAATAATATGAAAAACATTATTATTCTCGTGGAGAAAGGAATCACTTAATCCTTGAAAAAATCGCGTCTAATCATCATCAAATTGTTTATATAAATCTGTCAATGAATGATGGATTACTTCCTATGATTAATAACTTCCTAAAGTTAAAGTATCCCACTATAGGCCCTTGGGATCTAGGCAGGTGCTCCAGCATTTCCTGAGTTGAGATGAGCTGATCATCAGTCATGTTCACCCTTTTGGAAACATACCTGATATCCATTCTCCGTACTTTAACAACTGTCTGATGGAGAACAATCCCCTACCTTCTCCGGGAGTCGAACCCGCAGCTCCAGTCGACCATCAAGTGCTTAACCTCTGTGCTATAGGACCCCATAATTTAAATAAACAATCAATCTACTAAAACTGCTTTTCTTACGATTGAATTTTTTATACGAATGATACCTGAAACGATAAATAAAATAATAAGACCAATAATTACAGCTTAACAAATTTAGTTTTTTTTTTAAAAAAAATAACTTTATAGATATATCCCGCAATTACGTCATTTTCGGATCTAGACAACTCGAACATAGTTTGTCACTCGAAACAGTGCCTTAGCTTACTTACTAGACTGACTTGCCCTAAAGATTTCGGTGTAAGAGGCATAATCCCTTACAAGGTTAACATTGACAACAGTGACCGCCGGCTGGAAGGCCGAGGCTAATGTAGCATCATGTCGCTAAGGTTTCACATCTGCGAAGCAAGTCGAGTAAGGTGGTAATTGAAAAGTTTTGTAAATCAAAAAGTTGTAACTACAAATAAGAAAGAGATACAGTTTTTAACACGTTTTCATAATAAAAATCTGTAAAGCTTTAGAGAATATCGAAATTTGTATGTTCGATGTATATTTATCTACTATTGAAAAAAAAAACGTTATAATTGTCTATCTACATTTCATCATACTTGTTTAAGAGTATATTTTTCCGCTTGTACAAATTAACAATATTCAATTATGAAGTTGGTTCTAAATAATTATCTTCTCCTGGTAAGTTACATAAAATGCATATGTTAACCTAGTAAAAATTCTTTCACTTAAATCCAGCCGGTCGATCCTGTGTAGCAATTTATTATGCGAGTCATAAACATGTATATTATCTACGATATTGAATGCCATGTTTTCGCTGAGCGGAATGGAGGCGTCAAACTCCGTTGACAGTAGTCCTGGCGCACCTGCATCCGGCTAAAGGTTATCGGTCGAAGGATCCACTTATTGGCAACACACAAACTCCAGCCGCTGGGCTTAGATTACAAACAAATGGGAAATTTCGTACAGCTTTCGGAATTACTTTGAAATTTCTGTTAAGCATTGCCTTTCATGAATATTTACTGCAATGAAAGGATAACATGTTTCTAAATTAATGTTGTGAATTCTGAATTAAGAAAAGCTGATGTATTATTCATTTCTGTACTATTGGTGATTTGAACAGAAATTTCATAATAGGTCTCCGGAAATATTTTACCTGAAGAACTTTCTAGTGGTGATAAATTTTGATTTAGAATTTTTTTTCTATTTCCTTATGTCAAAAATGTATTCATTAATGTACTTAAATATTTATATAATACTTAAATACAATATTTAATACTAGAATCTGGTTTTTAATAAACGATTGAAAAATGATCATTTTTAAATGAAGTGAAACTGAAATGAAATAAAGTAAAAATATCAAGAAATGGTAAAAGATTTTTCAAGAAAACAATAATAAAAAGAAAATACAAATTCAAATATATATATATGTATATAAAAATAGGAAAAAAGAAAAAGAAAATAGTCAAAATTTAATTATTTAATTTAGCAATTTACAGTTCTTCAAACACTAAAATTTACAAATATTTTTAATTAAATAATTATTTAATAATATTTATATTTTATTTTTTTAATTTAATTTAATAATCATTTAATAATGTTTACAGCAATAATATTAATAATATTGATAATATTTTTTCTATTTAGACAGGTATGTTTTATAGAACAAATATAGAATATATTTAGAATATAGAATATGTAGAACAAAATCTTTATTTTGAAATATGTTATTAACTCCAACTTATTATATATCTACTATAAAATTTTACGTGCCTTAGGATCAATTTTACGAAATATATATATATATGAAGAAAATGGCCAAAAACTGATCAGTTTACTGATCTGTTTTTGGAAATTGTGATAACGGGAATCCAAGATAGCTTATTTCAGGTTTTCTGACCATCGTCCTGACAAATCGACCTTGTTATTTTGTTGGTGGTTATTTTCAGCTGATGATCGCTAATGAGCATGAAATAGATTACCTGAGATGTCAACTAGTAAAACTGTGGGTCTCAACCTATTAATGAGAAAGTAGTATTCTTGAGAAAGTAGAATAGTTTTGATTAAATTTGAAATATTTTTCCTACTAGATTAAGATTTACCTTCGCGTTTTTGAGAGTCAATTTCTTTTTTTTTAAATTTTTTGCTTCGAAGAGCAGTGATTACTCCTATAGACTATATTGTATAAGACAATATATAGACGGAAGGTGAGAAAGAGACAAGAAGCAAGCATCCATATTAATCATATTTGCCGAATTAGTAAGCCACGTCCTAAACAGCTGGGCAATGTCTGAACAGCTTTCTATTGCAGCTAGAATTTAATCTTAAACGACTGATTGGTTAATAGAAAATTTGTATCCTTACTATTCGTTTCACAGTATGCAAGGCAAGCACGGAAATGTAATCTATTCTATATAATTACTCTACAGACAGCCCCAGTCTTATTGTTTCTCTTACATTATCTATGATTTGATTCGTTTTAGTCATAGAAATCTCTGCTAGATAAGTAACAATAACCTAAATTACTGAGGTCTAATATTTTTTAACTACACAGCAAGTGCTCATCTGCAATTCTAACGCTGATAAGAGATTGATGACGTCTTATCTATTTGCATTATTAGCATCTTTTGTGCGTCTATTTTTGTATTCTTTCACATCTCTGTATGTTAGCAGTGTAAGAAAATTGCCTAAAATTAAAATTTAAAATTATTAAAATTTTTGTATCATATTCGGAACATAATATAAATCGTTGATTATTCAAATTTTTATACGATAATGCCTCTATCCAAGCATAGGAAGTTTAAATAAAATAAAATATAAATAAAAAAGATACATAACATTGTCTTCTTTGTAGCATTAAGGCGCTGGCTTTTGTCCCAACTATCCTGACTATTCATCCCTATCTATTTCAACATCCACTCTTTCGTCATTGTTTTCTATCCTCAGTTTACTCATTTCATTTTAATTTCATATTTTTTTTTATCCACCAGTTTTCCTAATTTTTACATATGTAAGCTTAAAAATAAAACAAATTTGGTCTTTTGGAAAGAAATTCTATACAGCAAATACAATAATGTTGTTTATATAAGTATATAATAACATACTTATATTGTTATTACTTATAATATATAATAAATAACAAATGCTTTGGTTTGCTTTTAATTATATTCTTTTCATGATTCAAAATTCTAGAAAACAGTTAGAAATTACTTTTCTCTTCATGTACGTATATTTCCGTAACTAAAGTATGATTTTCTTAGTATGATATCGCACTTTCGAAAGCGCACTGTCACATTGTCTTTTGGATTTACATTTATTGAAAAGACATTTACTTTTATTGTCTTCTTATAAGCAATAAAAGTAATGAAGGATTAAGAGCAGCATGCACCAACACTCTGCCAAAGTGATTGTCATTTGATGAGCTGTTACTCGTAATTGAAGTTCTACAGGTCATCAGTTAAAAATTAGTGTGCACCAAACACAATTATACAAAACTTCACTGATGATTCGTTGATACTGTACAGTGTTTCTCAAAATTATTGCGATTGGTTAATAACAATTAATTAAAGTCATCTCCGGATTACCTTTGGCAAGTATCGGTACTTTTCAAACTGGGCGTCTATAACAACAAAAATGACGTTGACTGAATTTTTTCCCTTAGAGATAAGGATTTTTTAAGGCAAGAATCTCTAAAGGAATTTACATTATTTTCGGAACTTTTAGTGGAATAACTACATCTAATTAATCGTCAAAATCGCAGATGTCGATTTCAATCGGAATCGATGTCAGACATCTTGTTAACGGAACCTATGAGGAGAGCTGATGGGAATTTTCTACTTGGGGAATGATTGGCAGAAGAAACTTGGGTTTACTAAATTTTGAAATTCGACAGTATTTAGCGATCGATGAACTTTGTTTCGCAGAAGGTTAAGTGGAGAGTTATACAACCCTCAATGTTAACGTAGCCCTTCGTGCAAAACAACCTAAATATTTCATTTCCAAAACATGAAAAGTTAAATCTAACTGAATCCGAGTTACTTTTACTGAACTATATATTCATCTCAGCTGTGATTGCTTTAAAGTAATTACACGGTAAAATAAAACTTTAAAATGAAAGTCAAATTTATTACATAAATATTATAGAATTGAGTCATTTTATAAAGGTAAAATACAAACAAAAAACAATAAAATAAATTTCGTTCCACCTCTATTCAGAGTTATCAGATAGAAAAGTAATAGGGAGAAGGCAGGAATCAAAAACTTCGAAATACAAGCTAGTGCATCGAATAGATGTGGGCCCTTATAAAAGAATAATGCGCTTGACTGCGATCTGAATAAGACGGATCCAATAACCGGCGAAAGTCGGGAACTTTTCCTTGGTGAATTACCATTCTTCTAAAATAGGTACAGGGTTTTTTCGGAGGGGTGACCGAACGACCAACCGACCTCATCTCAGTTCTGGGCCAATGACACGTAGGAAATCGTATCTTCATCGCCTCCCCCTATGATGAGCGATCGGGGGATATACCTATCCGCCTGCATCCAATAGAACTAAGCATCATGAATTTCTAATGTCAACTAATGTCCAATTTTATATATCAAGATTAAAAAGTAGAATAACTTAATATCTTTAATCGTTTTGATACTAATTTAATCATTATAAAAAACTTTAAAGACTTAAGAAGCAAAATCTTTGATTGCATTGCAGAAAATAAGGTAAAGTGGTTTAAATATTTGCACAACCATGAAATCCATGCTCATTAAATTAATTCTTACCAAATTAGCACAAAGCCATCAACTTAATTTTCAGTACCAATCATAAAACTAAACCAGAAAATCTTGGCGATGAGTATTAACTTAATTACTTTATTTTATCATTTACTTTAATATTTCATGGAATTCATATTGGTAAATGTATATCTAAAATATGTCTATAAATAAGTGCATCCACAAATGTGTCGGTATATATTATGCATACCTACATGCCTGTGTAGGTAACTGATATTTCTATACCTACAAGCATTTATGCATATCTGCTATTTCATATATAATGTATATTAAATATAATTACTTAAAGTTAAGAGTTTAGTATTATAAAGATATGTTGACTATATTATAAAGATATTGTAATAGATTGTTAAAAAAAAAACTAATCTCCAAATATATCTCTAGGGAGAATTTCCCCAATTAGGACTGTAAAGCATGAAGTTTTTGTAAAATCGCTTGATGATATGATGATTCAATTTTAAAGCATTTTGTAATTTCAACAGGTCGAGGAACATTCTATCATTTGCGTGTACACTTAAGAAAACTTACATGATATGAAGTTACAGTTAGTTACTTTCAGTTAGTTCTCAGTTATTTATGGAATGTTCAGAAGAATTTTTTTTTCCCATATGTTCGGTTTTTATTTTTGTTGCAATAAAATCTTGAGTAATAGCAAAATATTATTATTAAAATCTTGAATAATGGAATAGTAGAATTGGTTTCACAACTATCAATGTTTTATTCATTTAGTATCACATTTGCGAGATCACGTCATTAAGTAGGATTAATTAGTTAGGTAAACATTAAATGTCAAGAAACGCCTTCTTAATAGTCGTAGAAGTTAGTTGATGTTTATATTTAACCAGAGGCGGAGCTCTTGAGGGCCGGTTTACATTGTGGCCGGTCGTAATCTCAAAATTGACTTCAAGGTAATGATGTAGATTGTGTCAGAGTCTGACGGACAAATGTTCTCGATATATTCTATAAGTACGTATAAAATACCAGCTTTATTAGCAGCATCAATTCCATGTTTTTTCATCTTTCTCAGAAGCAATTTCCTTCATCAAAAGTTTCTTTCGCCTGACTGATTTCAGCTGTATCACTATAAGCGATTACCACTATTTAATTAACTATTGTTTCAATAAAAGTCAATGATATTGTTAACGATTTATTGGATTTTCATTTCGATCCAAATATTTACTTTCCGCATCAACACATCTATTTGTACTGAATACAACAATTACAGTTTTAACCAATATTAAGTTATTCGATTCCTAATTACGTTTAACGAAACTTCAAACTATCTCAAACTAGTGAAAGTATTAATGGCCCATTATAAAAATATAAAATCAATTCTCAATTCTGTTCTATTTTCAAAGCAACAAATCAATTTATTTAATATCAAGACTAAATCTGTTCTATGGATAACATACGTCACTTTCACGATAAATTTCTTTCTTCTTTCCTTCATGAAAGCATTGCCACAAGAAGAAACGTTATCCCGATGGTGACTTACGTACCCTAAATGATTCTGCCCATGTGAAAATTTTCTCTTATTCAGTTTGAAGAATACTAATTAAACCACATATTATAATGTATTTGAGTGAAATTAATGATACAAAACTGAAAACATTTAAAAGTGTAGAATTTTTACGAGTTACTCAACTTCTGATATGAATATATTTGTATACATTAGATCATATTTAAATCTTCAAGTGACGTCGCTTGTAACACTTCCAATGTTTCTTAGCGAACCCACACACAAAAGTGCAAAGGGGAAGCTGGGAAGCTGTTACTTTCATTCTGACCGTCTGTCTATTAGTCAGCCCTTCTACAGTCCAAGCACAAGTCGGACAGATATGAGTCAACCTTACTGGAACCCTTATGACTGTAGAGATGGGAAAACGTAGGACTTCCGGTCTCGGGTCACTTTTTGTCTCACAGGAAGTGTCCAAAAATGAAACATGTAAGGGTTCGTTGTGTGTCTACACAAAGAATCAAGGTTTTTGGTATGCTTTTTAAACTTGGAATGTCCTAAGTAGACAAATCCTGGTATGACAACATTTTAGGTCCCCGACCATTGTCATAAAGCCAAAATCGCAAATCACTTCCATTCGTTCGCTTATCAATACATGTACTGTACTGGAATCATCATTCACGTCCAAAAAACACTTCCTTTTCCCTTTTACCTGCCGTTACTAAGTTATTTTATATTTTAATCACAGAAACAGAATGAACGAATTTTTATAAAGCAATGAAAAGTTGAAAGATAATTAAAAAAACGTTTTTATGTTACAGAATATAACAATGCTAAAAGCTTTGATTAATTCACTTGATAATAAAATAAAGTTTCCTTTAAACTCAAGATTTAAACATAGATGCCATTTTTTATCTTTGGCTTGGCTACTATAAGATTACTTTTTTGTAAAATATTTATTATTTCTAGCGAAATTTAATTTACTAAAAAGAATCGGAAGGTAAAAGAAACAAAACATTCTTGAATAAATTATATCATGTCCGATATTGAGAAGCAATTAAATATTTAGCAATTAGTGCTTTAACAATTCCGTTGTTAATGTAAAATTAATAACCAAAGGTCTCACGATACCTTTTCAATTTGTAATTACCAAGGGATATTAATAATTCTTATTATTCTTAAGCATATTCATCGTAGAGAACGAATTGCAAATGCTATTACAAATGCTTCGAAAATTGTGTCAGTTTCTTGGATGAAAATTAAAATCTTCAAATAATTACCATCGAAGAAACGTATCCAGGATTGAATATTTTCTAATCTTTACAATAATTAAGGAAAAACCAGTGTTTTTCTAATACAAAAATACCGATATTTTTTTACTGAAATTCTACATTACAATGGAGCAATTGGTGTTACTACTCACGTATATTCCCTTATTTTAGTTCAAAACATACCAGAATTTACAATACGTTGGCAAATCAAAGCTGATGTTTTTGGCAGTGAAGCGTGGACAATTAAAAAATGCGACAGAATAAATATTATAGCGCGTGAGTTGAAATTTTTAAGAAAGACAGTCGGTTGTCAAATTAGATAAGAAAAGAAATATAGAAATCTTGCTGATATTATTAACTAAGAGTATATTCCCGTTGTATGATTGCAAATTAAAATGAATGCATTGCTAGTAAATTTTAATCTTTCTCAGTAATTTCTTTTTTTTTTCCCTCTGACTCTTTTTCTCAGTCTTATTTTTTCTCTATCGCTATACACAGAGGGATGACTCGCATTACACACATAGGGATACAGAAACAGAAATGGAAAACTATATAATTCACACTTATATTTGTTTATAATTGTTTGTATTTTAGATAAAATTGGATTCATTTAAAGATAACATCACTCAACAAATTTAAACTTTTTTCTGTATCTGGTTTCTAAGTAGGTAGATTTTTCTAATTTTGGGGTGCTGAATTCATTCCAAAAATCAGATTCTCTCTACCACGTCACATTTTTTTGATACAGAGCATTTGCAGAAAGGGAAAAATAAAAAAAATGGCCAAAAAATTTAGAATTTTTATTTCTCATAAATCAAAACAGTCATAAATGATTTACAACTTAAAGAACTTTTTAATCATTTAAAACACTAAATGACAAACAGAATTCATTTATTACAATTCTAATTTTATTAAAAAATAATTTTAATTTAAAGGAGAATGGGCAGATCTGCCCCATCCTTGTACAGCGATAAGATATATATATAAGGAAAGATCTCCATCAATAGAACATTTTTTATCATTACGCCTTGTCTCAATTATTAGTCCGTTCGGAGTTATATAATTCTAGATATGACTTCACTTTCCTTTGATGATCCTGATTCGGTGGTTTTTCAAGTGACAATAAGGAACACGTAAACCTTCTCCATGCGTCACAGGTTTCAGTGCTGAAAACACATCCGGGATATTAGTTCTACTTGACTGTTCTGCAATGTTAGTGAGTCAAAAATAACAGTCAACGATGTGATCTTTTGGCTCAAGCCTAACCATTGGAACAGAAAATGGCATAGCACGGCTGTTTCCTTTTATCCATTCTGTTAATGTAGTTACAGAGATTATCCAAGAAAATTAGATGTCCAGGCTTTATCCTGATCACCAAGAATGATCACATGAGTAGGCTACTCAAAGTACAGTTTATAAGGCTTCTTAATCAAGTTAAGGATTGGTTTTCTTTGTCTTTTTGGAGTAAATTTGCCTGAGACATAACAAAAGTTATCTGGATTGTTTACACATCCAAGAAATCAGAAATTGCGATTAGGCTGTTGCTACTGCAACAAAAAAGGTTCGAAAGGTTCGTTTAAATAACACATACACAGAAAAATCAACAGCAAAGAAGGTGACAAACTTAAGTATAATTACAGAGTAACACCACTCACGGTACATGCAACATAGTAACACCACTCACGATTAAATCTGCAAAGCAATGTCTGATTTCAATGTTGAGCCAATTCTACTTGTCGAATCATGCAGTAGTCATCCTGTCGCCTAGTGATTGTTTTTAACTAATTCCAATACTTATTCATTTACTTAGATTATTACAACCAAATAAAGATTATATTTAAACTGCACAGACATATGTTTTGTCAGTCTTAAATTGGAAGGAGGAAAACTATTGAAATTGGAAACAATATGTTCAGCGCATAGATAAAGTTCGGATTCTTAGACAAATTCTTTATTGACAAATTCAAGAAGTAAAAGATTCCCTGGACGACATCCTAAACGTTGGGAAGAGATCGTAACATGACCCTCAGACTAATACGTGATAGGAAAAAGAAAAAGAAGAAATGTAGGTATGGATTATTATAAAATCTGTAAATTTTTGCTTTAGCCTACTTTCTTTGGTAAGTTAGGGTTCATCAAATCAGTGACTGCGTATGTGTGTATATGTGCCAGCCTTTCCATAACTTTTGAACAGCTGAATGGAACTTCTTGAAAATTGGCGTACATATTTAAGAACTTGAGTAGATCTAGCTTTTTAAAATTTCAATCTTTCGAGAAATTAGGCGAAGAAGGTGACAAAAAAATTCCTATAGAAAAATCTCAGAGCCTAAAAATGAATTTCTAAGGATGTCTTAAGCAGTGGATGTTAATCCTTTCTGAAATCCGTTTATTTGCTGTGGTTCGATACGATTGAAATTAGTTGGTTTAAGAAAAAAAGTGGATTTAATTATTTTTTTTGAAAAAATGGAAAAAGTGTTTGTATTCAGCAGATATTATAATGTCAAAAAAAAACTACATTAACAATTTTTAAGTAAGAATAACTTTAGGAAAAATAAGTTTTAAGATCTTTCACGATTTTTTTTCTTAGAAATTTAGGAATTTCAAGAAATAACTCTTCTTGAAATATAACTCTCATATCGCCTTTAGGCTGAACAGTTGAAGTTTTTCTGTATCTGTCTAACTTTTCTTTTTCTTTTTTTTTTTTTTTGTAAACGTTGTTTGGTCAGTTTTGAAAGGATTGACCAACCACAAATCTAAGTCGCCAACTCCAATATTTTTGTCATGACACAAAATCACTCGGCGTAATCTTGCTTCAGCGAGGTGTCGTTTCTTCTAAGAAGCTAAATATTTTTTATTCGCTTTGCCTGTCTCTCTCTTCTCAATTTTTTATAGAGAATCTTACAGCAGATAGGAAATTGCTAAATGAAAATACATGCCTTTCTTATCTGTCAAAGTACACTGCAGAAATAACATATGGTTGAGGAAAATAAATCATAGTGATTTTTATGGTTTTTCACTTTTTCTTTCTTTGGAATTTTCTTTTAAGGTTTATTTTCATGTGTTTTTTTTTCTATTAAAGTGAAGAAACGGAGAATTTTTTGATACCAGCAATTTACATCTTCCTTGATATTTCCAAACAATCTCGTACAATTAAATGCAATAAAAAGGAAGGAATATGTAATAAGCAGAATTAAAATTTGGCTTGGCAACTACAAGACTTGCATCGAGGAATTTTAATATGAATTCCTACGCTCGAAATAAGTGATGAAGTGAGAAATTCCACAGCACAATTGCTATCTTCCCTTATGAGGATTTACTATCTTAAATATTCAGAGAATATCATAGAAGAATATTTGAATTTTCTTGCAGTGCATTTACAAAGCATTCCAAATTAATATAACAAAGCATTTAATTTCGACTCCTGATCTGCCATTTGGGGAGATCCGTGTATTATGGACCCCCTAAGCAAGAATGCTCATAAAACATAAAATTATTAAAATAAAAAAATTTGATTTATTGGCTACTCATAACAATTGTATAGCTACATGTTTCAAACGTGGTAAAGTACTTGGTAACTATTAATAATTGCAGGAAATATTTTTTTTATTTTTGTGTCGATGGACCAAGTAAACCAAAAACAAAACATAAGAAATTAATTAAAGCAATTTTTACAAACAAGCTTTCATTATAATGCACTAAATAGTAGTCCTATGTAGGCATGTGAAGTTTCACGATTTTATTGGGATTGGTTTATGAGATATGGTGATTTTAAAATTTGGTCCTCTTTGCCCCCCCTCATGGATCGAATTTTGATAAATTTAAATCATAAAAATTGTACGACTAAATTACATTAAGCAAGCCCTAATTTGTGCTTTTCGTTTAATACTGTATAAGTTATTAAATAAAACAAGCTTCAGGATTATAGTAATATGCTCAGCAACCAGTGATCCACATTACACAATAGGGCAAGGTTCATATATAAAACGGAAAACCCAATTTAATATTCGTCCAAATGAAGGCACACATATAAAAGTCATCTCCTGCTTTGGATAACAATAATATTCACTAAAGGCAATGGGATGGTTTTGCCAACTAGTGGTGAACACATAAATTTCAACAAAGTCCGTATTACACGATGGTCCATAATACACCGTTCTCCCCTATACATTTAATTTCGTCTATACATCTAATGTGTAGAATTTCTTCTTTGAAATTTACATATTTATTTACTGAATTAATTAGAGAAGATAGTTTAAATTTGAATAATAAATTTGAATTGGTTTAGTATCTTGAATGTTTTGAAGTTTCGCCAGTTTCGAAAAACCTGTAATTATTTTCTACGTTTTCATTTATAAAACCTGTAAACAACATATAATGGAGAATGTAACTGTAATACTGATGACAATTGAATTAGCAGCAAGATTTAATATTTCTTCTACATAATTCGTCTTTTATAATAAATTAAATAATCAAGAATGAATTGAATAAATTGTTTTTAAGGGAACAATCATTTCAAATTTGCCTATGGATAAAAATCTGGTAGGGTCTAATAAATATTATTCCAATGTTGTGATTGAAAAGTATCATTATCTTTATTATAATCTTCAGTCATTTTGAATTCACATCAAATTTAAATCAAGATGACACTGTTCTAATATTTTGCTAATTATCACTGCCTGAATGACTTCGGCCTAAATATCTTATCCAATTAAAAGTTATTCTTTACTTCATTCTTCTTTGATTTATTAGTCTTAATTAAATCTAATTTCCTTATTAGAAATTTTTTGAGCTGTTAAACTTTGGCTGACCGCATCTTTTTAAATTAACAAAGAATCGATCTAATTGGTTATATAACAAAAGTAACAAAAAAAATAGCTTTTTTGATAATATTCATTCTCAATATTAATTTTTTCCTAACTTCTCAAATTTTAAACTACAGGAAGGAAAGAAAATTGACGAGGGAGCATCATCTTAACTTTCACCTTTTTAAGCAATTGACAGCATCAGCAATTCTAAACAAGGCAGTCTCTGAAGTGAGTCATAAATTTTGCACTCAACGCTAATGTAAATATTCGGGTCAAATATTGGTAAAGGCTCGTCGAGGAAATTTAAAGTGGCTGAATTTGTCATTAGAAATTCATCTTATCAGTCTTAAACTACTACTGTCCAATAAGTTTGAAAACCTTGAACAAGTTGCAGACAATACCTACAAATATTAACATTCCTCACAATATGGAATAGTACTCACAACAATGTGTGTTCTTATGAACATTAAGTCTTCTTCTTGATTTAGATCAGCTCTTAAACGTAAAGAACTCTTCTACATATAATCCATTAAACAAAAAAAGTAATTCAAAACTTTTGGAAGAAAAAGCTTCTAGAATATGGTTTTGTTGAATTACGAAACTTTTGAATACGAAAGTGTTCTGATACTTACTTTATCTGCGATGAAAAATTGATATAAATGAAACATTTCATTTAAAGAATTAAGAAAAAGTGTAAAAAGAAACCGTCCTTTTTGGAATTTTTGAAAATCACAATTTCTTTTATAAATGATTGCTCGTCTTAAACTTTGTTAAAACAAAAGTCATTATGAATTTTTAGATTTTATAAGGAATTCTGGAGAATATTAACTTTTTTTTCTAAGGTTTGAATTTAATACAATACTTCTATTTAGTATTTAATTCAAATGAACTGCTTATCAATATCAACCTATAGACATATTTTCAGTTATTAACTTTTACACAGCAAAACCTAGAATTGAACCTAACAGTGGTTCAGGTTTGTATAGTTTTTATTCATTAAGTATTACATTTTCCGGAATTTAATGTTCAGTGACTGTAATGGATTTGAAATTTTTATTAGATATCGTTTCATTTTCTCTTGCATACTTTTTTTCAAAGAAATTTATTTATCAGGTAAAAAGCAAAGAAATTTAACGTGCTGTGAATATGATTAACTAAAGGAAAGGAAAAGCAGCACTTGGATAAAAGGAGAAGTTGCCTTTCTGATTAGATTTATTTATTTATACTTTGTGTTTTCTGTCGATAAAGAACTCCTCATTTTCGTGGGATATTAAAGAAAAACTTTTCATTCATTTGCGGTATTAATGTAATTCATTTGTAAAAACATAAGTCTTATTTCGATTGTTTGTGAGAGATAAATAATAATTACAGATGAAAGCAGTTCAAGGAGTTATCAAAACCTATGATGAAATAGTTTATTACGATGATCATGATTTGAAAGAATCCAAAAAAAAAATAATATCGTCGGTGTTTATTTGATAATTAAAAAAATTATTAACGAAAACATTGAAGAAATCAAACCTAATGAATTTACTCTGACCATTACATTATTACAAATTGAGCCAATAAGTAATTACTACAGGACAAAACACAAAATTTCCAATGACTTTAATCGCCGTTTTCTGACAAATTCACAGCTGATAACACTGAACAGCTGTGAATCATAGATTTGTCTGCTATTGAAAACTATCTTTATGTGTAAGTATCTGGTTTTCGATAGGACCAGATTTTTTTTTTCACTGAACGTGGCCTTTATTATGTAGAAACTCAAAATTTCTTTTAATTTAAAAAAAAATACTAAAATGAGTAATGAAATAATTCCATTTTTTTAAATATTTAGGAATAATGTAAATGGTTTTCATATGATCAATAAAATGTCTGCCAGATTCAAGCTGAACTATTTGGCAATTTCCGAAAGTTTTTTTTAAACTGTTATTTTATGACCTACAGAATAACTGCTACTTAATAAGAAAACTGCAATGTTTTCAGAACTTCTGCCCTACAAAGTTAACTGGTAATAAAACTGAACTTCTGTATTTTATGTGAATTTTATTTCATTTATATGACGATATCGATTACAATGAAAAAGATATATCTCAATGTTTATTACTTGGAATGAATAAGAATCGAGTAAACGAGAAACATCTTTAATTTTCGTTTAACTTTCTTCCTTTATTCAAATTATAATAAAATAGATAATCTCGTAAGATAGTAAGCACAATGAAAACACTCTAGATATTTATAGTGATTTTTTTTTAAAGAAAATGGAAAGAAGAACTATTAAACTTCATAGTTTAATAGCGCTTCTCCTTTTTTACAAAACGTTG
>JAFIDM010014012.1:31986069-32027824 GCA_023159025.1 Thereuonema tuberculata
GGGGGGGGGGGGTTAGTTTAGTCTCTATATAAATATTAGAATTTACATAACATGTGTTAAGAAAATAAGGATTGATTTTTTTTTTCTTAATTTTTTTTTTTTTTATTTAAAACAAAAAAACAAAAAAGGAAATTGAAAACTTAATTGAAATAATTAAGCATTAATATTTTTTAAGGTTTGAAAATTTTTTAGAATGCTGTATATTCTATTCTGATTTCATGAAAACCTACAGCATTAAAAAATTTTACAAATCTTAAAATAAATATTAATGTTTAATTCTTTCCATTAAGTTTTCTATTTCCTTTTTGTTTTTTTGTTTTAAATAAAAAAAATTAAGTAATAAAAAAGTTTTCAATCAGAATAGGTTACATTTTTTTTATCTTTTTTTTTTCTTAGCAAAATTGAATGAAATAAAATATTTCATTTTTAATTTATTACTACTTTTAAGGACCAAACTATACTATTTTTAATTTTAAATGATTTTAATTCTAATTATTTTTAACAGAAATTAATTTAGAAATTATTTCAGCGCACTGGAGATTTAAAATCAAGCTAGGATTGCTTATTAAGTTGATCAAGCTTATTAAGTTGATATTTGAAAATATAAAAACTCGTTGATTACTTTTTTATCTTATGTATTTGTATCAATTCAAAAGAAAATAAAAGGATAAAAACTTTTAATTAATTAAAAATAATTTATGAATATCAGTGAGAATTTTAAAAACATGTTTGATTAGTTTTTGTTTTTATAAATTAGAAATTATTTTTTTAAATACGGTTTCAAATTATTTACAAATTTAATAATATTCAAGTGCTACAATTTTCAAGATTTTTCTAAATTACCTTTACCTCTGCTACATTGTATTACTTTCGATTCATTTATTTTATTATTTAGAAATGCCTTCCGGCAATTTCACTAGACCTTGCATTAACTTCATCTCTTTCCAAATCACACGAGGCGACGCAGGGGCAGATGATGCGAAAAGAGTAGATGAGGAGGGGAATTATTAAACCCAGCATGACTTGGGTGGGGAGCGCAGCAAGCCAATCAGTCCAATACTAGGTCTCTTCATAATTATAGTAGCACATCAGTGCCAGCATGCATGTTAACTCAGAAGCCATAGAAGGGTCAGAACGGAAAATTCCCAAAGGCTCAACCTCAGAGCTCGTGTAAACAGAACAATTTTACTGCATAAGGATCCAGAAAATGTCTGCATTGGAAGGGATGAAATTAGGATAATTTTTTGGCTTTTTATTTTTTATAATTTTATTTCGAAAACGACAAAAAAGTATTTCACTGAAAGCTGAATAAAAAAGGCAATATGTCAAATAATTAACTAATTTTTATTAAGCTAATTTGAGACATTGGTAATTTAAGAAGGTCATTATTATAAAATGCTTGATAATTGACTTCAAATGTGAAAAAATGATTGTTTTTTTATTTATATTTATAGATTTATAACTACTTATTTATGATGTTAACATTCTACACTCAATTATTTAAAAAAAAATTCTAAATCAAGTAACTCACAATTTTAAATTTCGAAAAGACTTTAAAAAAAAATTGTTTTTTTATTACTGTTGATAATTGTTTTTTTTTTCGATACGACTTACATAGAAATGGCTGTTTTAGACAAATCTTTATGACTACTGAACCAATTCCTTTTTTAAATTCCTTTAAATTCCTTTTTAACAATTCTCAGTATCACAATTAAGAAGAATAGGAAGTAATAACTTAATATTGACTTATTAATTAAGAATTAAGAATTAAAATAAACTAACGAACTAATATAGAAAACAGAAGAAAGAAACTGAAGCTGTAGTGAAATTACCATTACGAAATTACTTAATTTAATTTAGTATTTTTAATGGCACTTCCTAAGCCTCATTTGATGAGTCGTGAATCATCCTATTAATAGGCAAAAGTTGAACGATATTTGTAAATTTATAAATTTGTAGTTCTGTAAATTTTGTAAGTTGAAATAACCAATCACAGTGCAGCGTTGGAACACGTCAGGTATGCTGTCACGCCCATGTTTAAAGATGGCGTCTCTAATATTCTTCTCACTTCACGGCCACGGATCGCGATTACATAATTACTATCAGCGTATTGAAATTTTCTTTCCCACATAAATGAAGTTTACACTGATATGCATGAAGTTCATGCGTCAAAATTTACCAGAGAGTTTGTAAAACCTCGGTTTTTACATAATTTCGGCTGTGGAGTCACTTGCTCAATAATCAACAAGTAGGAGACAAAGACGTTGCACGTGACATCATTGTTGTCCAGACAGGATTATTGGTATTGACTGTTGGACATTCGTTATTGTTATTGTTGAAACTGGTATTCAATTTTTTCTTTTCTTTTATTTTAACAAAATTTGGCTTAGTCATTCAAATTACCGTAGAACACAGATTATCCGCGAGTGCCGCGAAAATTTTTTTTTATTACGAACCTCAGAAAAACCAATTTTAATCCAAGCCAACAACTGTGGAAATACAATAGGCCCTTGCGAAGGTCGAAAATTACTGACAGGTTTAATGTGCATTGTGATCCTATAGGCCTTTTCGGAATTTGTGGATGCAAATGTAGAGCAAAGGTTTCTGCTTTACTGAACATATTTTAAAAGTTTTATATATTATGTTTTTTGTATCATAAAACGTAGTTTTTAATGGTGAAATACTTTTTTTTTTCGTGTTTACACCTCATTTTTTATTTTTTTTTCGGTTTATCCGCGATTTTCGTTAACCGCGAAGCCCTTGCCACCCAATCCCGCGGATGCGCTAGGAAACTGGTACTGGTACTGGTACTGGTACGAAACTGGTAAATCAATTTTTAATTTTTTTTTTATTTTAACAATATTATAATATTATTTTAATAAATAAGCCGATATTCAAATTACATATGGGCTGTTGTGAAAGTCATGGCTTCTAAAAAAATTAGCTTAGAACATATTTTTTAATCTTGTGTTTTTAAAAATGGGGAATTTGTTTTACTTCCGTGAATATTTTACGGGTCGCACCTAGTTCAATATGGTTTAATTAAAAATTATGTAAACGGAATTCTCGATCCACCCAAAAATTGTGAATAAAGTAAAGGATCTATTGTACCTTAGACTTTCCACACTGTATGTCTTTTAGTTTTATAATAGTTTGTTACTAGAAATTTAATTTTAAGCTGTGATGGTTTAAATTGAAGTATTCTTAATAATTGCCAGACATTGGGGATTTAACTCAAATCTTAGTTCTAATAGTAATGGATGCATCTTCTACATATTTCTCTAACAAATTTATTTTCTAATATGTTAAAAATCTGAAATTGACTATACTATAATATTTCATACCAGAAAAAAATTATTATAATAGCTTCTTATAGATTTCTATTGCTATTATTCTAGAAACGCCTGATAAGCACTCTTAAATGAGAATGATATTTCTGAGAAAGCAAATTTGAAAATGGTTGATTTATGGATCAATTTCTCTTCTTATATTCAAAAATGCAAAATTTTTGAGAAAAGGACCATAGACACAAGAGCTTTAAAAATCATAATGTATAATTACTATGCCATAATATGTTTCTAGGTTTTCCTCATCATCAGATGTACAAATTAAAATAAAACATCTTAAAAAGGTACAATCATAAACTTAAACGACAATAAGAATACTAACAATGTAAGGAATATCATTAACTAATCTTTCTTATTCATTGACTCAACAAAGTAACATTATATCATTATTTTAGATCATACTCTAAAGCATTTTATATAGATATGTCCGTTTTATAACTTTTTTGTGTTTTAATTATTAATAACTCATGAAATTTTCGTAGGTAAAAATCCCTCTCCATTGCATAAATAATCGGTTTTTCTGTAAGTAAAACGTGTCCTGTTTTCTGGCAATGTTTAGCAGTGAGATATTGTGAATTATTTTGCTTGACTGCTCTTTCATGTTCTTTCATGCGCGTGAGGCCCCGTCGCGTCGCTTGGTTTCTCTTACGTATATGCATGTGTCACTACCATTCTTGCATTTGATGCCATACCCATTTTTTCTAAATTATCTTTCTTAACTGCAATACCTGTGAGCGTATTGCCTGACCTTTTATTGGCTTTGCGTGCCATTTTTATATTAAACTGATTCAAGATGGGATTTAATTTTATATTTAACCTTTCTTCGAAAGGGATGGACACATATTTATCATTGTTTTTGTCTTTCGTGATCTTATAAGTCATAAACCTTTTTGATTTTAATACTCATTTTAATATCCGCATGAAAGAACATGAAATAGGAGTGAAGCAAAATAATTCACAATATCTCACTACTGAACATTGCCAGAAAACAGGACACGTTTTATTTACAGAAAAACCGATTATTTATGCAATGGAGAGGGATTGTTACGTACGAAAATTTCATGAGTCAATAATAATTAAAATACAAAAATGTTAGAACACGAACATATCCATACAAAATGCTTTAGAGTACGATCTAAAATAATGATATAATGTCATTTTGTTGAGTCAATGAATAACAAAGATTGGTTAATGATATTCCTTACATTGTTAGTATTCTTATTGTCGTTTAAGTTTATGATTTGTACCTTTTTTAAGATGTTTTATTTCAATTTGTATATTACATCTGATGACGATGGAAACCTCGAAATATGTTATGGCATAGTAATTATACATTATTATTATTGAAGCTCTTGTGTCTATGGTCCTTTTCTCATTATATGCTACACAATATGAAGGCTAATGGAAAATTTTTCTTTAATTATTTTGCATCATTTTTTAATATGAGAAGATTTTGGCTCATCTCATTTCTTACTTGATATATGTAACTTGACGTATTCATGAGGCAATTTCGTTTTCTTTAAGTTGAGTTAATTACCTTTTAATCACGATGTTTTTATTTATCGTGGATCTATTTGTGTTAAATCTTTTGTATCTTTTGTCAAATTACGTGCTTACTGACTTATTTCAGTTTCTAAATATTTATTGGTTAGTTTGAAGCTCCGTTCATTGCACGCTATTTTTTCCTTGGTTATTCCAGTTCATGATCTTTGAGTTCTGAATTTTCATTTCTAGTGTTCCTTTATACTAGCTTCATGTTCTGATTCTTTAGTTTTGGTATCGGATTCTTATCGTTACCTCATCTTTATCTCATTTGTTATGATTTTCATTCACGAAAGTTTAATTTCTATTGTGTTTGTCCTTATTCCAGTTTCTTATTTGTTCTTTGCTTATTATTTATTCTTCGTCTTTGATAAGCAAGTCCTTTGTTATTATTATTTTTGAAGCAATGGACTTTGTTTACTGCAAGATATTTTTTATGAGGTAAAAAAATGTTCTCTCTTCAATGAGATGTTGAATTTCGCTAAAAATTACCAACTATCTCTATTTCTGGAGCTAAAGATGAAATGGGATGTATCCAGTCTTAATATTTAATGATAATTATTAGAAATACCAGTATTATAAATGATTCCTTTTACCTGCAGTTCATCTCAACAACCAGTAGATTATTGTTAGTTAAATAATAATTGTAGAGATGTATGCTTTATTTCTCTTAGATCTCAGTAACAAAGACTTCAACTTAGAAATTCAGTTTTGTAGTGACTTAAAAGAAATATGGTGTAGGTCAGTGTTCGTGTGAGATTGTGGTGTACAGAATTATTAGACTTTATTCGACGACTTCATAGTATTCTAAAAATCTAATAAGTTAATTTTTAATCAGTTTGATTTTTTTCTATATTTTATAACTTTTACTTATTTTAGCTCGACATATGCTGGAGAGATTAAGAGAATGAATCATTAGATTTTTCAATTGATTATTTTAAGCATTTACAGCAGACAAAGTAACATCGTAAAAAATTTATCATGTTTTTAAAAATCTCAGAACTTGGAGAAGAAGCTCAAATGTTAAGGGCTAATTACTAAGGACCCCTGAAATAAGAGAAAATTTTGAAACTCGGTTTCTATAATGTTTAGTCAACTCTCCATAAAGAAGGATTCTCACAATAGGTTTAGTTGATCTAAAGGGTCGAGGATTACGTGGAAATTAGGTAGATCCGTGAACTCAACAGAATAGAAATCAACATCCACTTCCACTCTGTAATTTCATTCCTGCCTAGAAATATTTTAATTATACACAGACAAACCTGTTTTGAAATATCATATAGTATGATAGAATAATGATGATTGAGTAAGATAGGATAATATAAATAACTACTAATTTTTATTATCCTCACAGTAATGCATCATTTCAACACGGTTAATTTCCAGGAAATCATTTATGAACAGCGAAATGTTTTACATTTCCACAATGTCTCTTTATAAACGAAATAAAGTAAACAAAAAGTTTGAAGTTTGGTTTGATTATCATGATTAGAAGCTTTTAGTTTAAAACAATCTTTTATAAAAACATATAAATATATACAAAAAAAATGTAATTTCTTCCAGTTTTACTTGATCAATTAAATTATTTTTTTATCTGTAGAAACATTAAACATAAATATTCAGAACTTAAGCTTTTGAAAATGTATCTTATTTTCCTCGCAGTCTCCTTTATGTTATTTTTGTGTTGGAAAGTCGCAAGCTTAATAAGAGGGTTGTAAAGACCCTTCATTCCATGACACACTGAACAAGATGCTGAGTGGACCTCAGAAATTCTGTGAAGAGCATAATTAGAATGAAATGTCATAAAGACAGGATTTCATTTCGAGCAAAATAAAAGCTACAGCCGAAATTCTTTCTAGCAATGAAGTATTCAGGATTTTTGAAAGAACTGTTAAAAAGTTTATTTAGATATAAAAATAATATTTGAGTATCTGTTTGATTTTAAAAATCTTTACTCTTGCGAAACAGATTTTAAAGGAAACAGGAATTCAATTCATTTATTAATTCTAAATGAAGTTTTAATTCTTGTTCAGTTGGTGACATAGTTGAACGTAACTGATATGTTTGTACGTATTTACAAAATTCTTTTGATAATCAAAATTATAAAAGATTAGAATAACCTTGTACTTTCTCTCAGATTTTTATCTGAACATTATTAGGTGGATGGCAATCACATTATCGTAAGGCCACTTCAACTAAATGGACCAACAGTGAATAGTGAAAATTAAATTTCAATATTACGCTGCTCTAATAGAGATAAAGCTGTCATCAATGTGGAATGCAGGCCACTTTATAATGGTCCAGGGAAATCTGAAACGGAGTATGATTAACATAATATTTGTAATGTAGTTTAGTAACTGGAATCAAGAAATTTTAACAATTCACCGTTTCGTTTATACTCCCGTGGCTTCTACTGTACAGGATATTACAGGTTTGAGCTAGCGTATTTATAATCATTGCTGTAGGCTAAATGGAAGATCGAATTTTAGAATACTCTTGTTGATTTTTTTTTTGTCGGTGTTCAAGGTAACTGAAACTACGAGTCCTACAAGGCCGAAAATTTCGTAAAAGGTTTAGTTATTTTAAAATCCTTGTCGTATTGATATACACAGGACCAATTAAAAAGTACTTACTGGCCGAAAACTTCTAAACATATTGATACTCAATGCTAATACGACGGAATAGAAAAAGGACAAATTTGTTTCCACCTAAAATTTTATTTTATCTATTTTCACCTTCATTGGCTTAATTTTTTCTTCCCATCTTTTTCAGTTTTCGTAGCCTTGTCATTATATTAGCTCCCATTTGGGAGCTATTTCTGTTTTCTTGTCCGTCCGTGTCTGTCCACCCCTAACAACCCCCGAACGGAAGGTCGGATTGACAAACGTTGTTCACTATCCTGTTCATATTTCCAAACAACGTAGGAATAGGGTATTTTCAGAGTTCAACGCCCTCTCCCCCCTCCCCAACATTCGAGATATTTGGTATTGTTTTCATTGGATTTCCTGTATTATCTTAAATGCAATCATCTGATTCCAGTTGTTAGCTATAACTTGATGCTTAAGGTCTTGGACTCATATACTGGAAGTTGTCGGTTCGAATCCGTAATATCTACTTTCTTTTTTTTTCTCAATGTCCACGTGGGTGTTTTTTTTTTCTTATTTTCCTAACTTTTTTTAATTTTTTTCCTAACTTTTTTTTTTATTTTTCGTTACGTTAATATACTTCCTTTTTTTTATTATGTTTTTTTATTATTATTATTATGTTTATTTTTTTATTATTATTATGGGTCACCCTTAAATTTATGCTTTAGCACAAAATTAAAGCCACTTATTTTGAATAAATAACTTTTACAATCGAAAGTTTTTCAAATCAGATTATTCGATAGTTTGCACAACAATTACATTTGTTTATTGCGCTTGAATAGTTTAAAAATAGTTCTAAAAGTCGACAGCATCTTCTTCCTATCATAAATAAAATGTAAATCACTTTGAGTCGGTGATTTTCACTTACAAAATAGACAATAAATCACTTCTTGCTTCATCGATCATTTTACAGAGCACATTCACCATTCTTTAGCTTAGAGGATATTACATTCCTAGACAATGAAGGCAGGATCAAGTCTTATCAGTGCCTTTTAGGTAATACACAAGTGATCATCCGCTTTCAAGAATACGGTTAATAAAGAAGAATGAAACGTGTTTATAAAGCTTCGGAACGTTGAGGAACGATGACGTATTAAGCCTAATTTCAGTTGTACGTATGAAAAGCCTCGCCTGGGGCAGGCTTCACTGCGCAACAAACACTCAATTGCTTGTAATTCAAATAACTTCAAAGCGGTAATTGTGCATGACTACATCGCTACTCCCTCTGCTATTCACTATTTACAGTACAAATTCCAATAAAAAAAGGCGGCGAATTAAAGTTAAGCGTTTCATCAAACTCAATTTCAAATTCATTTAACAGCAAACAATAAAATGAAAATAAATTGTAATTTAGAAAGAATTCCCCAGAAGGTGACCTCTATCTTCAATTTACTTCAGTTTATTAAATCGAGTGAAAAAAATGATGCAAAATTTCAATATCAAGTCAAACATAGATTCAATAAATGGAAATAAGAAATGGAGGAAGTATAAAATCATAGTGGTAAATACATTTCAATACTAAAGAAAATCTGTAGTTAAAAGCAATTATTTAAATTCTTTCAAAAACTAAAAAATATATTTCTTACTGTTACTTATTTAATCTTTTAACTTAGGAAATGGTAAAAACCTGCACTACTTATAATTTACATTTTAATACTTTTTTTGTGAAATAATGAGAAATTAAATTGTGAATAGTATCAACTACCGACTTTAAGTGGTTTTAATGAATGAGACAACTATAAAATAACTGTCGTTTTTTATGTATCATTGAATTGATCATTCTTAATTATTATGAAGCTTAGTAGCACTTGTGTTCTCACAGTCAACGAATTTAACTACTGTTTTTCAATTCGTTAAATAATTTTCTTTTCTGTTGGCAAAATCTCTACAATTAAGCTTAGAATTAGAAATTGACAATGACGAATCAAAAACAGGTAAAAAATGAAAGCAATGCAAGGGCCAAAAAAAAGGAAGAAATAGAATTTTGAAATTTGCGGAAAAGATTTGTTTTCATTCCGGTGAGCAACATAAGATAATCAAAACCACATAGATATTGCAGATTAGCAAAAGACTTTGAAGTAAAGCCTCCAAACAATGATTAAGAAGACACAGTGGCTATTGACTTCCGAGAAAGTCCGATGTCCTTATGTTAAATGCTGGTGAACCTTATGTTAAATGCTAGGGTCTAAACGGAGGAAAAGATAAAAAAAAATCTTTGACCACCGACTTCTAGAATCCATAGATAAGAGCCTACAGCACCAGTGCGATTTGGTCTTCAAAGTAGAGGAAGATACGTAATAAGATACTTCACCATATTTATTAATAATATTACGGCAAAAAATAATGGGGAATTGTCATTTTCCTAATTTAATGAAAAGTTTTCTTTTTATAAATATTTATATATATTTTTAATAATAATAATAATAATAATATTTTTTTTTGAAAATTAATAGTGTCAAATTTCTGAATTTTTCAGATATAATAAATTTTTTGCTAATGTATTGACGCAGAATAGAATCATAATTTCATGTTCGATCAATCATCTGCAGAAACGCTTTGAACTATTAATACATGTAAACAAGACCGGTCGATTGAGAATCTGTCGATTTAGCAGGCTTAGGTTATTCGAGGTTATTCGATCTATCTACGTCATGTATAGCTGTTGGAGCGGAAAATCTCTATCTGAGCAAATGTATGTTACCCGCTTGTCAGTTAACAATAAAATCCCTGCTAATAACCCTTCTTAACTTATCAATTCAGAACCAGCTCTTTCTTAGCACAAAAACAAAACTGATTCCAAAAGAGTTTTAATAGCAATGAGAGTAAGAAATTGATTTAAAAATATAAGTAGGGCACTGCAAGTTGAACGTGTCTTTTTAATCAATTCACATAAAAATTTTATTATTCCCTTTCCCCCCAAAAAATTGTCTCATTTAAGCCAACAGAGTTTAATCTTAATAATAAGGAAGATAAATCTTAAGACATTTTATTTTAGAATAGCTCTTTGTTCTCAAAGAAAATAATCTGGATTTCCTAAGTATCTAAATTAAATTCCTAAATAATTGAAAGAAGTCATTTCTTTGCTTGGCTTACTAAGAATTCTAAAGAGTTTATTATGTTGACGTTAATCCACTTGAAATGTGATTATGAGATAAAATTATTCTGTAAAAGCGTATATCTTCAATATATATAAAAAAATCAATTATAAAATTTAAAGAAAAAATCAAATTTACATTTGATTGAATTTGAAAAGAATATCGAAGCTAAATTTTGCTTAAACTTTCAGCTTTCACAATCTTTGAGATAATGCTACTCACTGTCAATCATCGACAAGGATTAGTTATTAGAAAGTATTAGTAACAGGACAGCTGTTCCACCATTTCTGCAGACGTATGACCAAAAGTTTAGCGTATATTCAACGACAAGATCTTCACAAAAAACAGATTAAATGACTTATGTATCAAATCATGAAAACTTTGAACAATGCATGATCAATAATAAATAACAACATACCATTATTATAATTATTATTATTAACATTTTCAAACCCTAGGTTTCCCCAGCAAAGACAGCAAGGCAGGTCAAGGACCAAAGCACATATTGGTAAGTGTAAAGAAATGTGGAAAAATAATCAGGGATGTGTGGTTGTGTCCATAAATTTCCTAACTATGAGTGTTATGTTGTGTACCACGTCCTTCTGGAGTTGTGTTTAAGTGTTAGCTAGGGTGCTGAGGCTGTGGTGCATTGGAGTCACCAGACCAGTGGCGAACAGGACGATGGGTACAACGTGTACTCGCTCCTGCCTCCACTGCTTCTGGAGCTCGTGTGCTAGGTCCGTGTCTTTACTGATTTTGTTTGCATGAGTTTTCTGCAAGTTCTTACTGATAGGCACTGCAATATCAATGAGATAGGTCTGTTTGTTGACCTTATCAACAAGTGTGATGTCATATCTGTCGTGATGTATGGTTGTGTCTGCGTAAATGGGGCGGACCCAATACAGCTTATGTGAGGGTGACTCTAATACGCTTTGGTACTTGTGTACTTGTAGTATTATTATTATTATTATTATATTTTTTGGTTGATTTAGTTTTAAATTTTTTCTTCTTTTTATTTACATTCATCCGGATTTCCAAAATTAAGTTTTTGTTTTTCAAAATATTTAATTTCAGGTATTATTTTTTTTTTAAAAATGGCAATCCGAAATAAAAATGTAAGTGATGCAATAAGCGGTTCGTAATACTTCACATTTGATTTGTTTAATCCCGTTGATTTCACTTCTTTTGTGAAGTTTCTACCCTAAAGCGAAGCAGAATAAATCTCTCATTACAATTCAGCAAAGATCTTCACGTGCTCCATATAAAAAATAAGATTTTCCTTTTTTCTGCTGTGAGAACTGTAATTCAGATTTGAAAGGGGTTTTATAAAAGTGTTAACTATTCCACTACTGTGTAAAAACTTCTTAGTGATAAGAAGAAAAGATATCTCAGCTAAGAAATATATCTTTACAAACTGACTGAAATATATTTTACGTACTTAAATATAAAATTTTGTGTCTATAAAATTTCTTTTTTTAAGCAAGAATTAAACGAATTAATGTGGCTTCCAAATTAGTATTTCTGCCCATTACAAGAAATGAATGGATTTCGAAATTTTACTATAAAATTGATCGTAACTGAACTCGTTATTTCCAAGGTCATAATAAGTTGGAAAACCAGCTAATTTATTCAATAACTCACGCACAGTCAAGAGCTTATTGATCATTATTTCTAAAGTTTCCACGATTCTTTTGTAAGTAAATTTTTTTTCAATGCTTGTTTAAATGTAAAAAATAATAAAGTATTTTTTTCAAGATTTCCCTTTTATTTGTTTTGAATTATTTAAAATTTTTAAAAATCGTGTTTCACCTAAGTTAGGTTTGTTTTTGAACCCTATACACAGGTAAGCTTTGCGTGATCAATGTAATGTATCTGGGAGACTTTGAATTAGGATGAATAGAATGAATAAAAATTGCTCAAAATATAGCAACAAGTAAAATCCGTGATAACCCACACATTAACATGGATTCGAATAAACATTCATATTCGAATCACATTGATTTCAACAAGAACATGTAATTATTAATGATTTATGTGCGCCGCCCTATATATTGAGGAAGATATCTAACAAGTAAGACCTTTTCAAATTTAGACCTTCACCGATTGGATATGTTTGAATGCTTGTTGAACATGATCCAAAACGAAAATATTATAATTAATACTTAATATTAAACGTAATAATAATTACACTGTCGTTATAATAAATATTTCGCCTAGTAAAATTCAATTAGAATTATCTGTGAAATTTAAACTCACTTAATCAGATACTAGAAAACTCTTTAGAAATAAAGGCCTGTTCATGTCTATTCTAGGAAGTTGCATATATCGTGTAAACTTATAAATTTTCATATTATCATATCGCATCAGTCGCTTGGATTACTTGACATGATTCAACTATCATTTTGTGGAGTTTACACGTAATAGTCGAATTAAATCCAGTTATCTAGGCATCAAAATGAAACAGATATTACATCTCGTTTAATATTTTAGTAATAAACTTCAATAACGTAACATTTCCTAAACGTAGCTACATAATTTATTTATTTATTTAATAATCGATTTATTATTAATTCCTTGTTTATTCTTACGGGTTACATACAACGATTATCGAAACTTATCTGTGATTAAAGCTTTTAAAAATACCTTAAAATAAAGTTTATTTTTAATTCAAGATGGCAGTCCAGTTTTAAACCAAGTTTTCATCCAATTCAAAAATACCTTTTCAAATTACTGGTCCTCATTTTAAATTGTGAATCTGAAAACCTTTAATTAATAATGCACTCGGGGAGTTATTTGGACTTAGTCGTCAGCGATATTAAAAAATTCAGTACAATCTAACGAAATTGATGACTATTAACTGTAAATTTTAATGACGCTTGTCAAGTTGAATTGGTTTGCATTATTTAAGTCATCAAACAGATTTTACTTGACATGTCAGGACAGGTGAACATATCTGCACTGGTAGCTCAGTAATGTTTCATTTCTGCCTTATTTATTATAATTTTAATTTGCCAACAATAAAATCTGTTTGAAGGAATCTTTTATTATCCATGAATTTAAAAAATTCCTTGGAATATCAATCTTCTGGCTGTCTCCTTCATAAATAAATATGAAATCCATTAGTTTTATGATGTGTCATCGGCTGAACTTTTGCATGAAAGAAAAGACATGCGTTTTTTGAGTATTAAAAACTAAGGCTATCTTAGCGTTGAAGTCAACATGAACAGATTAGAAACTAAATTTGGCCTCGAAATAACAATTTATAATACTATTAATAAATAATAGATTAAAGAACTATTTTCAAAGTCTTTTTTCTATTTTCCTCAATCTGATGAATCTAATACATTTGTTTTTAATTTGTAGCTTAGTATTTTTGACGCCAAAATCCATATGTTAATATCAAATACTAAGTTTAATTGTTGATTCTTTAAAATAAAAAAACTTGGAATGCAATCTTTTTGTTATTGGAATGCAACATATATCATAAAGTATTCTGGGAATTGTTTACTTCGATGCATTTCTTGCTGCGAATGCAACAGCATTCGATAATTCTGACGGACAGGGTTAGTGTTGCGGCGGCATCTGCTTTGACAATATTGATCATTTCTTGACGTGTTAGCTCTAACATTCAAACAGGTTTCGGTTAACATATCTGTGTATTGAATTATATCAACAACAACAAAAAAAATCTATCTCTTTCTTTTAAACTAAACTGAGTATATTTTTGACTTTCAAAAAGTTTATTATAAAAGTTTGTTATCTCCGTTGATTAGTATATTTTTCAGAATCTCTTATCTGCTTTTATATAAAGAAGTATCTCTTTGCACACTTTGCATTAAAATTTCCTTCAATGGTTTCTTGGAAGGCGTTGATAAAACTTGAAAGTTTCAGATTGGCTTTTCGTAAGAAGATAGTTGATTCTTGATAACTTTCCTTCTAATTAAAGTTCCCAGAAATGACAAATTAAGAAAGTGATTACATAGCACGTATAAAAACAAATGGATATTTTTTGTTGTGATAAATATGACGTCAAAAACTGACTCGCTTTTAATTAGCTTTCGAACATAAAGTCAAATCTCAGAAAACAAGTCTATGGATTTGTGTGGGTGGTTGTCCTCCATTGATTCTTGAACGGATCTTTTTGAAACTTTCCACACATTTTGAAGGGCCAATGAAGATCTAACTTTCCTACCGTATTTGAAAATATTTTCCTTAGGTCCTTGCCGATAAATTACCGCGTGAAGATAATAAAAATTTCATTAGAAATGGATTAGAATCGATATTTATACAGTGGAACCTCTATTCGTCATTAATCCGTTCCTGAGAGCCTGACGAATATTTAATCTGACGAATACAAAAAACAGTTTTTCCCATAAAAAATAACTGAAATTCAATTAATCCGTCTCCTGCCCCAAAAAATAGTATATAAATGAATAAAAATTTGTCAAAACTTAACCTTTAGTGTACTGAGAAGAGATGATGGTAGAAGCGAAACAGAAGGAAAGTTATTATGCTTTGGAAGGAGACTCACCATCAATTAAAACATCAGGTAACTCCAATTCTGGTGAGGGTTTTGTTTTGCCGATGATTAAGTAGTACTCGATTTAACAAGGAGCTTCTCCAAGAACTTCTTTGTCTGGTTCTGTCTGTTTTTTAAAACTTTCTGAAGTAGTCAACCACATTATCATTGAATGCATTTATGTTTTGTTTGACTATGGCAACATTTGGGTGACACTTCTCGACCATATTCTGCGTTTTGGCCCGATTAGGTAGCATTTCCTTAATGTCAGCAGTAGTTGTAGAAACTTTTCTCGACCCTTCCTCACCTAACGAAATTTCCTCCATTTTTCAGCTTCTTGTTCTTTATGAAGCTCCAACAGTTCTTCTGTGGTGAGATCCCTTCCATGCTCTTCCACCAATTCCTCTACATCTTCACTATCAACCTCCAAACTCATGGACCTGCCCAGAAATACAATTTAATTAACAACAGGTTGTGATGCAAAACCCTAATGTCTCTTTCTGACACACATTCTGCCCATAGTTTCCTCCAGGCCGAGTTCATTGTCTTGGAAGGCACTTCTCCCCTTGTCTTATAAATTATCCTCACACAATGGAGGATATTGAAATAATTTTTCCAAAATTCTCTCAGCGTAAGTTCTCTCTCCGACGTCACTTCAAAGAGCTTTTATAAGGTAGGTTGCCCAAATAAGGCCCACCTAACGTTTAAAGATTTTTTACATTTCTACTGCAAGAGTGAAAATTCTGAAAACTGTCTTGAAAGGTAGTTTAAGGTGGGCTGTTATGAAAAAGTGAATTTGGAATCACTGGCATTTGAAATTCTTTCTGTAATAACACAGTTTTGAAAATATAACTGAAGGGCCTTATTATGAGCCCCTGTTCCAAATAAAGCCCACTACTAGTCCCAAATAAGGCCCATGTATAAATAAATAATAAATAAGGGGAAAAAAGCAGAAAGCAATTAAATTAGAATAATTATACCTAAACCAAAATAATTATATAATTAAATTTAAATCAAATAAAATAAAGGGTGTTTCAGAATTTGCTCCGGGATTCCTAATGTCTGTAGCTCACAGGCAAACTCGCCCACAGGGACAAGAGCTTGGTAGGTAAAACTGCCAATTTCCAACATTTAGTTTTGACTAAATATTAAGCTACAAATTAATAATTAATTAGTAATTAATTTATAAAGTTGTGAATTTGAAACTAGCTTTGATGATTTTTGTTATATTAGTTCTCATTATATATAATTATGTTATAGAATGGAGGGCATTATTTGGAGCCCTCTGTTAACCCACGCTTTCATGCATTGTTTTACTAAAAAGTATTTAAATGCATGTCAACTGGAAAATATCAAATACAGTATCTTATTCTACTCATTATACACTTTAAAATGACATAAAACATGTTTACTTATATTAAGTTGCCAAAAAATGCAGACGATTTATTAAATTAAGTTCAAATAGTAACGACAAAACCTTCGGGTGACTTTTACTGTTCAACTGAAACAAACATGTGAAATCATCTACTTCAACGTACCTAATTTTTGGTGTAGCCGCTAGAAGCCAGGACCTGTCTGAAACATAACTAATCTTGGTAAATTGTGAACGTTCTATTAATAAAAGGAAGGATGGGCCTTATTTGAAACCGGGCCTTATTTGGGCAATCTACCTTACAAAGTTTCTTAAAGCAGGCAATGACCTCCTGATCCATGGGCTGGGATTAGAGGAGTTGTGTTTGATGGTAGATATTTAGTTTGAATAAAGCTGTGTTCCTCCTTCAAAATGTCTTCCAGACTAAGAGGATGAGCAGGAGCATTGTCCAAAACCAAGAGGATCTCCACAGAAAAATTATGACTATCTAAAATAAGTTTTCACATTTGGAGCAAACACTTCGTGAATCCAGTCGAGGAAAAACTGTCTTGTAACCCAAGCTTTATTGTGAGTCCCCCACATCTCATTTAAGTTATTTTTTATGACATTATTCTTCTTAAAAACACTCTGGTTTTCTGAGTGATAAACTAGTAATGATTTGATTTTGTAGTCACTACTAGCGTTACAACACAGCAAGAATGTTAATCTGTCTTTTGTTATTACACATTTTATTTTTAGCATCTATTTGTTATAAATTATAAATAAACGAGACTTCCTGTTTGCTTCCACGACTTTAGAAAACAAGTTTCCCCCCTCCCCCTAAAAAAATTGCAAGGAATTTAGGAAACTAGGCTTTGAGTTTTGTAAGGAACTCTTGATAATTCTTCAATTAATCATAGAACATAGAACATCAGCAATGAGCGAACTAGTTCTAATCAGTTGTAAAAGTTGGGCTAAGAAAACGATTCGTTAACTTCAAAATCAGGAATATGTTCAATATTTATGGGAAAAACTGTCACTTGCAATACTGCTTTTATCCATTTAGAAGTAAGTTTCTTTGAAAAAAAGTGAAAGAAAAAACTAAAAACACATAGAACTATTAATAAAATGAACTAATAATAGGGAATGTATTGGTTACAAAATAAAGTAAGAGAAAATAGTAAATTTGAAATCAGTACTTGAATCAGAAGAAGAGGAAAGAAATAATAAAACAAAAGTATTTTCTTAAGTATGTAATTCCTTAAGTTCTCCTCACTATGCAACCTACTCCGATTCTATTTCAGAGATTCTTCCGATAAGTCCTATAGGAATAAGGGAGATCAAATGAATAGTTTATGATAATATTGGAAATATTACCATATTCTCTAGCTTCTCAAATATTAGGATTTAACTTCCATCTGATTCTTCTTTGTTTTGATGAGAATCTGTCATTCACCAGTATTATAATTCTGAATTTCAATGACAGTATAAATTTATACTGAATATTTTTTTTGTGAGAATCACAGTAGAGCCTTAAATAAATAAACAATGCTTATTGATTTTTTTTTATTTTATATTTTTTGAAAGTATAATTTATGGAAATGTTTAAATAAAAATATATTATATAAATCTTGAGATTATTACTTTTTAACCTAGTTTTAGTTAAGAAAAAGAGAGGCATTTTAAATCAGTGTGTCAAGGTGTTTGTTTGTGTGTACGTTCCACTCTTTACTTTTGAACCAATTGAATGGCTCATCTTCAAAATTGTGCATGCAAGTTTTTCGGATCTATTTCGAAAAATTTGAGCGTGAAGGTGGTAAAGATTCAAATATGAAAGGATTAGAAGAGAAACAATGGATATTTTTTGCTATTTACAGTGCTAGTGAGCCTGTTTAGCAATTCTCATACAAGTGCTTTGATATGGATAAAATTAGATTTAGACAACTCAACTTTTTTTTTTCAAGTGGAAAAATTTCACAATTTGTTTTTGTTTTTTTCTTATAATTTTACTAGTCATTTTCGGTCTATTGCTGAAGGAAAGCCTTCTCCATTTCTGGAGGTGTACTGGTCTAATGTCCCACACTGACCAAATGGCTTGGGAGATATATTTTGTACCTTTTGCAAGGTTCTGGAATATGTACTGAGGTGGTTTTCCAGGTGCCATCCTCAGGAAACCATTATGGCTTCAAACCTATTTGTTTTACGCAGTTAAAAACTTTATGCAGTTTTAAAGACTTTTTTTAAAGATCGTATAAATTAGAATAAACATCATAAACCCTAACTCTTCAAAAGCTATTTCTGAAATGAAATATTCGGCATGCCATAACATAAAAAATAAAATCGGCAGAGTGGAGAAATGCTCTTTGGAGATCGTCTTGAATTTATGGTCGATTAGTTATCGACATTTCGTCGTTAAATTTGCATGAAAGTTAAGTCGATATTTGGTCGATGCACCGGTTCAATGGATCCATCGACATCTGTTCGAAGTCAATTTATAGTAGATCCGTTGATCAGTCTATAGTATATCAACTATCTAAGTATATATCGACTATGTGTATCTAGATATATGTCAATTTTTTATAGCTACTCGTATATGATGTAATTGTTGATGGATCGGAACACCTATGACTGACATCTTCCATTTATAGTTCTGTTTTTATTTATATTTTTTTTTGCTTTGATTTGCGAAAAGTATTACAATAGCATTTTACCAAGATTTATTTGGCATGCCATTTTCGGATGATACTGCCATGAGAAAATTGGATATTTACTAGAAGATAGAGATGGTATATTTTAATTTATTTCTTAATTGTGTTTATATGCAGTAATAACGATAAGTTTTTCAGAGATTCATTGGCTTTTCTCTGTCGGTCCAATTTCTGTCAGCATCAATAGCAAATCACATTTGATAAATTTATCTAATCTTTTACAAATTTTAGATATTAATATTTGAAGTAAAAAAAATACATGACTTGAAAATATTTCCTGCAATTAATTATTGTAAGACGAAAATAAAGAGAAATGTTTAAGTGAAATGAGCACATAATTTTAGTGCCTAAAGGAATAAAAGTTATTGATAGTAACTAATAAAAATTGGTATCTTATTGTAACTTATTAATGTAACATGTTATAACATCTGGCACTTTTAACAATAACGTATCATTTGGTAACTGTTGCCTTTACTTAGGCAATAAAATGATGTGTTCATTTCACTTAAACATTTCTATTTAATTTCGTCTCAAAATAAATTAGGAACTAAAACTATTCAGTCAAAATTGAATTGTAAATATATTGTATCCAGTTTTATTGATTCAATACAATGAGCTCGTATTTATTTATTTGACTGGAATTTACACTTTTACTTCGTGCAATCCTTAAACTCCTACAAGTATACATACTTCCCTATGAAGAAGTAAAAATACTGAGTTAATCAATTACAATTTCCACTAGATTCTTAAGATATATTACAGAAAATTACTTCGATTTTTATGCTATAACTATAGCTCTTTATTAGTAGCCTTTCTTTGCTTTTATTTTCCCATCTATTTGTTGGATAATTCCATAATAACAGGGCGTCTTCTTCGAGAAAGATGACAATTCTAGATGGACGGACATTGTGTTTCAACTTAAAATTACTTCTTGAAACTATTTTTTCTAAGCCTTTTTTTCTCTCCAATGCATATTATGAGGCGCTATAAGAGTTAAGCCAAGTCTGTCGTAGTCTTGTGATATCTGGCTTCGACGCTGCTGTAATAAAGTAGAAACATAACGGTTAGAAACATAGCGCAGTTAGGAGATATTTCGAAGTTCTTAGTTCCTTCAGTATATTTCATTCACAAGGTAAATGGATAAGCGAGAAAGGTTGTTTACTGTTTGGAGTTACGAAGATTAGAGGTATTTTTTTTCTTGATATCTGTCGCAATGGGTATGGAATAAACTTGTATAACGATCAATATTTGATACGTCATTCACACACTTCATTCAATTATAAATAACATAAAAAAATTTGATCAGAACAAAGAAAACTATAATTGACTTGTCAGCTTTGAGATATCATAATGAAAAGAAAATACATAAATAATATCAGGAGCAAATGAAAATCAAATCAGAAGGCAACAAATTGAAATTCTTCAAAGAAAAACTCCAATTGCTGGCGAAACGAAGAATAATCCGAATCACCAACCATGACTTTTTCAAAAATTGTTTTTATTTTTCACTTTTGTGTAATATATTAATTATGAAAATGCAAAGAAACATAATATAAAAAGTAATATTTGAATCAAAGAAGGGAAGATATTCAGAAAAACAGAAAATCAATTATTATGAAAATCACGAAATTCCAGAATCTAGGCAAAACTGAAACTAAGATATAGACTAAAAGTAAAACGAAAAAAAATGGTAAAGATGAATCAGAGAATTTCTGATGACGAACAATTATTAAACAATATACATAATGTAAATACGAGACCAATACATAAATATAATTTTGATAATTTTGATGAATGATTCAAAACAATTAATATACACAGACAAACACACAATCTGCTTAATTCTACTTTCACTATATTACATTTGAATATCAGATCACTAAACATGTTTCTATGCTAAATCAAAAATTTAATTAGCTTTTCAAGTTAATTTCAGTAAGCATTCTAGCATAACCAAAACTAAAATAAAATTATATAATTTCCAACATTTTAATTCCATATCACAAGTAAGAGCAGTACCATTGTTATGCTTTATAGAAATCATATGAAAATAATATATTGAAGAAAATGTAAACTATTCTGATATCATTTTGTGTGAACTTAACAGATCAAAATAAATAATAAAAATAACTGTAATTGTTATCTACATACTATTTAAGAATAGCAAAATCTACTTCTCAAAAAATAATTTATACAAAACTATCAAATAAATTAACAATTTTTATTATAGATATTCATGTTGATCTCTACAGAATTCAAAAGAGATATGTACACTAAGATATTAAAAACAGCCATAGAACACATCTTTATAAATTGCAATAATCAAGATACCACAACATGATCTGGAATAAAATCATATCTAATCATTTTATAAATTTTTACCTTTTGGATTGCGAAAAGTAATATCGATAAATACCTCTATTATAACGATAAAGTCAATTCACTAAATCCATAAACGTATAAATGGATGAAGAAAACTGCACAGAAATCTCAATAACCAAAATCAATAATAAAAGCCTAAATGATCTGAAAGAATGTTTGTTACAAGCGAAATACTTGAAGCTAAATAAAAAATATTAAAATAAAGCAACTACAATTCCGAACGAATTGAAAGGCAAGAAAGACAAGATAATTGAAGATTTTTTCCTGGAATCAATGGAAAAGACAAATTATTTAGGAGTACAAAAACAACCTTTAAATATAAGCTACTGTTGCAACTATAAACTAATTAGGAACAAACTCGATGGAAAAATTTAAAAAAAGTAAAAGCTAAATTCTGTAGCAAAAAAATTCAATTACGAAAAATCCATATCTTAAAAGACAATGGAACGAATTAAATGAAATCTTAGGTATAAGAAAAAATGAAAACTCAAAACATAAACTAGGGAAATTTTATTGATAGTGTCTGTGAAAGTAATAAAGAAAGAATAGTGTGAATAATTTTAAATAATGAATGAGAAATAATTTCTATAAAAACTATGCTAACAGGAATTAGTGAAAATAATAATAAAATAGCAACAAAAATTTAATGAGAAAATATCACAAACATCAAATATGGAGCTTTTGAAATCCCATCCCAACAAATGACATTAAGAATTTAAATAAAAATTTAAAGAAAACCAACTGAAATTGCCCATGATAACTTAAAAACAAAAGAAGTTAAGAAAAAAAAATTGTAAGAGTTATTCATTATCGTTTTGAAAGCATAATCGCATCAAAAAAATTCTCGAAAATCTAGCAATTGCAAAAGTTGTTCCAATAAATAACAATAAGAAACTTACTACTGTAGAAAATCACAGACCAATTACAATCCAAGCAATCATAAACAAAATAACTGAAAGTTAATTGTCTTTGAAAATTAATATCTTTGTCTTCAAATACAGCAAAGTATATAGCATACAACATATGCATACCAGCAGAAAAACGTATAATAAAATGTATTATTTAACTTTTGAAGTTCTAACTTTAGAAATTAAATAACAATACAAATCAGAATTTCAGCAATCGAAATTATATTGTACTTCTATAAATTGATCACAGCAAAACTTTTAATGTAGTAAAAAACAATGTATTACTTAATAAAATAGAAATTACGAAGATTAGGGATCTATTATTGACTAAAAAAGCATTATTTTAAGAAAAAAAGCAAAACAGTAATTTATTGGTTTGATCAAATTTAGACCTTCTCCTTTTTTATATTCTACGTAATAAATATTATTAAAGAAACGTTCAGAATCATGCTGTTGATATCCTTATAGATGCAATTGATAGTAAAACTGCACAGCTTCAAAGTAATCCTAAAACATACAGAAATGGCCTCATGATAACAAAAGAATAATTAATAAAATAAAGCAAGATTATTAATAATCGAACCAAAACCCTCCCTGATACAATATTTGAAATATATTAGCAGAGACATCAATGTTTGCACAGCCAGAAAGTGTATCACTTATATAAAGATAATATTAGTTAATGACTTTAAACACTTCTGAATAGTCATAAACAAGACTTTTACTTGGAAGAATCACATGAATCATACATACGGCTAAATGAACTTTAGTAAATAAGGTGTATCATAACTCTCTGTACAAATTTTAAATGGAGATAGTGATCACCAAAACAAATCTTTTTTATATATACAAATGTATGTCAGCAGATGGAATCTTTCGGTGCTAGATGGCACTGTTTAGCAGCTCTCCAATCGGCTGGAGAAGAGATAGTAATTCAACAAATGTGAATAACATATTTATTCAACAATTTTGAGAACCTGCTTTGAATAAACATGTTCTTTATACTTGTTTCTATCCATTTATTCTTGGTTTTCCAAATCTCCTCCTTAGGCGATTATAAAGCAACTGAATACTGCTTTATAAGCATCGAAGGTTGTCGTCAGTGGACGTATATTCATAGAAGAAGGTGGTTTGTCTTGGAGCTTCCTATCTCATATTATAATTTTTACAGAGAGTTTTGATACACACTGTATATTTTATCAAATGAGAGGCATCTTGCCAATCAAAATAAAAATTATTATCTTTTATCTTCTTTGACTCTGCAATAAATTATACAATTCAAGTACAGACGAGTCCTACACATACCAATACATTAAAAATCTTGAAAATAAAATATTAAATCTGATGTTCAGTAGGTTTTGGAATGGTGATAAAGGAGAATGGGCAAACTCTTTGGGAATTTGCCGCACCCTGTATAGTGATAAGATATATATACCTATAGAAAGATCTTTTTACATAGAACATATGTTATTAATACGATTCGTCGCAATTATTTGTCCGTTCGGAGTTACAGATATGACGTATCTCGTTGACATCTTACTTCCCGGATGTATTAATTAATTATCATTTAATAATTATTTTCAGTAACAGTAAATATTATTTGCATAAAAATAAATGATAATATTAATTATTAATTACGTATAATTCTTATTAACAGTGTGATTGATTGATTGTGATGAATGTGAGTGGCAGGAAAGCCAACCACCTACAGCAAGCACCCCCCGCCTGTAGGAGGTTGGCTTCCCTGCCACCCACAAAGACCACAATCAATCACTCAAACGTCATATTTGCATTTATATCACTCCAAACGGACTAATAATTGAGACAAGGCGTAATGATAAAAAATGTTTTATTGATGAAGATCTTTCCTTATATATATATATCTTATCGCTGTACAAGGATGAGGCAGATCTGCCCATTCTCCTTTAGAAAGAAACTATTAATCATATATAAATTACTAGGAAAATATGAAATACGGTGAAATATAATACTGCATTTAAGGAATATACCTATTAATTCAAAATTAGTACAATATAATACAATTGAAAAAAGAGAAACAAATTTCCTCCTCAGTGAAAATAGAAAAATTACGATGGATTATTATATAATGAATGTATTATTGTGCAACTGTAATAAATACGAAGCGATCGCTTGCACAAAAACATTAGATTTAATAAGAAAATAAAAATAAACCACTACATGTTTTCGAATCTTGTAACTTGTTTATTTTTTCATTTTCTTATAAAATCTATTTCTAATGGATTATTATTTATTTATATATAAGAACAATCACATGGAAAAGTTACATATAAGAATAATTTCTTTTTTCTTTTTATAACTACTACTTTTATTACATGCTTACTTTATTTTTACTATTGTATAATTATTATTTTAATTATCATATGCTTATTTTCATCATCATATCTTCATGAAAGTTTATATCTCATGTTTATTTTTATTAACGTTATTACTCCTTACTCAACTGGCCATCTATGTTTCATCTTTCGGTAATTTGAAATGTTTTGTTTTGTTTTTTTTGTTCATATTTCAATTAAATCACAGCATCTGGAGAAAGCGAAATTAACTTCCTGAGGGGACTGTATTTGTAGAATTAAGAAAAAATGATGAAAAAGGAAAAAAAGTAAAAGAAAATCACAAATATCTCTACATAATCAATATACAAAATATATTGAATGATAGTAAAAAACGCTGTTCGGCCTTAGTCAAATGGCTTGTCACAGAGGCGATACGTTCATTCTGCTACTCCTGAATATTTCTGGATAGTTGTTTCTCTTTTCTAATTTTCTTTCTTTCCACGAGGGAGTAAAGAGGACAGGCTTTTATGTTGCATCCTTTTTGCGATTTTTTTTATCGCTTAAGAAAGTCTACAATTTCCGCTCATTTTGAAGTGAATGCCCCAAGAGTCAACAGACCTAAGGGTTGGAAGTAATTAATAATATTGACGAAAGAAAAATATGGAGGGTTGATTCATGTTTATTCGGTCGATTTCAAGGGCGCTCACTATCTCGCACCTGCACGTGACACAGCATTGTTGCGTTCGAATCGGAGATCATAAGCCTGTAGTTGATTATCTGGTAAATGGAATTGTGTTGCATTCTAAATAGTGCCGCCAAAAATCCCAAATTGGTGAGAAGAGTAGATGCTCTTTCCGATGTTAAATATGCCGCTTCAAAAATTGTGGACATGTGGAAACGCCGAAATTTTCATGTTTGCAAGTCCACCGTCAACCGGGTAATAGCAGAAAGTCGTATGAAGTCCATCAGCCAACAGTGGGGTAAGCCACAGATCCGAAAACAACACCCACGACAGACAGCAACTCCTCATGTTATTAAGAAAGTGAAGGCTATGATTATCGGCGAGAACCCAGCAACCAAAGGCTACCCAGACGGCTGCCCAGGCTGTAGAAGTTTCTGGGCCAACGGTTGCACGGATAATTAGGCGTGATCTGCAATTAGAAAAGCCTCATAAAGCTCGTGTTCATTGCCTACTTCCTCGACACGTTGCGGAAAGGAAGACCAAACAGCCTAATGCTTTACGAGCACCACTTATCGAGACAAAACTGTATTTACGTCACTACTTTGGATGAGGCATGGATCTACCTTATGGATACCAAGAAGCCAAGGGCAATATTTTATCGCCCTTTTGATGCCAAAGGACAATCCGAGTGGTACCGCGAATGCAAAGAAAACTTTTCGAGAGGATTCATGATTGTTGCGGGTTACAGCTATAGAGGAAAGTTGCCGCTAGGCAGGTACCTGCAAAGGTCAAGGTTAATACTGCCTTTTACCGAGAACATGTCCTGGAACCCTTGTATCGTAACGCATTCTACAGCAGCGATAAAAAGAAAGTGTGGATTCATCAGGACAAGCCGTCGAGCCATACTGCTAGAGCGACCCAGCTGTATACGGCCAATACGACGACAGAAACCGGAATACGAACAATCCCATACAGTACAATTCCTGTAAAATCCCCCGATGCATCTCCAATGGACTTCTACGCTTTGGATTATTTAAACGGGCTCTGGGAACACGACGACCGAAAACAGTATAAGGGCTTTGGAAAGCTTGCAAAGAAGAGTGGAACAAGATCCCCCTCGTATCCCAATAGCAAGATCTATCTCGAACGCAGCCTTCTTCAATGGAAACTGCGATGCAGAGCCATTGCCAAAAATAGGGACACCAATTGAACACATTAAAAAGAGTTCTGCTAAGTCTATGACGTGATCATAATCGACCGAATAAACGTGAATCAACCCTCCGTATAAATTATTACAAAACCTCAGAAGGAGACTTGTAAAATGAGTTTGAAAATCACACAGAAAACAATCTAAGTACGATGAAAAAGTATTTATGCAAAGCAGTTTAAAAATAGATATTTTTTATTTTATTTTATTTTATTAATAATATTATAATACAGTCTGCTAGGTAAATATACCTGTTATATAGATGCTGGGAATTGTACAAAGATAATAATCTTATAAATCAAAAAAAACAAATAAGAATTATAATAATATTTCAAGACGTTAAAAGTGAAAGTACAGTATAACAAAATTTAGAAACAGTATTTTATATAAAAATAAAATAAAATACAAATAAAACCATAACTCAGGTGAAAATCAAAGATATTTTCAATAAATAACCATTAGTAAATTAATGAATAGTATTAAAGATACTTGTTGACCCATACAATTTTTCTAAGTATTATCTTTCTATATATTATCTTTTTTAAAGTAGATATTTTTTAAATCATTTGAGAATTGATCAAATATTTTATTGATAATTCTATTTTTAATTCCAATAGCCCAAAATTATTTTTTGGATTATCAAAGGCTACTTTTATATAAACAATATTACTTCTTGTATTATGTGTATTATTAACTTGCTTATTAAAACATAATTTATAAAAATTTTGTAAAATCAAATTAAATATGACTTTTTGTGGTGGAAATAATGTTTTGTTATTAAGTAGAATTAAATTTTGTTGATCAATTTGGAGTTTGTCAAAATTAGGAAAAATTAAATTTATTATCTTAATTTTATTAATTAAATTTTATTAATTAAATATATTAATAGAATTCTAAAATAGTAATATTTTTTAATTTTTATTAATATGAATCCAGTTATCAATGCCATAATTTATTAATGAGTCAATATATATTCAGAAAAGTATTGCAGATTCAAGATATTTTCACATCTAATTACTGATTTCCTTCTTACCAACGAACAGGCCTTGTGAGATCTTATGGGAAATTTAAAAGAAGAAAGTAAAGACTATATACCAGTAAATAGGACTATTATATTTATTCTTATTTATGACCTTCTTGAATTTCTCCATATTTGGATTGAAAAATAAGAATGAGTAATTAAAATGACCTTTGCAATTAAAAAAAAAAGGTTGGTTTCATCGTCAGTGTTTGGTAGAAGTGTCAGATTCTCTTTGTTTTCGATGTAAACACCTCCTCTTCATGTTTTTATAGAGACAGTCATTCTTGTCACTTTCCAAACACCACCACATCCATGAAATTAGCATTAAAAGTGTGATTACAACACCCGTTTTTCACTTCCTGTAGCTGTGCTATCTTAATGAATTACGAATTTTAATACTTGTTAATTTAAGAACTGTCCCATAAAGACAATATAATTTAAACAAAAGCATCTTCTTGAACAAAAGGAAAATTAATATCAACAATACCTAAATAGCTATTTATTATTCATACATATTTAGATTTACTTTTATTAAGAAAATATGTCGACCTATCAACACTTTCATTAAATTGCTTCTCAGCAGCTAATGATGTTATTTCAGCAAAGACTACAAAAAAAATTCTATTATTAAACAAATGTTTACTATTAGCTTAATAATAATAGGTTTAATAATGAATAGTTTCTATTCAAAATAATAACCTCTAGTTTGGTGTTTATTTATTTTCTGTTATTATATATTTATTTTTCTGTAAATATTTATTACATAAACGTATTATTATTAAGATAATAGCAAACATTTGTTTAATAATACAATTTTTTTATCGTCTTTGCTGTAATAATATCATTAGCTGCTGAGAAGCAATTTAATGAAATTGTTGATAGGTTAACATATTTTCTTAATAAAAGTAAATCAGAATGCGTATGAATGACAAATAGCTATTTAGGAGTTGTTGATATTAATTTCCCATTTGTTCAAGACGATGAATTTGCTTAAATTATGTTGTCTTTATGGGACAATACATGAACAGTTCTTAAATTAACAAGTATTAAAATTCGTAATTCATTAAGATAGCACAGCTACAAGAAGTGAAAAATGGGTGTTGTAACCACACTTTTAATGCTAATTTCATGTATGTTTTAATTTTTTTATTATATCGTTCTTCCTTTCTTCTTTTAAATTTCCCATAACATCTCATAAGACCTGTTCGTTTGTAAGAAGGAAATCAGTCATTAACATATGAGTAAACTAATAATCAAACTCCAACTTCATCAAATGAAACTTCAATATTTCGTCTTTTATTGCAAAGACTTTATCAAGATCTCTATTTACAATTAAAATAACTAAAAAATAAATATAAAGAAGGAGAAAAATCTTTTTTCTCAATCCTAACAAATCAATATCATAACAAAATCTCTGTAACGAGATCTTACAATGTGAAATTAACAATAAAAAACAAATTAAAATCAAAACAAATAAAGAATGATGAACATGCGAATAATATCAATTAAGTTTTAAAATACTTAACCTTTTGTTTTGCAATAATGACTTCCTGTATACATCCAATGAAACTTTGTTAACTCTTAGAGACTTATTTTTATTGAAACATGAGGTACAATTTATCAAACAAGACTCTAAGGCGAATCTTTTACACTCGTCTTTAACATTGTGAATTAAATGTACTACTAGGTCTGGGTTATGATCATTTATGAGACAATGATCTGCCCATTCTGAAATTTTTTGACTACCACTCCGATAAGCACGGACGTGTTCCTGTACCCGTTCGATAGCTGTCCTCCCTGTATTTCCTATATACATACCCCCAAAATCTCTACACCCTAACGCGTACACTACACCCATATTTTGTAATGATTTGTCCTACCTTTTTTCTTATTATTTTTGAATAGTGTGTTATCTTTATAATAAATTAAACTTATACTTATCTTTGCAAGCTTTTTTTACATATTTATGAACCTTTAAACCAATTGGTAACGTGATAAATTTTCTAAACTCATCTTTATTCATTAAGTCTTTATATATTTTTATTATTTTTTTGAATATCTATTTTTAAAAAAATATTCTCTAGTTTGATATTTATTTATTTTCTAACATTTTTTGCCAGTTAGCAAAAATAGACGCATAAATACCACAAATTTCAAAATACATTATTAGTAGTAATAAGAAAGGAATGTGATCGTTTCATTTTTAAATGAAAATAAAATAAAATGTTAAATTTAGCATTGCATTGATGTTTTTTTTTTACATCCTTTTAACGACTTTAGAAATTCATAAATTTGCAAAATTTTAAGAAAACATGTGGCTGCTCTTTCAGAAACGTCTTGCTTACTTTCTTTCCTTCAGTAAAGAATGTCACTGTTGCTAGTCGTGGAGAGTGCACGATCCGATAATTTGCCGTGCATTTTCCTCTTATATCATTCATATGCACGTGGAATCAAAATAGCTACTATAGGAGCAGTAAATGAAAACTACTGGTTAGTTTCAAACACCAAGTATTTTCTTCACCGTCATGTTTCATTCAAGGTAAATCACGTTTTATCAAATAATACAAAATGGCCCCTTATAAACTAATAGAAAAAGAAAATATATAGCAACAAAATGTGAAAATCAAATGTGTTTAGCTGCCGAAGAATTAATTTTCAAATGTTGTTCTTGTTTTTATTTATTTTATTTTTTTTAGATTTATGTTGTTAGAGATCATTTTATGTTTTATGATTATGTTTTTCGTCAGGTAAATGTTTTCTTTCTCATGCCTTTAAGTCTTGGTCTACTAAGGCGATAAAAGCCTACTAAGTTCTGAACAGCTGCCCCAGGGTGCTACCAAGGTTTACAGCCTTCCTTACTTTATGAATGCGGTTTTTTACATTTAACCTGTAAAAATGAAATAGGGCAAATGAAAAACCAAAATTTTTACCGTTTTTTGTTTAGTTGCCTAAGGATTTCATTCCACATTTTGTTCTTGTTTATCTTTAGTTTGTGAGAGGCCTTTACATACTGTCTGATTAAGCTAGCTTTCCGCTCGTGAGTCTTTACACGATACTTGCCTAATAAGTTCGAAACAGCTTTCCTAGAGTCTCGACGTGGTTCAAAGGCGTCCTTAGTTCCCAAATCATTCTTTGTTATCTTCATCATTGTTGTTCAATCTAAAATAAGATGAAAGTAGCACATAAAATTGACTATTTACCAATGCTTGCATTTTTTTTTCTTTTTTTAAATACAGAGTTGTTTCAAGACTACTGGAAAAACTACTAAAAATACCATTTATACTATAGTCATTAAAAATTACATAGCTATACATCATTTCCGAATGCAGTTACTTTTAGAAGTTCAATCTTTAACCGTTCGAAAGTGTATGTTTTGATTGTTATGTATATTAAATGTACAGTTTACAATTTCTGTAATTTTTTTAGTATTCAACTTTACTTTTTGCAATTACATGCCAATTAGATTGATGTTACTGACTTTTGAAACAAACATATTGTTTATATCTGGCATATCATATTTTATGACATATCATTGAAGAGAAAAGAGAGTTGACTCAGCATGTGAAGTACCGAAGTGTTCTTATTCTACTTGAACTTTCTTTTTCTTGTGTTTGTTCATTTGTTTGTTTAAATATAGACCTCAAGTTAAAACACCTGGGCTTATTATTTTGAAATTTAGTGTCATGCTTACTTAGGCTTCAATATTAAAATCTAAGTACGGTTGTTAGATTGGTCTCCATTCTCCGATGCCTAGTCCTGAAAATGGACTCTTCAAGCAATACCAATTCAGTCGCTATATGTGATACATAGTTGAGTGTAAACCTAGTCATATATAGCATGTAAAAGAAGATAATAGGACCTATTACATTTTCCATATGTAGTTTGGTTTTTAATTAAATATTCAGTTTTATTTCTATTTTACAGCTGTCATAAATTGAAGGAATAATAAAACTTTGTTCTGTGTTTGATCAGTGGTTTCCATCCAGGATTTCATTCCGAAGAAAGGAGAGCAAATTTATCACGTTGCACAAATATATGAGATACAAGTTAATCCAATGCCAGGATGGAACAAATAATGATGTATACGGAGAGAAGCTGTGTGCCAAATTTATCTTTGTTTTATTAATAAAGACTCATTTTTATATAAAGAAGAACGAACGACAGTATAGCTGATTGAATTTTTAAAACAACGTGAATTAAGTAACATGCGCTGAATTTAATAAATAGATTAAAAATTTAAAGCAATCTTGTAAAGATAGATATTAAAACAAGTGAATATAATTTTGTGCTAAAGCATGAATTTAAGAGCGATTCATAATAACAAAAAATAAAAATAATAATAGAACAAGATAGTTAATGCTTTTAGACAATGTCAAAACCAAAGCGGCCCTATAATATGCACAATTTTACGAACCAAATTATAAACAAAATTTAAAGGAAGCGATCAGATCGTAGTCGGAGATAAGCTTCTGGATTTCTTTCTCGTTCTCTGTCTCTTGTCTCTAACTTTGAGCGAGACCGTTCTTTACGCAAGCGTGAAGCTTCTCGCTTTGCATCAGCATCTCGTCTTTCCGCACATCGAGACATTTTTTCAATTTCAATCACAACAATCGCAACAATTGCGTCTTTTCATGCGCAACAATCACATTTATAGTGCAGCTCTACAACAATCATAACAATCACAATAAACACAAAAACAATTGCGCCTTTTGCATTCGCAACAATCACATTTATAATAATAAGGAAATTAAAACAATACCAGGTTTCTTGGTGTTTAGCAACCCATTATTAGGAAACCACTCCTTGGGGGTCAGGGAGTGGTCCTACAGGTCTGATTTTTTGGACGTGGTCACCTACTTTTTGATGCTGAACATAATGGTGAAGGTTTCTTTCTAACATCTCTAACCGTTTGGCCACTACATAGTGTGACAGAGTGTGACATTCAGCAAGCGTAAATGCAAGAGCGGTCACCTATGTTTTACAGGCAAGCTGTAACATAGGGGCCGCAAAAAAGGAAGTACAATAACATAAGGAAAAATAAAAAAAAAGTCAGGAAAATAAAAAAAAAAAAACCCACATGGACATTGCAAAAAAAAAGATTGAGATAGAAAAAGAAAGTAAGATATATATATATTTGAACCAATAACCTTCAATATACGAGTATGAAACCTTAACTATCAAGCTTCAGCCGACAACTAAAATGAGATTGTTGCATTTCTAATATTTAAGCTGTTAGTGGAAATACAATGAAAACAATGCTAAATATCTCGAACGGGGGGGGAGCTTGGCTTCTGAAAACACTCCATTCTTACAGTGTTTGAGCCTCTAAACACGCTGGTGAAATCCGTTAGTCTATCCGACCATCCCTTCGGGAGTTGTTACGGGTGGTCAGACACGGACGGACAATACAAAAGTAATAGCTACCGATTTTGGTCGCTAATACAATAGTTCTCAAATGGGTCGCTAATTAATTAGATATCACAAATTGACTAGATATAACCTCAACTCTGTAGAGACCGAGCTGAGGATTCATTTTGAGCAGTAGGAGGGAACGTAAAGTCTCGCGAAAACCATCCGATTTTCGACCAACTTAGTTTGGCCAACTTTCACTTTTCGAGTCGCTAGAGACAACTTTGAGCAGGTTTTTCAGCGACTTGCCAGCGATTTTAGTTGTTGCTGCGCAAGCAACTCGAGTTGGCAAACTAAAAGTTGGTCGGAAATATTGGTCGGAATTACCAATCAAAGGGCAGTGTTGGAACACGTCAGTAATGACGTCACGTCGATGGAAAGAAATGGCGTCTAAAACGATGTTCACCGATTCGAGTCGAAGACAAGCGAGTACACAATGAATATCAGAGTATTGCGAGTTTCTTTCATGCATAAATAAAGTTTATACTGAAATGCAGTAATTGTATTCGGCAGAATTTATCAGAGAGGTTTCAAAACCTCGATTTTTTCGGATTTTCCACAGCTGCTCGGGGAAACGCATTGCATTATGGGATTGCTGCTATCACGGCCGACTTCATTTGCGAATTGGATGGTGTTCGGAGCTGACAAAACTTGGCCAACTAAGTTGGTGCAAAATCGGATGGTGTTCCCGTAGCTTAAAGAGTATGTATGTAGTTAAGTTGAACCATCGTCCCAAATATTAAAGATATCACCCAGCCACATCAGCGAAGGATTTTGGGGATTTCTTTTGTTTCGGGAGGTTGGATAACAATCAGTACACCCATGTTTTAAGTTGAACTGTAATCACACCACGTATCAAATTTTATTAAGATCCGTTCAGCTGTTTTAGCATAATGAGCGGACAAACATACAAACGGGCAAATTGACAAACAGGTAAGAAAAATATTCGTGTGGAATTGTGGGGACGTCGCATGCAGGATCAGTAATTAAAATATTAACAGGAATTTTGAGTATTTGATGCTATTAAATACTGGACCACATTATCTTGTCATTTCCTTTTCTGTACTGGACTAATCCACAAAATGTAAAATGTCAATTTGATTTAAATTTAAAAAATACTATTACTTTACCAAAGTGAATTAACGAGAAAAGGCATGAAATGAAATATTTAGTCTTAACATATTCACACTTCCCCCTTCTACATAATAGATAAGCAGCCCTATTACCTTCAGCATTAACCATTTAATTTTTTAATGATTAATGGAAGTACGTCATTAATAATGTACGCCTAAAGTCGTCCTGCCATTAGGAATTGCTCTATAAATAGATGTATTTGTCTAATAGAGATAACTATTTCTCGAAAAGAAAAGCGGTCTTCATTGTTGACTTGAATGCTGATGAGCAAACTTATTTGATTACATAATGGTTAATCTGTACAGGAAGTTGAAAGATCCGTTTTAAATCATAACAACTATTCACAATAAATATTTCTGTCGGAGCTTTAAAAATTATGCTTCCGTTAATTATACTAGGCCGTGCGGTTGGCGATGTCGCTAAGACTGGCCTCTCACCTCTGAGTCCCCCGGGTTCGGTTCTCATATGGGTTTCGTTGATGGTGGCGATCCGAGCTGGTCAGGTTTTCCCAGGGTTCTCTCGTTTCCCCTGTATTTCTCACACCATCCTTTCTCAGTCTTTCTCTCCGTCTGTCCTTCTTTCCGTGGGATAGTACAAAATATCTTTCAGTCGACGTGCTCGGCAGTCATGCCACCCACTTTCAATTAATCTACTCTAAATACACTAACTATCTACCATTAATTCATTGAATTTTATAAATACGTATTAAATCCAAATTATTTATTTAGCTCGCTTATGTCAAATTAATCACATCAAATCATGTGCAGAATTTAAACCCCTCAATTTCATTATAGATCTATACATAATTGTTATCAAAAATGAAGAGATAGATTTTCATTTATCCATAAATATCGTTGTAATTTCAAGAAGATCCAGCCACTGGGTCAGAAGTAATGGCAAACCAAAATACACAATTGAGTCACATTTTGTGAATTTGTTAATGATTTTCAGAATTTAAGAAGTTGGAATACATTGCTTTTTTTGCAACCTAGGATACTTGGAATACGATCTTAAATTCAACTTTTTTAATTTTTATTTTTTTTAATTTTGTTACTTTTATTTATTGAGGTATTTCGGTTAAGGATTGAAATGATCGTCATAAACTAACTAGCATTCTTCATTAATTAATGAATAAAATACTAAATCTTGGACGAAGTAGGAATGAATTTTTCCAAAAGAGAATGAATAATCAAAAGAAACTTTATTTAATTTTTCCAGAAAGCTATTTGGCGCCTGGTGCGAAGTAGTTTCACTGATTCTCTTTTCCTATTTTATTGATATTAGGGATATGTAATGCATATTAGTGTTATAAGTACCATTGTATTAAGACACAATACATGCAGAATCCACCAGAGGATTGGTTTCCATGGTTCATGGACATAAGGTCTCTATGGTGCCTCTATTGATATGGCGGCTGGTACCTGGGATACTGTAAATATTCGCAGGGAATTTACCGTACAAAGAAGTTCTACATTTATTAACAAGCCTCCAATAGATTTCTACATGAAATACAAATCAAAATATATGATATTTTTCTTAGACTGAGTGTTAAATTGTGAGAGCATATGAAAGTATGAGATTGACTAATGCCGAAGATCAATTTGATCTGAATACAGCTAAGAAAAATGTTTTCTTTACAGTTAACGTAAAGATCGTCCTCTTACGATGGTCTATTGGCTAGTTACATAGAATTCTTCTTAAGGTTACAGCGATTCTTCAAGCTAAAATCAGCGGTTTTACAGTTTGGTTAAGAATTTTCTTTCCCTCAAATAGTGACGTCTAAGCAGCTTTATATAACTTTATATAACTCATTTTAAATATAAATGAAGCTTTTCAAAATGCAGTATTATGTGCAGAATCCGAACTAAATTGATTTTTCTAATCAAATACTTCGGATAATGAAACGTAGATAAGAATAACCAGTTATATGAAACAAAATGCAGTTATACTAAACTTGAAGAAACACCATCAACATCTTCATGGCCAATATTTCGTCTTTTTATTCCGAAAAGACTTCTTCACGGTTATACATATTTATATATAAATAAATAAAAATAAAAGCAAATGAAAAAAAAGAACTTCCTCTCTTCATTTTAATGCAGTTATGCTTACAATTAAGTTATTGTTAGTAAGGGTTAGGACATTACTAGTATTAATATGAAGTTTTAAAAAACGTAAGTGACTTTTTACACTCTGCAATGGTAATTTAGGTTATTTCTGGAAAATACTGCATATATCTTCGAATTCGGATTGTTTCGGATAACTGGCTTTTCAGATAGTAGACAATCTGAAGATATTGTATGATGGAATAACAATATGTAGAATGCTTGCTTGCTGAACAAAACATCGTCAAAAAAAAAGATGTGTAAATAAATTGAAAATGAAACTGCCTAATTAGATACTAATTAAGCTTAAGTACTGTAATTGAGATAAATTGCAGTTGATAGGGTTGAACATCTGCACTGTCTCAGTGGGAAAGAAATAGACAGGTGTGGGGCACTAATACCCGTAATTTACAAATCCCTATTGTGTCACAAGGAATTATGGAAGACTAAGGAAGACAGATTTTTAAAGATCCAGTCACTGTACAGGACAGTTAATAAAATCGAAATGCTTGGTATTAATTCTAGAAAATGCCGGATTTTACTATGCTTGAGAAATGATTGTTTCTGTAGCTTTTAGTATTGAAGAGGAAAAAAAAAACTTTATATGGTTCACCCTGAATCACAACGGTAAAGATAGTGGAATCAATAGGAGGAAAAAAAGCCATACCAAAAAAAAAACAATTGGTAAGCTATTACCTTATTTTCACAAAGATATATTTGTAATTTTTTGTAAAGTAATGGTAACTTAATATCAACATACACCTGAATCCTGAACCCACAGTTAATCAATTTGTTTTTGATTCCATCCATGGACAAGTCTTGGCATTTTTCTGTCTTTTTTAGACATTGAATATTAAAATTATTTTTTGATAAAATTGTAAATTAAAACTTTCCGGAGTTGATAAAGGTTACAGAATTGCAATGAAACTGAATGATAAATAAAATTAAGGGGGTAGAAAGGTAGTTTCGGAAGTTAACCCCCCCCCCCCCAGTATCAAAGTAATTTGGATGGCTTCCATATGCTGAAATTAGCATAAATGAAATTAAACTTTAGAAAATAAATCAAGTTTTATTTTAAAACCAGATAAAATAATACAAGCATTATTAATGTTCATATTTGTCTGTACATGTAATGAAAGATTATTGTTGTTTTTATTTTCTCTATATTGTGTGTATGGTCCTTTTTTCTTCTTTCATCGACTTGGCCAACTATGGACCACGGTCTAGCCCTACCTGACAACGTCAGGGTGAGGCTAGGAAATTCCAGAAGAGGGACGAGATTTACATCTCGTCCAGAAATAACCCTGAGATAGTAAGTCCCAGGGGAGAAATGAACGAAACTCAGAAGAAGAAAGATGAAATATCCATGCTCTCGACCGGGATTTGAACCCGGGTACCACCACACAGGTCGCACAGCAGATTTACGCCTGAGACCGTACGACCACGCCGGCACGGTATGGTCCTTTTTTAATAATACAAGCAGTTTTTATATATAAAAGAAAGGACACAAAAAGTTGGAAAGAACTTACGCCCTCTTTCTAAAAACGTTTTTTCTTTTTTCCTTTTCTTTTTGAATGTCGTGAAAACGACAAAAGCGAATAAGCATTGATAATAAAATTGAATACAAACATTACAAATTTTCATTCATTTTATTTTCATTTTCATTCATGTAACTTCATTTACATTTTAATTATTTACTTAATTTGTCAAAGTCAGAATAACTTCAACTAAAAGGATTAATACTCATTACCTTAAACAATGAAGTATTAAGTGAAATAGGATAGAAATCCGTAGCTTTGATTCCATTACTGTTCTAGGCTGTTCCATATTTTTGTCACCTTGTGGCGGGAATTTCTCGACAAACTCCCATTTTAAAAATATTTAACATGTAAAAGTAAGATCGTCTCAATATTTAAATATGAGTACAAAGTTTCGAATAGATTCATCCACAGGATCAAAATTAATTACAATGAAACAGGTAGAATGATCTGATGAGTCTTACTTTCTTAGAAATGTAGGTTAAAAATAAACAAGGCAGGATACCTATTAGTAAACCAATAACAATGCTTCGTAACGGCTTATGAGTCACCTTTACTTTAGAATAGATTGCTCCGGGGTGGTCTAGAAAATGCTGGCGCGAGTCTGTTTGCGACCCTATGCTATCTTAAGCCCCGCGAACACCATCCAACTTTCCACCAACTTTAGTCGGCGTACTTCGAGTCCGCCAACTTTTTGTCAGCCCCGAACATCATCCAACTCGCAAATGAGTCGGCCGTGATAACAGGAATCCCATAATGCAATGCGTTTCCCCCAGCAAATCCGAAAAAATCTCTCTGATAAATTCTGCCGCATACAATTACTGCATTTCAGTATAAACTTTATTTATGCATGAAAGAAACTCGCAATACTCTGATATTCATTGTGCACGCGCTTGTCTTCGACTCAAATCGGTGAACTCGTTTTAGACGCCATTTCTTTCCATGGGCGTAACGTCACGACTGACGTGTTCCAACGCTGCCCTGTGATTGGGTAATTCCGACCGACTTCCGATCAAATTTCCGAGTTTTGCCCGTGCACAGCCAACTCGAGTCGGCGGACTAAAGTTGGTGGCAAATTGGTGAAAACTGGCTCAAGACTGTCTCTACCAACTCGAGACGTCAAAATCGGCCGACTAAGTTGGTGGAAAGTTGGATGGTGTTCGCCGGGCTTTAACAACCCCTATTTATATGGAAGAATCGCCATTCTTAACTCAAACCTTGTTAATACACTAAATTCCTAATAATTATTAAAAAAAAACTTAAGTTGAGAAACTGTGAAAAGATTTAAAATGGGGAGAAAAAAATGAAGAAATAAAATGCCCACGAGGGGATCGAACCTACGACCTTCACGTTATTAGCACAATGCTCTAACCAACTGAGCTAACAGGCCACCTACAACATTCAACATTCAGGCCACCTACTCAGCCGTTGTGGGATGTATCCACAGACATACAAACCGGGGATATAAGGCACCTTTCAGAAGTCTACAAATTGTAAAAAATATAACAATAGTAAAAACTAGTGAAATCCCATGCGAAATGTTGAATTTAGAGTGCCATTTTGATTATGATTATATACATAATTTTTTATTTCTTCTCTCCCTGGTCCATTGAAATCAAAATAATAGTTTCTTGGAACACTCTTTTAATTTCCTCGTCCCGCACAAGGGTTGTGAATATAATGCACTAGCATTTAGATCATATTTTGATCCAAATTTCTTTTATGCTTAGAGTATCACAGATTGTAATCCCTTCTTCCTAGTTTTCTATTTAGTTTTGTAAATGGATTAGATGTTATTAAGATACAAGTTAAAAAAATAGCTAAGAGGAAAATGTAAACAAGTCATTACTATAGGATTGAGTTTTCTTCAAAGAACTGAATTCAAACCTTTAGTCACAAACTCGTCTGCCCTTATTCCTCTTGTCTAACCCTTTCTTTTCATAGTTGCCGACTTGCATTATGGGTGCCTCTTTTATCTGTTTCTCCGCTTTCAAAGGTTTGCTTATTGTAGATGGAGGTATATGACCAAGGTAACCAGGATTTCTTCCCCGTTGAATATAACACTTGACAACAGTAGTACATATTATGTACAATAACAAGAATCTCCAGATGAAACTAGAAAACATTTTGTTATTACTTTTAAAAAAAAAAACTATAGAAATAATACAACTTAGCGTTCTGATTTTTTCGAGAATTCAAAGTAAAAGTTTACAACCGCTAGAAATTAAATTTCTCACTAATCGTAGGAAGCGGATAGATGCCTCAAAACAAAAATAAACAATAAAAAAACTCACTAAAGAAAAATTAGTGAGAAAATTCATGTGCCAGCAGTCAATAGATCGCAATTATTTTTTTTAAGCATAAAAAAATTGAATTGCGCTTTGAATTATTAATAAACAATAATGGGTGAGATCAAATTGTTTACTAAGTGGCATCCTGGAACAGCTGAGACCTCGTTGCTGACTGCTCCTTGCTGATGATCGCGAAGAGCGTGAAACAGATGTTCGACAATATCTAATCATCGAGGTTGACTAATTGTTTACCATTAGGTCTCACCCATTGTTTATTAAATTTATGAGTTTGCCATAAGTTGCCATAATGCCGGCAGTTGGGAAATATCCGATAGAGGTTTAATGCAACGTGATCTAATCTTGTGTTTGTTATTGGAAGTTAGCGCTGTTATTTCAAAATGGCATCTGCATGGATAACTGGTCTCCTACTGAAACCTTAAACAGCATCAGAAAGAAACATCCTAATATCATGAACGACTAGACGGTGTGATCCTCATTCATGACAATGCGCAACAACGCATTGCATGAAACGCACAAAACTTGTTGTGCTATTTCCACTGTAAAATTTTGGACATGCCCTTACGGATTCAGCTCCCAGCGATTTTCATCTGTACCCTGCCTTAAAGAGCCATGTAAGGTAGACACTTCACATGCAATGAAGCAATCCAATTTGACTCCAAAAAATGGCTACAATAGCTACAACTAGGGACCTGAGTTTGACGCAGCTCGATGGACGAACTTATCCAATTGTAGTGAGAAAATGTCTGAGTGAGTATCAAGGTGACTTTGTAGAAAAATAGTGTATCTGTGTCACTTTAAAGTCACCATCTAATTTTCTTCCAATAAAGATTTGCTTTTCATACACAAGCTTTGTAAACTTTTTTTTCTGATTCGACCTATACTTCGTATATTATGGAATGTATTTGTGTATAAATGTTGAAATTTTCCTTTTTTCTGAAAAATTAATAAAATCCGCTTTACTTACGTAAATATTATGGAAATCAATTAATTTTAGTCATATCAAAGCGTGTGGAAATCAGTAATAAAAGGAATTGTAAACCATCTATAGAAAGTCAATGATTAAGTTCCAATGCTTTCTGTGGCTGTTTCTGTTTCACGTGCTAATTTCTTCATAAGGACTCACACGAAACATTTTTCGTCTACAAAAGTTAAACCGTCTTTTGTACATGAATATGCATGCCATTTTTCAGGAAGATCTTTCAAAAGTTCAAAAGTTATTATGAGGACACTTACTGATTTTACTTTGGGAAAAATTTAGTCTAAAAATTCCAAAATTATTTCATTTTTTTCCCTCATTTCTTTAGAATTCCAGTTTTATCTAGAATTCCTTTCATTTTAAACTTTTCCGATTTTTTTTTTTTTACAAATGCCCGGGCTCGTAGCTGATCATCTTTCTTCAGGCCAATAACAAGGGGCGAGATATGATGCCTTTAACTAGGGTGACCAGATTTTTACATTGGCAAAGCGGGACACCATTGACCGGGGGGAGGGGGGGAAGACGGGAAAGAAAAAAAACAAAAAACGGAATCTCCAGG
>JAFIDM010014012.1:32074173-32116694 GCA_023159025.1 Thereuonema tuberculata
AAACCAATTGTATATGCAAATATTATCAATATTATTCATAACATTTATTTGAAAATAATTTTCGTTTAGGCCATATGGATAAATAGTATGATATGTAAGCATATAATGAACTTCCTTAATTAATCTTAAATTATCATCTTCAATAATATCTAATATTTTCTAAGACATAAACAATTTTATACTAAAAATCAGTTATAAATATAACTTATGTTATCAAAATTTTATAGAATGGAAACAAAATCTTATATCCAAAATTAATAACATTCAACTTAATTCACATGACAGGGTTACCAATGCTATAGATTATAAATTTAAATTACACAAAATTAAAAAAACTATATCAACATATCAAGATAAATATATTTTTACAACTATAGACAAGGCACACAACAATTTAGCTATCATTTGAAAACAATTTTATTTTCAAAAAATTCAGGAATTATTGAATGATCAAACCGTTTTTTTAAAAATTACTAAAACTAAAGAATTTATTTTAAACAATTTAGATAAAAGTTTTTCTAAATTCCAATCACAATTTAAAACACTTAAATATAAGAAAATCAATATCAATAAAAATCTCAATTATTTATTTTTAAATCCAAAAATTCACAAAACAGGTAAATTTAGAATGATATGCAGCACAACAAATTCGATATTAAAGCAATCTAATATTATTTTACAAATTTTTTTAAATAAATTACATGAAATTATTATAAGTAAAATTAATCCGGATTTTTATTGGCTCATTAATAACCATGATGAAGTTATTAATTATGTGAATAATAACAAAATTTTTAGTATTATTACTGCAGACTTTGAAAATTTATTTACAAATATACCATTGGATTCATTATTACAGCAAATCAAATTTTTAATTTCAGAATTTAATATTACTAATCTATTTAAAATTCCTATTAAAACATTTATTAATTTTCTTCAATTTAATTTGTACAATAATTATATTGAATTTAATAATGAAATATATTCCCAAATTAAAGGTATTGGAATGGGTGTAAACTACAGTAGCATTCTTGCTAACTTATTTCTATTGGCCTTTGAATATCAATTTTGTATTGAATTCCCTTTCCAATTTAAAATTTTTAGATATATAGACGATTTAATTATTTTTAATGCTAATTTTAATATTAATTATATAGAAGATAAAATTTATAATAATATTATTAACTTACAGCAAACCAATATTCATGCTGAATTTGTGGATTTTTTGGATTTGAGAATATATTTCAATCAACAAAAGCCTCATATACAATTATTTAACAAAACATTTTTGTTTCCTTTTAAAATAAACAGATTTCACAAATTTACAAGTAATGTTAGTTTTAATTTATTTCAAAATATCTTTTTACAAGAGTTAAGAAGATATCTTACCATTAACTCTAAATTAGATGATTTTTTGAATAATTTGAATTATCTCATTAATGAATTTAAAAATAATAATTTTCCTAACAAAATTTTAAATACTTATATTATTCGATTTCAAAAGAAATTTAAATTTCAAATCTACAAAAAATATAAAATTAAATATATTCATTATTTTATTTAATCATTAATCTTCTAAACAGGACTTGTTATATTTTGATCATTCAAGTTATCTCATGACAACTTAGAATTAAATCCTCTATTTGAGGAAGTTTTAAGTTTGAATTGATAACTGTCATCTTTTGCTCTTAATATTTTGTAGTATGTTTTAAGAAATTTTCTGTGTATGTATGGGAAATGGATAATTTTTCTATGTATGTGTGTGGAGTGAATAAATTTTTTATGTATGTATGTAAAATGATTAATTTTTTTTTTTTTTTTTTTTTTTGTATGTAAAATGAATAATTTTTTTACGTGTATAAAATAAATAATTTTTATATGTATATATATGTGAGAGATTTTTATACATATAGCCAAAAAAAGCATATAATTTAAAAGATAATTTAAAAAAATAAAATAAATTTAAAAAACCTAAAAAAATATTAAAAAAGAGAGCAATTTTCTTATAATAAAGCGCTGTTATGTTATTTCTAAAAAAAAAATTTTTTAGCTTAGTTTCAAAATTCAACACCAGGTGCCGCTGATGACGTGTAGGTACATTCGAATTTTAATACTTACACAGAAACAGCTTTTTGAAATTAATTTGGTTTTTAAATTTCAGAAAGCTGTCCGGCAAATTTTATATATATATATATATATATATATATATATACATATGTGTGTTTTTGTTTTTACTGTAATATCTTTATCCCATAAAATACTGTTTAATTTTGATATTGCTGATCTTCCTTTCATTTATGTTTATATTTCAATTAAATCACAGCATCTGGAGAAAGCGAAATTAACTTCCTGAGGGGACTGTATTTGTAGAATTAAGTAAAAATGATGAAAAAGGAAAAAAAGTAAAAGAAAATCACAAATATCTCTACGTAATCAATATACTGAATGATAGTAAAAAACGCTTTTAGACCTTAATCAAATGGTCTGTTACAGAGACGATACGTTCATTCTGCTTCGCCTGAATATTTCTGGATATTTGTTTTTCTTTTCTAATTTTCTTTCTTTCCAGGAGAGTAAAGAGGACAGGGTTTTATGTTGCATCCTAGTAGCGATTTTTTTTTTGTCGCTTAAGATAGTCTACAATTTCCGCTCATTTTGAAGGAGAATGCCCCAAGATTCAACAGGCCTAAGGGTTGGAAGTAACTAATAATATTGATGAAAGGTAAATATGGAGGGTTGATTCACGTTTATTCGGTCGATTTCAAGCGCGCTCACTATCTCGCACATGCACGTAACCCAGCATTGTTGCGTTCGAATCAGAGGTCATAAGCCTGTAGTTGATTATCTGGTAGCTGAAATTGTGTTGCATTCTAAATATGCCGCCAAAAATCCCAAATTGGTGAGAAGGCTACATAGTTGCCCTTTCTGATGTTAAATGTGCCGCTTCAAAAATTGTGGGCATGTGCAAACGCCGAAATTTTCATGTTTGCAAGTCCACCGTCAACCGGGTAATAGCAGAAAGTCGTATGAAGCCCATTAGCCAACAGCGTGGTAAGCCACATACCCGAAAACAACACCCACGACAGGCAGCAACTCATGTTATTAAGAAAGTGAAGGCCTGTATTGTCGGCGAGAACCCATCACCCAAAGGCTACCCAGGCGGCTGTAGAAGTTTCTCAGCCAACGGGTGCACGAATAATTAGGCGTGATCTGCAATTAGAAAAGCATCATAAAGCTCGCGTTCATCGCTTACTCCCTCGATACGTTGCGGAAAGGAAGACCAACAGCCGAATGCTTTACGAGCACCACTTATCGAAACAAAACTGTACGTCAGTACTGTGGATGAGACATGGATCTACCTTAGGGATACCAAGAAGCCAAGGGCAATATTTTATCGCCCTTTTGATGCCAAAGGACGATCCGAGTGGTACCGTGAATGCAAAGAAAACTTTTCGAGAGGATTCATAATTGTTGCGGAAAGTTGCCGCTAGGCAGGTACCTGCAAAGCTCAAGATTAATGCTGCCTTTTACCGAGAACATGTCCTGGAACCCTTGTATCGTGACGACATTCCCGCATTCTACAGCAATGATAAAAAGGAAGTGTGGATTCATCAGAACAAGCAGTCCGAGAGTGACCTAGCTGTACACGGCCAATTTGGCGACAGAAACCAGAATATGAGCAATCCCATATAGTATGATTCCTGTAAAATCCCCCGATGCATCTTCAATGAACTTCTGCAGTTTGGATGATTTAAACGGGCTCAGGTAACACGACGACCGAAAACAGTATAAGGGGTTTGGAAAGCTTGCAAAGAAGAGTAGAAGAAGATCCCCCTCATCTATCTCGAACGCAGCTTTCTTCAATGGAAACTGCGCTGCAGAACCATTGCCAGAAATAGAGGCACCAATTGAACACATTAAAAAGGGTTCTGCTAAGTATATGACGTAATCAAAATCGACCGAATAAACGGGAATCAACCCTCCATATAAATTATTACAAAACCTCAGAAAGAGACTTGTAAAATGATAGTTTGAAAATCACAAAAAAAACAATCTAAGTACGATGAGAATGTATTTATGCAAAGCAGTTTAAAAATAGATATTTTTTTTTATTTTTTTATTTTATTTTATTTTATTTTATTGTATTTTATTTTATTTTATTTTATTTTATTAATAATAGTGTAATGCATAGTAAAAAAAACAAATAATTTAAGTCAAGTGAATCAATATAAATATGTTAAATTTTCAATAGGTTTCAAAATAGATAAAGAAATAAAAGAAGTGCTTTAAGAAAATAAAATGAAAGTGATTTTTTACAAGGGTAACAGTGTATTCAAGAAAAGGAAACATTAAGAGAATACAGGAAATATTCTTTATAGGCTGGATGTAATTCATAAACTGGAATGTAAAACATGTCATGAGATATACATAGGAAGTACGGGAAGAGCAATCGATGAACGCCTGAAAGAGCACCTAAGAGCTTTTCAGAATGATCAGTTAGGAATATCAGATTGGGCAGATCATGTGATAAAAATGTCTCATGATCCGTATCCAATAGTAGAGGTTATTTACGAATCCAAAGATGAAATGGGACGTTATCTGTTGGAATCTGGGTTTATTAATATGGCAAAATGTATGAACCGAGATAGATCGCTAAAAATGAGTAAGCTTACAATTTCTTTTGGATTATTTGTAAAGGTTATTAACAATAATAAAAACGTTAAGTTAAAACTAAATTTAATCTAATTTGTATTGTAACGTTATTGTGTACTTTATCGATATAACGAAAAGGTTGTATCATTGTCTTTAATAGTGAAAGGGAGAAAATTATTTGTAAAGGTGTAAATTCATTAGCTTGATTATTTTCATTATCTGTAATAATGAAGGGAAGGAATTTATTGGTATTCTTTTGATTCATTGTTATATTTCATTTCTGTTAGAAATGGAAGAAAGATATTTATCTCATTTGTAAATTTCTTGAAGAAAATTCTCGAATTGAAATATTGAAGAGATAAAGATGCTTATTTGAAAAGTTGAGGATTGGTGTTTCCTTTTATTAACTTAAATAAGAACTATAATAATATTTCAAGATGCTAAAAGTGAAAGTACAGTATAACAAAATTTAGAAACAGTATTTTATATGAAAGTAAACTAAAATACAAATAAAACCATAAATCAGGTGAAAATCAAAAATATTTTCAATAAATAACCATTAGTAAATTAATGAATAGTATTAAAGATACTAGTTGTCTTAGTTGACCCATATAATTTTTCCAAGTATTATCTTTTTATATATTATCTTTTTTAATGTAGATATTTTTTCAATATTTTTTAAATCATTTGACAATTGATCAAATATTTTATTTATAATTCTATTTTTAATTCTAAAGTCCAAAATTATTTTTTGGATTATCAAAGGCTAGCTTTATATATAAATTATTACTTCTTGTATTATGTGTATTATTAATTTGCTTATTAAAACATAATTTAGAAAATTTTTGTAAAATCAAATTAAATACCGGTATGACTTTTTGTTGTGGAAATAATGTTTTGTTATTAATTAGAATTAAATTTTGTTGATCAATTTGGAGTTTGTCAAAATTAGGAAAAATTAAATTTATTATCTTAATTTTATTAATTAAATTTTATTAATTAAATATATTAATATAATTCTAAAATATTAATATTTTTTAATTCATTTTTATTACTGTGAATCCAGTTATCAATGTCATAATTTATTAATGAGTCAATATATATTCAGAAAAGTATTGCAGATTCAAGATATTTTCACATCTAATGACTGATTTCGTTCTTACTAACGAACAGGCCTTATGAGATCTTATGGGAAATTTAAAAGAAGAAAGCAAAGACAATGTACCAGTAAATAGCACTGTTATATTTATTCTTATTTATGATCTTCTTGAATTTCTCCATATTTGGATTGAAAAATAAGAATGAATAATGAAAATGACCTTTGCAATTAAAAAAAAAAAGGTTGGTTTCATCGTCAGTGTTTGGTAGAAGTGTCAGATTCTCTTTGTTTTCGATGTAAACACCTCCTCTTCATGTTTTTATAGAGACAGTCTTTCTTGTCACTTTCCAAATACCACCACATCCATGAAATTAGCATTAAAAGTGTGACTACAACACCCGTCTTTCGCTTCCTATAGCTGTGCTATCTTAATGAATTACGAATTTTAATACTTGTTAATTTAAGAACTGTCCCATAAAGACAATATAATTTAAACAAAAGCATATTCTTGAACAAATGGAAAATTAATATCAACAACACCTAAATGGCTATTTATTATTCATAAATATTCTGATTTACTTTTATTAAGAAAATATGTTGACCTATCAACACATTCATTAAATTGCTTCTCAGCAGCTAATGATGTTATTTCAGCAAAGACTACAAAAAAAATTGTATTATTAAACAAATGTTTAGTTTTATCTTAAAAATTATAGGTTTAATAATGAATAGTTTCTATTCAAAATAATAACCTCTAGTTTGGTGTTTGTTTATTTTCAGTTATTTTTTTTAAAAGAAAATATTTATTACATAAACGTATTATTATTAAAATAATAACAAACATTTGTTTAATAATACAATTTTTTTGTCGTCTTTGCTATAATAATATCATTAGCTGCTGAGAAGCAATTTAATGAAATTGTTGATAGGTTAACATATTTTCTTAATAAAAGTAAATCAGAATACGTATGAATGATAAATAGCCATTTACGAGTTGTTGATATTAATTTCCCATTTGTTCAAGAAGATGATTTTGCTGAAATTATGTTGTCTTTATGGGACAATACATGAACAGTTCTTAAATTAACAAGCATTAAAATTCGTAATTCATTTAGATAGCACAGCTACAAGAAATGTAAAATGGGTGTTGTAATCACACTTTTAATGCTAATTTCATGTATGTTTTAATTTTTTTATTATACCGTCTTTCCTTTCTTTTAAATTTCCCATAAGACCTGTTCGTTTGTAAGAAGGAAATCAGTCATTAACATATTTAGATGTCAAAATATCTTGAATCTGTATTATTTTTCTGAATATCTATTTTTTTTAAAAATATTCTTTAGTTTGGTATTTATTTATTTTCTAATATTTTTTTGCCAGTTAGCAAAAATAGAGGCATTAATACAACAAATTTGAAAATACATTATTAACAGTAATAAGAAAGAAATGTGATTGTTTCATTTTTAAATGAAAATAAAATAAAATGTTAAATTTAACATTACATTGATTTTTTTTTTACATTCCGACTTTATAAAACGACTTTATAAAATTCATAAATTTGCAAAATTTTAAGAAAACATGTGGCTGTTCTTTCAGAAACGTCTTGTTTACTTTCTTTCCTTCAGTAAAGAATGTCACTGTTGCTAGTCGCTGGAGAGTGTACGGTCCGATAATTTGGCGTGCATTTTCCTCTTATATCATTCATATGCACGTGGAATCAAAATGGCTACTACAGGAGCAGTAAATGAAAACTACTGGTGAGTTTCAAACACCAAGTATTTCCTTCACCGTCATGTTTCATTCAAGGTAAATCACGTTTTATCAAATAATACAAAATGGCCCCTTATAAACTAATAGAAAAAGAAAATATATAGCAACAAAATGTGAAAATCAAATGTGTTTAGCTGCCGAAGAATTAATTTTCAAATGTTGTTCTTGTTTTTATTTATTTTATTTTTTTTAGATTTATGTTGTTAGAGATCATTTTATGTTTTATGATTATGTTTTTTGTCAGGTAAATGTTTTCTTTCTCATGCCTTTAAGTCTTGGTCTACTAAGGCGATAAAAGCCTACTAAGTTCTGAACAGCTGCCCCAGGGTGCTACCAAGGTTTACAGCCTTCCTTACTTTATGAATGCGGTTTTTTACATTTAACCTGTAAAAATGAAATAGGGCAAATGAAAAACCAAAATTTTTACCGTTTTTTGTTTAGTTGCCTAAGGATTTCATTCCACATTTTGTTCTTGTTTATCTTTAGTTTGTGAGAGGCCTTTACATACTGTCTGATTAAGCTAGCTTTCCGCTCGTGTGTCTTTACACGATCCTTGCCTAATAAGTTCGAAACAGCTTTTCTAGAGTCTCGACGTGGTTCAAAGGCGTCCTTAGTTCCCAAATCATTCTTTGTTATCTTCATCATTGTTGTTCAATCTAAAATAAGATGAAAGTAGCACATAAAATTGACTATTAACCAATGCTTGCATTTTTTTTTCTTTTTTTAAATACAGAGTTGTTTCAAGGCTACTGGAAAAACTACTAAAAATACCATTTATACTATAGTCATTAAAAATTACATAGCTATACATCATTTCCGAATGCAGTTACTTTTAGAAGTTCAATCTTTAACCGTTCGAAAGTGTATGTTTTGATTGTTATGTATATTAAATGTACAGTTTACAATTTCTGTAATTTTTTTAGTATTCAACTTTACTTTTTGCAATTACATGCCACTTAGATTGATGTTACTGACTTTTGAAACAAACATATTGTTTATATCTGGCATATCATATTTTATGACATATCATTGAAGAGAAAAGAGAGTTGACTCAGCATGCGAAGTACCGAAGTGTTCTTATTCTACTTGAACTTTCCTTTTCTTGTGTTTGTTCATTTGTTTGTTTAAATATAGACCTCAAGTTAAAACACCTGGGCTTATTACTTTGAAATTTAGTGTCATGCTTACTTACGGTTCAATATTAAAATCTAAGTACGGTTGTTAGATTGGTCTCCATTCTCCGATGCCTAGTCCTGAAAATGGACTCTTAAAGCAATTCCAATTCAGTCGCTATATGTGATACATAGTTGAGTGTAAACCTAGTCATATATAGCATGTAAAAGAAGATAATAGGACCTATTACATTTTCCATATGTAGTTTGGTTTTTAATTAAATATTCAGTTTTATTTCTATTTTACAGCTGTCATAAATTGAAGGAATAATAAAACTTTGTTCTGTGTTTGATCAATGGTTTCCATCCAGGATTTCATTCTGAAGAAAGGAGAGCAAATTTATCATGCTGCGCAAATATATGAGCTCAGGAGATACAAGTTAATCCAATGCCAGGATGGAACAAATAATGATGTATACGGAGAGAAGCTGTGTGCCAAATTTATCTTTTTTTTATTAATAAAGACTCATTTTTATATAAAGAAGAACGAACGACAGTATAACTGATTGAATTTTTAAAACATGATGACTTAAGTAACATGCGTTAAATTTAATAAATAGATTAAAAATTTAAAGCAAGCTTGTAAAGATAGATATTAAAACAAGTGAATATAATTTTGTGCTAAAGCATGAATTTAAGGCCGATTCATAATAACAAAAAATAAAAATAATAATAGAACAAGGTAGTTAATGCTTTTAGACAGTCTCAAAACCAAAGCGGCCCCATAATATGCACAATTTTACAAACCAAATTATAAACAAAATTTAAAGGAAGCGATCAGATCGTAGTCGGAGATAAGATTCTGGATTTCTTTCTCGTTCTCTGTCTCTTGTCTCTAACTTTGAGCGAGACCGTTCTTTACGCAAGCGTGAAGCTTCTCGCTTTGCATCAGCATCTCGTCTTTCCGCACATCGAGACATTTTTTTCAATTTCAATCACAACAATCGCAACAATTGCGTCTTTTCATGCGCAACAATCACATTTATAGTGCAGCTCTACAACAATCATAACAATCACAATAAACACAAAAACAATTGCGCCTTTTGCATTCGCAACAATCACATTTATAATAATAAGGAAATTAAAACAATACCAGGTTTCTTGGTGTTTAGCAACCCATTATTAGGAAACCACTCCTTAGGTCTGATTTTTTGGACGTGGTCACCTACTTTTTGATGCTGAACATAATGGTGAAGGTTTCATTCTAACATCTCTAACCGTTTGGCCACTACATAGTGTGACAGAGTGTGACATTCAGCAAGCATAAATGCAAGAGCGGTCACCTATGTTTTACAGGCAAGCTGTAACATAGGGGCCGCAAAAAAGGAAGTACAATAACATAAGGAAAAATAAAAGAAAAGTTAGGAAAATAAAAAAAAAAACCCACATGGACATTGCGAAAAAAAGATTGAGATAGAAAAAGAAAGTAAGATGTATATATTTGAACCAATAACCCTCAATATACGAGTCTGAAACCTTAACTATCAAGCTATAGCCGACAACTAAAATGAGATGGTTGCATTTCTAATATTTAAGCTGTTAGTGGAAATACAATGAAAACAATGCTAAATATCTCGAACATGGGGGGGGGGGGCTTGGCTCCTGAAAACACTCCATTCTTACAGTGTTTGAGCCTCTAAACACGCTGGTGAAATCCGTTAGTCTATCCGACCATCCCTTCGGGAGTTGTTACGGGTGGTCAGACACGGACGGACAAGACAAAAGTAATAGCTACCGATTTTGGTCGCTAATACAATAGTTCCCAAATGGGTCGTTAATTAATTAGATATCACAAATTGACTAGATATAACCTCAACTCTGTAGAGACCGAGCTGAGGATTCATTTTGAGCAGTAGGAGGGAACGTAAAGTCTCGCGAAAACCATCCGATTTTCGACCAACTTAGTTTGGCCAACTTTCACTTTTCGAGTTGCTAGAGACAACTTTGAGGAGGTTTTTCAGCTACTTGCCAGCGATTTTAGTTGTTGCTGCGCAAGCAACTCGAGTTGGCAAACTAAAAGTTGGTCGGAAATATTGGTCGGAATACCAATCACAGGGCAGCGTTGGAACACGTCAGTAATGACGTCACGTCCATGGAAAGAAATGGCGTCTAAAACGATGTTCACCGATTCGAGTCGAAGACAAGCGAGTACACAATGAATATCAGAGTATTGCGAGTTTCTTTCATGCATAAATACAGTTTATGTTGCAATGCAGTAATTGTATGCGGCAGAATTTATCAGAGAGGTTTCAAAACCTCGATTTTTTCGGATTTTCCACAGCTGCTCGGGGAAACGCATTGCATTATGGGATTGCTGCTATCACGGCCGACTTCATTTGCGAGTTGGATGGTGTTCGGGGCTGACAAAACTTGGCCAACTAAGTTGGTACAAAATCGGATGGTGTTCCCGTAGCTTAAAGAGTATGTATGTAGTTAAGTTGGATCATCGTACCAAATTTTAAAGATATCACCCAGCTACATCAACGAAGGATTTAGGGGATTTCTTTTGGTTCGGGAGGTTGGATAACAATGAGTACACCCATGTTTTAAGTTGAACTATAATTACACCACGTATCAAATTTTATTAAGATCCGTTCAGCTGTTTTAGAGTAATGAGTGAACAAACATAGAAACGGGCAAATTGACAAACAGAGAAGAAAAATATTCCTGTGGAATTGTGGGGACGTCGCATGCAGGATCAGTAATTAAAATATTAACAGGAATTTTGAGTATTTGATGCTATTAAATACTGGACCACATTATCTTGTCATTTCATTTTCTGTACTAATCCACAAAATGTAAAATGTCAATTTGATTTAAATTCGAAAAATACTATTACTTTACCACAGTAAATTAACGAGAAAAGACATGAAATGAAATATTTAAAACCTAACATATTCACACTTCCCCCTTCTACATAATAGATAAACAGCCCTATTGGCTTCAAGAATAGCACTAACCATTTAATTTTTTAATGATTACTGGAAGTACATCATTAATAATGTACGCCTAAAGTCGTCCTGTCATTAGCAATTGCTCTATAAATAGATATATTTGTCTATTAGAGATAACTATTTCTCGAAAAGAAAAGCAGTCTTCATTGTTGACTTGAATACTGGTGAGCGAACTTTGATTACATAATGGTTAATCTGTACAGGAAGTTGAAAGATCCTTTTTAAATAATAATAATTATTCACAATAAATACTTTTGTCGGAGCATTAAAAATTATGCTTCCGTTAATTACACTAGGCCGCGCGGTTGGCGATGTCACTGGCCTCTCACCTCTGAGTATCGGGTTCGGTTCTCATGTGGGTTTCGTTGATGGAATTTTCCCGGGGTTCTCCCGTTTCCCCTGCATTTCTCACACCATCCCTTCTCAGTCTTTCTCTCCGTCTGTTCTTCTTTCCGTGGGATAGTACAAAAGATCTTTCAGTCGACGTGCTCAGCAGTCATGCCACCCACTTTCAATTAATCTAATCTAATTACACTAACAATCTACCTTTAATTCATTGGTTTTATAAATACATATTGGATCCAAATTATTTATTTAGCTCGCTTACGTCAAATTAATCACATCAAATCATGTGCAAAATTTAAACCCCTCAATTTCATTATACATCTACACATAATTGTTATCAAAAATGAAGAGATAGATCATCATTTATCCATAAATATCGTTGTAATTTCAAGAAGATCCAGTCACTGGTTCAGAAGTTATGGCAAACCAAAGTACACAATTGGGTCACATTTTGTGAATTTGTTAATGATTTTCAAAATTTAAAAAGTTGGAATACATTGGTTTTTTTTTGAAACCTAGGATACTTGGAATATGACCTTATATTCAACTTTTTTAATTTTTAATTTTTTTAATTTTGTTACTTTTATTTACTGAGGCGTTTCGGTTAAGGATTGAAATGATCGTCATACACTAACTAGCATTCTTCATTACAATTAATTAATAAAATACTAAATCTTGGACGAAGTAGGAATGAAATTTTTTCAGAAGAGAATGAATAATGAAAAGAAGCTTTATTTAATTTTCCCATTTGGCGCCTGGTGCGAAGTAGTCTCACTGATTCTCTTTTCCTATTTCATTGATGTTAGAGATATCTAATACATGTTGCATCAAGATACAAAATACATGTAGAATCCACCAGAGGATTGGTTTCCATGGTTCATAGACATAAGGTCTCCATGGTGCCTCCACTGATATGGCGACTGGTACCAGAACAGCTGGTACCAGGGATACTGTAAATATTCATAGGGAACTTACTATAAATAAGTTCTACCTTTATCAACAAGCCTCCAATAGATTTCTACATGAAACACAGATCAAAATATCTGATATTTTTCTTCGACTGGGTGTAAAATTGTGGGAGCATATGAAAGTACGGGATTGACTAATGCCGAAGATCAATTTGATCTGAATACAGATAAGAAAAATGTTTTCTTTACAGTCAACCCAAAGATCTGCCTTTTACGATGGTCTATTGGCTAGTTACATAGAATTCTTCTTAAGATTACAACGATTCTTGAAGCTAAAATCAGCGGTGTTACAGTTTGGTTAAATAAGTTTCTTTCCCTCAAATACTGTCTCCGAAGCAGCTTTATATAACTTTATGTAACTCACTTTATACATAAATGAAGCTTTTTAAAATACAGTATTATGTACAGAATCCGAACTACATTGATTTTTCTAATCAAATACTTCGGATAATCAAACATAGATAAGAATATCCAGTTATATGAAACAAAGTACAATTATGCTTATAATTAAGTTATAGTTAGAAAGGGTTATGACAATATTAGTAGTACTATGACGTATTAAAAAAGCGTAAGTGATTCAGAAACGATTTTTACACTCTGCAATGGCAAGTTAGGTTATTTTTATGATGTACTGCCTATATCTTCGAATTCGGATTGTTCGGATAACTGGCTTTTCAGATAGTAAACAATCTGCTATATTGTATGATGGAATAACAATATGTAGAATGCTTGCTTGCTGAACAAAACATCGTCAAAAAAAAAAGATGTATAAATAAATCGAAAATGAAACTGCCTAATTAGATACTAATTAAGCTTAAGTACTGTAATTGAGATAAATTGCAGTTGATAGGGTTGAACATCTGCACTGTCTCAGTGGGAAAGAGATAGACAGGTGTGGGGCACTAACACCCGTAATTTACAAATCCCTATTGTGTCACAAGGAATTATGGAAGACTAAGGAAGGCAGATTTTTAAAGATCCAGTCACTGTACACGACAGTTAATAAATCGAAATGCTTGGCATTAATTCTATAAAATGCCGGATTTTACTATGCTTGAGAAATGATTGTTTCTGTAGCTTTTAGTGTTGCAGAGGAAAAAAAAAAACTTTATATGGTTCACCCTGAATCACAACGGTAAAGATAGTGGAATCAGTAGGAGGAAAAAAAGCCATATCAAACAAAACAAAAAAAATTGATAAGCTATTACCTTATTTTCATAAAGATATATTTGTAATTTTTGTAAAGTAATGGTAACTTAATATCAACTTACGCCTGAATCCTGAACCCACAGTTAATCAACTTGTTTTTGATTCCATCCATGGGCAAGTCTTGGCATTTTTCTGTCTTTTTTAGACATTGAATATTAAAATTATTTTTTGGAAAAATTGTAAATTAAAACTTTCCGGAGTTGATAAAGGTTACAGAATTGCAATGAAACTGAATGATAAATAAAATTAAGGGGGTAGAAAGGTAGTTTCGGAAGTTAACCCCTCCCCCAGTTTCAAAGTAATTTGGATGGCTTCCATATGCTGAAATTAGCATAAATGAAATTAAACTTTAGAAATTAAATCAAGTTTTATTTTAATACCAGATAAAATAATACAAGCATTATTAATGTTCATATTTGTCTGTACATGTAACGAAGATTATTGTTGTTTTTATTTTCTCTATATTGTGTGAATGGTCCTTTTTTCTTTATCATCGACTTTTTGCCAACTACGGACTAAGGGCTAGCTCTACCTGACAACGTCAGGGTGAGGCTAGAAAATTCCAGAAGGGGAACGAGATTCACATCCCGTCCAGAAATAACCCTGAGATAGTAAGTCCCAGGGGAGAAACAGACGAAACACAGAAGAAGAAAGAGGAAACATCCATGCTTTCGACCGGGATTTGAACCCGGATACCAGCACACAGACGCACGGCAGACCGACGCCTGAGACCGTACGACCACGCCGGCACCGCATGGTCCTTTTTTAATAATACAAGCAATTTTTATATATAAAAGAAAGGACACAAAAAGTCGGAAAGAACTTACGCCCTCTTTCTAAAAACTTTTTTTCTTTTTTCCTTTTCTTTTTGAATGTCGTGAAAACGACAAAAGCGAATAGGCATTGATAATAAAATTGAATACAAACATTACAAATTTTCGTTTTTCTGAAAACAATTCATTTACATTTTAATTACTTACTTAATTTGTCAAAGTCAGAATAACTTCAACTAAAAGGGTTAATACTCATTGCTTAAACAATGAAGTATTAAGAGAAATAGGATAGAAATCCATAGCCTTGATTCCATTACTGTTCCATATTTTTGTCACCTTGTGGCGGGAATTTCTCGACAAACTCCCATTTGAAAAATATTTAACATGTAAAAGTAAGGTCGTCTGCAGTTTTTAAATATGAGTACAAAGTTTCCAGTAGATTCATCCACAGGATCAAAATTAATTACGATGAAACAGATAGAATGATCTGATGACCCTTACTTTCTTAGAAATGTAGGTTAAAAGTAGACAAGATAGGATAGCTATTAGTAAACCAATCACAGTTCTTCGCAACGGCTTCTGAGTCACCTTTACTTTAGAATAGACTGCGTAGGGGTGGTCTAGAAAATGCTGGCGCGAGTCTGTTTGCGACCCCATCCTATCTTACCCATCCCTATTTATATGGAATAATCGTCATTCTTAACTCAAGCCTTGTTAATACACTGAATTCCTAATAATGACTTAAAAAAAAAAATACTTAAGTTGAGAAACTGTGAAAAGATTTAAAATGGGGAGAAAAAAAATGAAGAAAAAAAATGAAAAAAAAATCCCCATGAGGGGATTGAACCCACGGCCTTCGCGTTATTAGCACAACGCTCTAACCAACTGAGGTAACAGGCCACCTGCAACATTCAACATTCAGGCCACCTACAACTGAGCTAACAGAAGCCGTTGTGGGATGTGTCCACAGACAGACAAACCGGGGATATAAGGCGTCTTTCAGAAGCCTAAAAATTGTAAAAATATAACAACAACAGTAAAAAAATATTGAAATCCCATGCAAAAATGTTGAATATAGAGTGCCATTTTGATTATGATTATATATATAATTTTTTATTTCTTCTCTCCCTGGTCCATTGAAATCAAAATAATAGTTTCTTGGAACACTCTTTTAACTTCCTCGTCCCGCACAAGGGTTGTGAATATAATGCACTATCCTTTAGATCATATTTTGATCCAAATCTCTTTTATGCTTAGAGTATCACAGATTGTAATCCCTCCTTCCTAGTTTTCTATTTAGTTTTGTAAATGGATTAGATGCTATTAAGGTACAAGTTAAAAAAATAGTTAAGAGGAAAATGTCATTACTGTAGGATTGAGTTTTCTTACAAAGAATTGAATTCAAACCTACAGCCACAAACTCGTCTGCCCTTATTTCCACTTGTCTAACCCTTTCTTTTCATAGTTGCCGACTTGTATTATGGGTGCCCCATTTATCTGTTTCTCCGCTTTCTAAGGTTAGCTTATTGTAGATGGAGCTATGTGACCAAGGTAACCAGGATTTCTTCCTCGTTGAATATAACACTTGACAACAGTAGTACATATTATGTACAATAACAAGAATCTCCAGAAGGAACTAGAAAACATTTTGTTATTACTTTTTAAAAAAAAAAACCGTGGAAATAATACAACTTAACGTTCTGATTTTTTCGAGGATTCAATCAAAATAAAAGTTTACAACCGCGAGAAATTAAATTTCTGAATAATCGTCGGAAGCGGATAGGTGCCTCAAAAGAAAAATAAACAATAAAAAAACTCAGTTAATATTATAGTAAAAAAACTCACTAAAGAAAAATTAGTGAGAAAATTCATGTGCCAGCAGTCAATAGATCGCAATTATTTTTTAAGCATAAAAAAATTGAATTGCTCTTTGAATTATTAATAAACAATAATGTGTGAGACCAAATTGTTTACTAAGTGGCATCCTGGAACAGCTAAGACCTCGTTGTTGACTGATCCTTGCTGATGAATGCGAAGAGCGTGAAACAGATGTTCGACGATATCCAATCATCGAGGTTGACTAATTGTTTACCATTTGGTCTCACCCATTGTTTATTAAATTTATGATTTTGCCAAAAGTTGCCATAATGCCAGCAGTTGCCGAAATATCCGATAGAGGTTTAATGCAACGTGATCTAATCTTGTGTTTGTTATTGGAAGTTAGCGATGTTATTTCAAAATGGCATCTGCATGGATAACTGGTCTCCTACTGAAACCTTAAAGAAATTGTGTAACAGCATCAGAAAGAAACATCCTAATATCATGAACGACGAGACGGTGTGATCCTCATTGTATGGAACGCACAAAACTTGTTGTGCTATTTCCACTGTAAAATGTTGGACATACCCATACGGATTCAGCTCCCAGTGATTTTCATCTGTTCCCTGCCTTAAAGAGCCATGTAAGGTAGACACTTCACATGCAATGTAGAAATCCAACTTGACGCAAAAAAATGGCTATAACAGCAGGGACCTGAGTTTGACGCAGCTCCGATGGACGAACTTATCCAATTGTAGTGGCAAAATGTCTAAGTGAGTATCAAGGTGACTTTGTAGAAAAATAGTATACCTGTGTCACTTTAAAGTCACCATCTAATTTTCTTCCAATAAAGATTTGCTTTTCATACACAAGTTTTGTAAACTTCTTTTCTGATTCGACCTATTTCGTATATTATTAAATATATTTGTGTATAAACGTTTTAATTTTCCTTTTTTCTGAAAAATTAATAAAATCCGCTTTACTTACGTAAATATTATGGAAATCAATTAATTTTAGTCATATCAAAGCGTATGGAAATCAGTAATAAAAGGAATCGTAAAACCATCTGTAGAAAGTCAATGATTAAGTTCCAATGCTTTCTGTGGCCGTTTGTGTTTCACGTGTTAATTTCTTCATAGGGACTCACACGAAACATTTTTCGTCTACAAAAGTTAAACCGTCTTTTGCACATGAATATGCATGCCATTTTTCAGGACGATCTCTCAAAAGTTGAAAAGTTATTATGAGGGCACTTACTGATTTTACTTTCGGAAAAATTTAGTCTAAAAATTCCAAAATTATTTCATTTTTTTCCCTCATTTCTTTAGAATTCCAGTTTTATCTAGATTTCTTTTCATTTTAAGCCTTTCCAACTTTTTTTTTTTTACAAATGCCCGGGCTCATAGATTGATCATTTTTCTTTAGGCCAACAACTAGGGGCAAAATGTGATGCCTTTAACAGACGAATCGTTGCCCAGGGTACGTCATAGGAGGCAGCATCAAGTGGCACCCGCAGGAACGGACGGAAGGAGAAACAGAAAAAGAAAGAAAGCATCCATGCCACGACCGGTATTCGAACCCAGGTACCGGCACACTGGCCGTAACGGCAGACCGCCGTCTAGATCCACGGCCACGTCGGCACGGCAATTCGGAATCTTCTGATTTTATTTGTGGAAAAGATTTGTATTTTCAATTTATTTACATATAACAAGCCTTCGGAATGCAGGGATTGGGTTCCTAAAAGTCATATTTATACTGTATATAAGTCTGATTCTATTATGACGTTCTGATAGCCATACTGATCTGAATAAACCTCCTTAGACGGAAGTTGATATTTTTCATTGCTATCTTTCAAAATTAAACAATAAATTACATTAGCTGTTTACGGTACAAAGCGTGAAATATGAGTAGCGTGGAAGTTGAAATAATTGAAAAATAGGAATGGCAAATAGGCCTAAATGAAAACGAGACTGTAAAATTGCAAAGATTTTTTACAGTATTTATAGTACTATAAATGTTATCAAACTTTCAAATGAACATTCGGCGAAATTGAGTGTACCGACCTTGATTGCAGCGATATATACACTACTGAGTGCTACTAACTGAAATTTCACAACTTAAATCTTTTTGTTAGTTAGTACGATTATCCTTTATAACGACACAATTTCTGAAACCACGATGTCAGCTTTCTTTCTTACTTATTGTATTTTAAAATAAAGTGATTGTTGTTGTTGTTGTTGTTGTTTTGTTTTGTTTTTTTTTGCTTAAATTCTAAAAAAAATAATTCGTGATACTTTTCAGCTAATTTTGAGCCAAGAATATTCGGATTTGATAGCATTTTTAAAAATGATTACATTTAAATTTCTTTATATCAGTGTTTCCTTTGGTGGTTCGCGAACCCTCAGAAGATAGCCGCAGTAGGCAGGAAGTTCTGTAATAACGGCTGTAATTTATTTATTTGCTTATTCATTTAAATTTGCAGGTCCGCTCTTTATTATTATTTCAGTTGCATGATTCGCAATCAAAATTCATTACCGGAAGGGTTTCACCATTCAAAACAGTTGGGAATCACTGTTATATAACACACCGAAATGTCTTTTAATTTTTTTTATGTTTACTACAAAATAATTATATATCTACATATTTATCGTAACTAAAATCCGAATAAAAATAAATTAAAAGAATTTCCTTAAAAAAGTTTTATAATTAATATATATAGCTTATTCTTTTTCTTTATTAAGTTTATTAACATTAAAAAAATTTTTTCAATTTTTTATTTTATTATAGTGTTTTATTTTTTAATTTTTTTAAAACCTCTGTATACTTTATTAGTTTTCAGGATTTCCTAGGATTACTTTTCCTTTTTCTAAATTTTAAGCTTTAATAAATTCCGTATTGAGTTAGATTCTCTCTGTCTGCCGTGAATCACTTAATAAGGTAACAGTTAATTACTGATTCTTCAGAAGCTGGAAAATGATGTCGCATTCCATTAATGAGAGGGAAGCAGAGAGATACAGGGCTCCAAGCAGAATGCAGCCTTGCTTTGAGATTTGAGGTCCCCAAAGTAAACAGGAAAACGGGATCTAGACTGGTTTTCATTACAAACTATGAATAGGAAAGAGATTGTGACATTCTGTATCACGAGAGACCTTCGACTTTCAATATTCGGAGAGTCTGTGATTAGAGCTGTAGCAAGAGAATCATTTATATATTACGTGGTCTTACATTAATCATTACGTGCTTGCTCGTAAATCTACATCGGCGAATGAAAGGCTTCAGTTGCACGCTTGATTGATGGCAGTTTAATAAGTGACTGAGGCCTAAGCCTGACTTACATGTCTGACACACGAAGCGCAAAGAGCCGCCTTAAGAAAACAATCACTATAAAAAGAGGAATTGAGATTGTAAAAAACGAAATTGTGAAGATGGGAAAAGAAATGGTTTTGTCTTTAGTGTTGTCACACAGATCCCCTCTCCTATTTTCTCCTCTATTCACAGTAAGAGAGGAAAACACATGGCGTGTGAACCACGCTGGGTGCGACCACTTCTACCGAGGGTAGAGCCACTGCTGCGCGAGGATCGATGTCATTACATAGGCCTGTGGAAGTGGGACGGCAGCTGCTGCCTGAGCTGCTTCACTGGAGTGAGGGAGCACATGTTCGCGAGGCAGTCGTAGCACCCAGTCAAGGCACCCAGTGGATTACCAGATTGTGCGTCGCGGCCGAGCAGCCGCCCGGCAGCGGGACCGAAGGGAACTCCGCACCGGAGCCCGCAGAGCAGTGAACGAGTCCGCCTGAGACCATGGCGCCGTCCGCCGCGGTGTCTACCGTCAACATTTTCGGCATCCTTCTTTTCGCGGGAGACTTGCTACAACCAACAGGTAAGCTTTCCATGCGGCGTGAGCCGTGCCTTGCGGGCAACCTCTGTTTGCCCGCAGGACTCGGAAACGTACCCGACCCCCTCTCCTGTTTTTCTTCCTTTTCCAAGCAGGGGAAGCAGCTGTTTGACGGCTCGCCTCTCCTACTTCCTAAACAGATCCAGGCCCTTTCAACGCCTCCCCCCTCTTTCCGAATTAGCATGCGGGGTGTTACGCTTGCCAGGTGATAGTTTTCTAGCCCTTTTAAACGAGATAGTATCGCGGGACTTAGCAGAGAACGAAAATCCTCCGCGGATTCCGAGACCCTTGTAGCATCCGGTTGTGAGACCCATAATACAAAGCCACTATTCTACGCTTCCTTCTCTTAAATTCCTTCTAAGAAGGTCGGAAGAATAGAGGGGAAAAGACAGCAATTCGATCGTAAATCGGATTCTGTTTAATCGACGGAGAAAGTAATCGGTCGGAAATCCCATGTGAGCTGGAGAGGGAGCAGAGAAATGGTTGGAGAAAAAGAACGATCGCATTTCCAAGCTATTTTCGGACGCTTCATATGAACGAAATTCCATTCAACGCTGCCTCCTGCCAAGATAGACCCGAACTTATTTCCTGACATTCCTGAAATATTCCGTCCTCGTTCTCTATCTTATATCTCACATGAATGTTGAATCCCAACTTACACCTTAGAATATTTCGCAATAATATTTTGTTGGAAAGATTCAAGAATCTGTTACGCAATCCTTTCTTTTTTTCGAAATACCAAACATAAAATACGGATTAACCAACAGCAGTTATAATCGAACAACAAATTATTCTAGTGCTATTTCGAAAGTAGAGATCTGCACATTATATCTGCCATCAATAAAACGCTGGTTTCCAACAACATAACTCGCGAAATGAATTATGAGATACGATTGTTTGTAATCATTTCACTGAATTTGTGTATCTAAGCAATGACATTAAGTAGTGACGTACTTCATTGGATGTCCTGAATTCCTCGTGTTGATTCTAGCATTTTTTTTTTTTAAGTATAATTGTTTATAAATAGTCCTATTTCAAATAGTGAAGATGAATCATAAGGAAAGCAACAAAAAGAGAAAAAATATGTAAGATCTTCTCAAAAAACAAATAATATATTACAAAACGTATTGCATACCATTTTTTTTAAGTAAAGATAATTTTAGTTTCTTTTTATAATACTCATTTTTTAACCACATATTTAACTCAAAAAAGCAAAAATCGATAATTAAAAATAAATTATTTTCTTATATGCTTTAAATTCAAAGTATACTTAAAGTCTTAAAGTAAACATATTGATTTATTTATAAATTTAAATTATCTTTTATAAAAATATTATTACTTGTTTATTTAAATAATAAATTGCTAAACAGATTTGCTTTGAGAAACAAAATATTAATAGTTGATTATAAAAAAAAAGCAAAAACAAAAACGTAAAATAAAATGCTTATAGTTTAAGTATTTTTTACTTTTAACATTTTAATATATTATGGCATGTTTGTTGCCTTAAATAAAACAAAAACTAAAACGGAAATTTCATAAATCTTTAACCATATTGTATCTTTCAGATGAGACAAAAAGTTGAATGCGAGTAGGGTTCTACATTTATTCGATGAATGCTATCATAAGTAAATTTTAAATGAGAAGAAATAAATGAAGCGATCACATTGTAAATGCTTCTATTTACCGCTAAGTGCTGAGCAAAATTAACTGCTAAAATATTCACGGATTTAACTACATTCGATATATTTAATAAGTGTAAAGCCAGATAAGTTCAAGAGAAAATAATGCATTTTCTATATCTGTATTTATCAAAAATACACTGTGATGCATCGAAATTGAAAACAATCGAAAATTCTACGCAAATGTTCGTCTTCACCATAAACTTGAAAACCGAAATAGAAAATAAGATTAAAAGTTTTACGATGTAAATAACAAATTGAATTTGAGACTTATTTTTGATTGGAAACCGCGAGTTGTTGAGAATTTGGTTCATTAGAAGCATAAATGAACTGAACAATGAAAAATGGGGTCGTAAAATCTAGTAATATCCCTTTTCTTGTTTCTTTTCTTTTTTTTGTGTTATTAATATCCCCGTTGGCAGACCCGACGATATATCACGCAAGTATGGCTGAAATCGATTTGCGAAGCGATTACGGTTCGAATGTCCACAGCTTATCTATTGTTGCCTGTGGTCTGTGTATATTTGCTGCGAGAAAAGAAGGCATCTCCTACGGAAAACAGATAGATCTGACCCGGCTCGGTTTTTTAGCTTCACGGACTTAAAGGAAAACAAATTAGTGAACGGATGGTAATTATGAAATAAAACACTTTCATAAAGGTTTTGAAATGCTTCTACACCTGGTTTCCGCTCTGCAATCAATTCATAACTCGTTCGTTTTGTGTTTTTTGTTCCTTGTAAAACGAGCAGGTGCTCTTTCAAGTTTTATTGATGACCTCCAGACAATTGTACGTGAATCCCGAGGTTAGAGTTTTAGCTCATAGTGTTATCCATATGCTGTAAATTTTGCAGTTTTGAAGATTGCAGATTTATTTTTAAATTTACATTTCTCTATTTTTTTTTACTGTGATTCATCGTATTTCCATAAATTTAAATTACTTAATTAAAGCGCTTCTAGTCTTTTCTCTTTATTTTTTTTATTCGTAACAGGTTCCGAAAATATCGGAGGCTGAATTTTAATTTTTGAACTGATTTTTTTTTTATGTTTTTCAAAACAAATGAAAAAAAAAATTTCATAAAAGAGGAAACAATAATTATTGAATTCAATTATTGAATATTTTGGAAATATAAATATTTAACCTAAATGCCAGCCCAGAAATAATATTAATAAATGGATTGTTCAGTCTGTGCAATGTTCCACGAATTAATTAACCTTTTCAAACAAACAGTTATATTTATCTAAAAATTTTATGGCACGTGATTTAATTTGAGTCCTAAATATTTTTTTTGTTGTTTTTTTTTTTTTCTTTATTAATTTTTTTTCCAGAATTTAAGAAAGAAAAAACATCAAGATTTACAAAATAATTATTGCAGTTTTTCTGAGTTCAGTTAATGAAAAGTTTACGTTGCGTGGAAATCTTATTGTTTTGATAAATTTAAAGTAGGGGTATATGTAGGATTTTCTTTAGGGACCGGGGGGGGGGGTACAAAAACAAAACAAAAAAAACAACGTCATTTTCAAAATTTCGGGTATGGGTGAATGGGCCAAGATCCTTTTCAGCTTACAGAGCCGAAAAAAAAAGGGCTAATCTCTATATTTTGAGATTTCGGGGGTGGGGCACAGGGGACGCAATCTTCCCCCCCCCCCCTCTATGTATCCCCAATGGTTTAAAAGTTCTGTGACATTAAATAAGACGAATAAAAGAAATTAAAGTAAAATCAAAGTCAAAATTAATTGATTTACTCTTTTTTTTTCTTCAATTTGATAAGTTATTCATTTTATTATTTTTTTTTTATCGTATTCCGTGTACTAATTGCTTTTCTCTCGGCTTTCATTGTTATATATCGTTACTGTATTCTAATATGATAACTGGTATTGTTCCGACACGTATTTTATTCTAAACGTAAGGTTCAAGTGAGGTTAATATCAGAATTATTAAAGTTTTGCCTTTTTCATTAGAAGATCTTTAATGAACTATTAAACTCTACTTTATTTTTTATTGTTATTATTATTGTTTTTATTACTATTGATTTCTGTGATGTCCTTAAGAAAATTCCTTTTAAGTAGTTATTAATGTTTGGAAAACGAGGACAAGTATTCTTTAGACTTAGTGGAGAAAATTTCGACTAAATTCATTGATTATTTAAGCAAAAATCCCTGCTTCTGATTATGTTTCTCCAACCCTATAATTAGTAAATTAACTTCGATAAGGCTGTTAAAACTTGGCTACACTTAATAATGGCTTAACAAAATGAGGTGATACCAAAGATTGTAAATTTTAGATAGTTGCACATTTTCAATGTGGTTTTGCCATAACTCTTTAATATATTTGCCTCCCATTCTATAATTACTTGAGGTTAACTGGCATTATGTTTGTTTGTTAAGATATTTTAAGACATTAGTGGGTTGCGGCCCCCTGCTTTGCTCGCCCTTTGCAAGAGCTGTGTTGAAAAAGTTTTAGCATTTTATTAACAGTTAAGTTTCTTACTTAAAGCAATAAAAACAGAAAGCCTAACTTATCTAGATTAATTATAAACAGGCGCAGGTTTTTTGTTAATTTTTTTTTTGTTTTCGTTAATGAACTTCAAAAAATCGTTTTGTAACGCGATTATACCATTGCTACACTGAAACTTAACGAATTAAAGGACGCAATCAGCGAAAAGTTTTCATTATAAATCAATTATTACATTACTTTATTTGTAATGATAGCGGTACCCCAAGGGTGAAGGCGGAGTTGATGAGAGAATATACAGCCTCCCACTTCTTCATGGAATCATGGAAAAAAGAACGATAGAAGGAAAGAAAGGATTGCTATAATCTTATTTCCTTTTTTATTTTTGGCAGGATTGTGGACCTCTGAGATTTTCCAAATAGTATTCGTTAGTCCTTATTCCCATTTAAAATTCTAGTAAAATCTACATGGGGATGAAAGAATAAAATTAAAAACATAACTTTTATTTTTTAAATGAATTGATTCCAAATTTTAGTGTGTTAACATGATTTCCTGAAGCAATAAGAATTACCAAAACAAACAAAAAATTAATAAAACCAGATAAAAAAATAAATAAAACCAGATAAGAAAATAAATAATTAAAAGTAAGTACAAACTAAATTTCAGTTTTTTTTTTATTTATTTACTCTATTTCCATTTTTTCCTTAGTTGGAAGAAGAGATAGTGTAAATTATTTTAGAAATTTCTTCTTTTTATAATCTCTCATCTAAATGTATTTAGCTAAGATGACTTACAGGAAAAAAAAAATTCTAAGTACTCCAGAACAAAAGAAACATTTTTAAAAATTAAAAATAACAAACAGTTAAATGAAACGAAATTATTTATAAGCTTTTAACCTATTAAAGATGAAAATGCAAACTGACAACTTAGACATGGTCTTAATGCATACGCAAGGTATTCTAGTTTTGTTTCTAGTTTTCAAATATGAACATTCATATCAAACATTTATGCTTTCTTAATCTACATAAACAAACTGAACTGAGTTCCTGAATTAGCAACATATCCCTATTTCGTTTATTTCAAATTCTGGAGGAAAATTAATGCGGGTGTATTTACTTATTTGACCTTCAGTGCCCTGAGTGGTTGCAGCTGCCCTGTGACTCTGCTCTTTCATAAAAAATACAAGCTCTGCTGCAGCTGCTGTTCTTGTCAGAATTTTTCTTCGCTCGAGATTTACTTGGCTGGGACTTATTCCACATCACCGCTTCGCTTATCATTCTCGAAAATTTCCACTCATTTTCACAATACTTTGAGAAGGAGCAAAGTGTCGTTCAAATTTGTCATGAATAAGGAATATTTTGCTTCATAGTTTGTGATCCTTGTATCTCTGTCTATATTCTGTTTTTAGCTCATTTGATAGTTAATCGAGAAGAAATAACAATTTAATAACTGTAATTGATCCAAGTTAATCTAAAATTCAGTAAATTTTTAGGTTGAACTGCTCAAAAGTGACGTAGAATGCCTGGTATTAAGAGGCACTAATATTGCCAAAAGGTAGGAGAAAATTAGGAAAAATTATCATTAAATATTAACGAATAGCGCTACGATAATAACTTCATTTTTCATAATAAATCAATATTACACAACGAAAATACGAGAATATTGACTGAAAGAAGATAAACAGAATCTATGAATGTCCGGAAGCAACTGAGAATTAAAAGCAATATTTTCCAATAAATTTCGTATTATAAATAATGAATTAGCTTTATAAAAACTTAGGGAAGAGATTCTGTCAATTTTTTTCGATATGGTTATTCGGAAAAATTGGAAACAACTGGTACATGATATTGACTATTAACGAACGATTAATGGTCATGAAATAATGCTATTCAAGTAGTTTTCGTAATAATGATATATCTTTTTTTTAAAAAAAAGAATTAATAGATATGTTACTATTATTACTTCGAATTATACAAATCGAGTAATAAAATATAATCTCGATTCTGAATATACATCTCACCCCAGATAGATCAGCTAATAAAAGTTTATGGGATTTAATATATTTTACTATATAATTATGTTATCTTATCTGTGAGATAGGCTAAATAATCAAATTGTAAAAAATTAGCTGTTTTGTATTGTTTATTTATTCTGCTATAATACTGTGAAATTTCCTGTTGGTTTCAATTTAGATGCAGAAATTATCTAGTTCAAAATTATTAAAAACATTAAGGATGTTTAAATAATGAATAAATGAAGTGCAGTAACTGCAATTCTATACAATATAAATCTCAATTTGAGTAAATAATAACTAAAAAACCTCGAAACTAAGGGTAATGCGTTTGCTTCGCAACGATAATCATCTTACTTCTAAATCACTTGGTTTATAATAAACACGCTATCAAATTTCGATAATGGAAGTTGAGCTTTTCATTATTTCATTAAAGTCAGAGACACTTCATTAATATGCTGCCTTTCTGAAACATTTTTCGTATCAGCTTTTATGTAATCATTTTGTAATTTGCAGCACTTTCATTAACAAATAATTATAACATTACATATACTTGGGGATTAGAAAATTGCTATTTTTTAACAGAATACATCTTGCCGAGATTGGTCAGTCCATAGTTGCATGTCGACATACGAATTCGTTATTTAGATTACAATTTGTATATCTCCTATTTCCTCTACAGTATTTTGCTAGAAATAAATAATTGTTTGAATGCAGGAATCAAACCTATTACAATTAACAACATTTCATCGACATTGATGTGCAGAAATGGAGTGAAAATACCCACTGCTGATTGGGGCTCTCCAGACGATCGTTGAGATGAACCGATCACTTAGATAAAGGAATGTCAGGGAGATCTAGAAAGCCTATCTATGAGGGTGAAATGTGTCAAAGTAGCCTAAGGGAGGCACGCAGTTCAATATGAAGGCGTATCGGTTTCGACGTATGAAAGTATCATGTATCAGATGGCTTTTCGGAGGAATTGTGGATTAATAACATACTAAACCTAATTACACTTGAAAAACAACACATTACGAAATTGAAATTTTAGAACTTGCTGCGTAAATAGCCTATTCTAACTAACTAATTAATGGAAATTCTTTTATTATTAAATTTCCATAGAATCCGAACTTTCAAAATCAAATAGAGTAAGGAACATGTATTTTTTTGGTAAGCGAGGATGTTGAGTTACACCACTTCCAAGTTAACGAAGAATATAATATTAATAGATCCCAAGTTCAGGCCTAATCTAATTCCCCTAAAGGAATTTTGCAATTAAGGCTTCCGCGAAAAGATTAATTAGGAATGTTTTTCTTTATAGATACACGGCTTCTGTTTTTAATATAATTTTAATTTTAGAGAAGAAATTATTTAATAGATACAAGAAACTAGATAAAATCCTTAAATAAAATTGATAAAATTCTTTATTTATAAATTTGTCGGTCATTTACATTTATACATTTATATATTTATATAAAGAATTTTATTTAGTAAATTAATAGTTATTGATCGGATGCTAAACGGAGTGAATCTATATTTCCAAAACTTTTCAGATTTGCTTAATATTTCAGTAATTCACAAAGTTTCAGTTTTCGGAAATAACGGTTTTATTTACGGATGCCCTTACACTCTAATTACAATTTTTTAAACGTAGGATTATCAGTATAAAATTGCTTAAGTTACGGAAGGAGAATTTGGTGAATTGCTAGAAGATGCCCAAAATCAATGGAAGATGCACACAGACAAACTCTTCAAAACATATTCGTGCTGATGGTTAGAATTTTAATTCGTTAAATAAATGTATTAAATGATGTAAGTTTACAGGAATTTGCTGATCTGCAAGTGCTTTTTTTTTTTCATTCTGTATTAATGAAGAAGACATTAGTAGAGTGATGTTTGTACTACAACAATGTTTAAGGGAGGGTAAGGAACTCTTCTAATAACTAGATTTGATGACAATATTTCGGTACGGTAATAGAGCCCTAAGTGAAATTCTATCTTTTGTCACATCTAAAGAAACGGTATTTAATGGAAATAATCAAAAATCTCCCATCTTGCACTGATATAAACAAAAACCTATTCATGCTTTAATTTTGTCATTGTATTGATGCATGACGGGTTGTTTCCTGATTTTTTCCATCTAACTGTTCTATGTGTTAAACGATATAAATATTTGACATATATTTGCTAATTTTTTTCAATTGAAATTTCAGCATTTTGAAATACTGAATTCATTTGAAAAAGGCTTCAGAACCTCACATGAAATATTGTTACAAGTATTCTTATATGATTAAAGAAATTCTCTTAGTTGTTAAGACATTGTAGCGTGTAAACATTATCTCCTTCTTCTTTAGAGCTAACTTCTTTATCTCTTTTCGACGCCAACCGCAAGATATTAACAAATAAATTCTCCCTTTTACTTTGGTGTTTTTGCTTTCTAATTTCGTTAACCAAAATTAATTGCTCGCTAACGAATATTTGAACAGCCCAAATTTTACGCGGTTGAAGAGAAAGAAAAACACACTGTTTTATGAATTTATGATGAAACGAAGAACACCGTTCTTAGCTGAGAAGCCTACGTAGATTACAGAGTATTTATTCAATGTAATTAAGAAAAGCAATTGAATCGCAGGCAACCATTAATTTCGCATTCTCAGAGTCTAATGCGACGCCGTTACGAAGTCTGTGATTTTTTTTCCTTCCTTAGACGCTAGAAAAAAACACAGACAAAACGGCGAAAACCTGAAATGGGGTATAATCAGAAATAAATACGTTTTTGTAATTTTTTTTTTTATTGTATGCCACTATAACTGAGTGCGTTAACCCTTTCATACCATGTAAGCAGCTGCTTATTAGATAATATCTAAGTACTTAATAACATGTCATATTATCAAAAGTTTTAATTAAAATTTTTAAGTATTTATGTATCTTTTCTGTCATAAAATTGACAAAGATCTAAAATTGAAGTTATCTGTTTCGAAATATTATAATGGTGTTTGTGGGAGTCTTTTGGATCTAAAAACAACGAGTAAAGTTCTGGGACTGAATATATTAAATGAAAAACATGTATTTGCAAAGCTTGATTTGATTGGCTAAGTAATTAAAAATTACATAATGATTGGATAAAAACATAACGAACTTAAATTAATTAACTGATTTAACGGATACAACGGAAAAGAATTTAAAAATAAACAGAACATCAATAATTAGGAAATGCAAAGGAATAAATAGGATAAGGATAAAAATGAATATAGATAAACACAGATAAATAATTTCTATAAATATATAGATATATACATGATTTCCAAAAATAATTGATATACTGTTACAATATTAATAAAATGTTATTCTTATTGAAGATTTTCTCTATATCTATATCTCATCGGTAGATGAGGAATTTGTCAGTTATTAATTCTCTAACGCTATATTACAGTTAATAACTACGAATACTGTAATGTACAATATAATTACAATAATACAGTTTTACACGTTTAGTACTACTATCATTATGTCGAAGATATCACCGTAGGTATAAATTAGTGGCAGCCAGTATATACCTAACGTGACAGACAGGTTAATTAAATACTAATAGTTTTGCAAAATTGAAGTTTTGGATATCAAGAACCTCCCCACCGTTCAACCCTAACCCAAAGAATTCAAGAAATTGAAAAAGTTTTAATTAAAAATTAAAAAAAAAAAAAGATTTCAAAATTATATGTAACAAAAGTAACGATGTACTTACAAATATTTTACGCATTATTACATTTATTCAATATTTCTTAAGGACATTATGTGTAAGTTAACAAAAATGTCAACTGTTTTTCTTTGATAGACACATCCCTTGATCAGATTGTTCAATGTAAACCCACTGATCAGTCATAGCCGTTGATTTCAGCTATTCCTTAGTTAAATAACAAGTACAGTAGTTCAATATCACACATACTAGAATTAAATAACAACTGCAACAGTAGCCATTTTATTAAGCAATTCGAATTATTATAATTCACGTTTTCTTAACGCCGTAGACTTGCGTTAATTTCCCAGACTTTCAATTTAAATTTATGATTTAATACAAACAATAAGTAATGTCAAATGTTTTGATCAGAAATTGTTACATAATGTTGTTTAAACTTCGTGAAACGCCGACGGAAAAACTATAATATTTTACTATTTCTTTATTTTCTTATAAAAATCCTACTTCTTCGAGATCCAAAACCGATCATTAATTAACAAATATTCTCTATTTCGTTTAGGAAGTTTAAAACCCATTTTAAGAAATCCATTTGAAAGTTTTATAAAAGTTTTATCTACCTTCTTCAAAGCTTTCAGCACATTTGCTTTAGAATTTATTAGTTATGTAAAAGTGCTTTTATAAGGAGTAGAGATTTAACCCGCTGGGATTTTCCAAGCGGACTGTGTAATGGTGCCGTTTTCTAGAAGAGCAGAGAGGACAGTTACTTCTTGTTCGCTAACTGTGACGCTGAGAAGGTGGCAGTAATTATTACATATAACGCCAGTTAATGCTAGAAACAACTAATTATGCAATTGAACGCTAGCTGAAGCGCTATTGTTAACCCACTGATTTAATTCTCTGTGAGAATGGTAAATATTGTTTGCAAAACTTCAAGGCTGGGGAAAGGAACGGGAATTAACAGCCGTGGATATTGTGAGAAGCCTTCCAAACCGTGAAGGCCATGAGAAAATAAATATTGTTGCGTTTCTCAGGTCTTTCAATGGTCACTGTGTTGATGAATGGCCAAACACTTGGTACGAGTCAGAAGACCGTAACAATATGGGAACAAATGTCTGGCTGCTGGGCACTCTCACTTTTTTTCATTTTTTCGTTCGTAGAATTATTACTCTGAGTCTGTGGCGACTCACAAATTGCGAGAAAATAATTAGCCATTTCCTCGCTTAGGTAGAAAGCCACTCCAAGGGAAGATTTGCTGATGGAGGGGGAAGAATAACAGTCCACCCACCTCCCCACCTACTTTTCTCCTTTCCTTTTCTATATTACATCGTCGTGGTTGTGGAAGTTGTTACGACTCATGAGTCCTTTCGGCAGCTTCTCTCTTGCGATTAAAGAGGACGGCTTCTTCACATGGTGGGAGAGATAGGCTTATCAGATATTACTTTAATTACTATACAATTAAATTTACATTAAAAAAAAACACTGAACACGATTATCTATGTAATAGAAACAAAACAGTTTTTTCTTTGAGAATTTTATGCTATAATTTCTCTTAAATAAAAAATCAAGAAAAAAATTGAATCGATGTATTGTTTTACAGATAAAAAGAACTACATTTGAATATAAAACTTCTTCAAATACTAAGAGACATAATTAGGCCTATATGAATTTTCCTTTCTTTATTTCTTTTTACTGATCAATAATTAATTATGTTATAGTTTCACTATAATTATTGATTCAACAGGAAAATTTTGAATGTATTTAAACCGAAAGTGAGAAATTACTGTGTTATAATAATAAAATCACTTTACTCAATTACTGCTGAACAAACAAACGTCAAATTTAATGGTGCTATTAAAGTTCTTTTAAATTAACTTGAATAATTTAGTTTATCAATTAATAACTATTAAATAAACTTTACGTTAGTGGATTAATGAACATTAAAGCTAGTAATTGAATTACAGTATCAAAATATACATAATGAATGAATTAATGTAGTTTTCCTTCAAATCCAAGAAATTTAATATTTGGTTGAATAAAACTTAAATTTAACTCAATGAAATATGTGTTTTTTGTTTTTTTTTTCCAATTATTAAACAAAAGTGAAAAAGTTTTACTAAATGTACTGCTAATAACTTTAATAAGTTTATAATGTTTCTATTGCAATTATTATTATTGTTATTTAGAAAGCATCATTATTGTTAATGTGTTAATTATTATCATTATTGATAACTATACTAGTAAATACAATCGTTTTCAATTGTTAACTCGTATACGAAAATGTTTTATTTTTAGTTCTTAGTTCTTATTTGTAAATACAAAAATGTTTTATTTTTAGTTCTTATTTGTAATCCTTATGAAATGTAGAGGAAGAAGAATAGTTTCTTGTCCTCTGGTATCTCCTAAAGAAGTCCTTTGCAAAGAAGGACGAAATATTGTGGAATTAAAGGAGTGTTATTATATTAATAGGATTTCTAGGAGTAATTATTTTACAAGATTTATGAAAGATGCTTATATAAGTGTTTATTTATAAGTTAAAATATAAGTGAATTGGGTAAACAATGATGTTAAAATGTACACTGATGACAATGGTTAGAATTAGATATATATTTTAAAAAGCTTTCTTTTAATATTATTGTCTTCAGTATTCAGGGTTTTTTTTCTTTCGAATTCCAATACGAATATCATAATCATATCTCGGTATACCGAGAGGGAGACATGTCTCTGTCTGTTCGTCTGGCTTCAAAATACCAAGTCCAGACTACAAATAGCTGAATAAAGTGGAGGTCAGTTAAATTGTGGTTTTAAGCTGCCATGCGTGTAACCCAACGTCACTTAACCCTGCATGCAATGATATTATAGAAGATTGGTGGTATGACACAAGGAAAATGGGTAACCCCGAGAAAAACGTGCTGTCTGTGTACTTATCTTATCTGCCGAAATAAAATACATTCAAGTACCAGATCAATAAGACCATCATTTCAATGTGTAATCGTATTTCTCAAAAAAATATCAGAAAACGCTCACGAAAAATCAAAAAAATGTTGTCCCTGCTTTGTGTTATTATTTGCTGGGTTTTAAAAATAAAAGAAATTTTTTAGCGTTTTGTACTCGGTAATTTAAGCAAAAATTAGCATAAATGGTATTTATGGTATTTGCATATTTGAATGCTCAGTTTAAGCAACAATATTTTGATGAAAAACACTTATCACGTTTTAAAATTTTATAAGATATTATTGTAAGAAGATAAATCGATAAATGAACTAATTTTTCCAGTGTTGTTTTAAAATATCAACATGGTAGTAAAGGCTTGTTTTTTTTTTTAAAAGAACAGAAGCAAAAATAATACTTTTCAAAGTAAACGAAGTATTAATCCAGTCTCTCAGGAAAGAAAATCAGGAAAGCAAAGCAGCTTAAAAAGGATTTGTTAATTTTCTCCTTGAAACGCTGTAGGGGGACCTAGTGTTCTTACTATATGTGAATTTTCTTAACCTCTCCCTTCTGTTAGAAGCCAGACGGAACGGCCAATCTCACCAATGCAAACACGGCAGAGGAAGTAGCGTGGAAATCGTAGAGAAACAATGGTTGGTGGAGGCAGCTGCCGAGACCTTGATCTCATAGTGTTTCTCTGTCGTATTATTACCATAAATATTTAAAGATAAGTGGACGGCTAGAATTTCACGGAGCTGACAGAGTCCACGCCGTAAACCTTAGCTTTGCCTCGGGAAGGATGACCGTCTGAGTCGCGGTTCCATCACCAATTGTACCGTAAATTTAAGCTTTAAGTTTCGGATCTATTTAAAGAAGAATTGTGGGCTCCTTATAGTACAACAAGCTCCAAAAATGTTGCGGAGGTTTTTTGTCTTAAAACTGAGCAACAACCATTAACACACTTAATAGGAAAGTGTTACCCAACAGAACATTCAATTAATGACTAAATAATCAAAATTCTTAATTAAAAAGTGAAATACTAGTTTCCTAAGATTTATTCTGATATTTAATGACAATTATACGTAATTAAGTTTCGTAAAATAAATTTTCAGCTATTACTTAAGAAAATACAACTTCTTTTTTCATATTTTCAAAAGTTAATCTCGTTAATATAATCTCAAATGAACTGCTATTATTCTTAAATAACGAATAGAAAACACAGTTGAAAAAAGTTTTTATTAAAACAGTATCATTTCAATGTGTCGGATTACGATACGTTGCGGTTATTAGCGTTCATCAGTTCAGGCTAATCACCACATCGTATTTTGTAATTCGACACATTAAAATGATACTGTTTTAATAAGAGTTTTTTTCAACTATATTTTCTATTTGTTATTTATTTATATTTTTTACACAGCCTATTGATGTTATTATTTTTATTATTTTAATTAAAAAAAATGAAATATTTAGTATTTATTAAATGAATAGATAACAGATGACAGATAATAACCTTCCCTTGAATAATAAGAAATTTCTATTGCCAGAAAAGATTGGCTTAAAAACGACGGTGTCAGTGTGTGTCAACTTCTATAACAATTTTTACGACAACCAGTTTTCTGATAAATGCTATCAGACGATTAAACGTCTGTCTAAAATCTTTTCTTCAGAAATTAATCAGAAGGAATGAATTCGACAGAAAATCGTATTATTTTTTATCACGTGACCACAATATATTCGTCATAGGATATTCGTCATGTTTTTTTTTGTTTTTCTTTTGTTAAGCGTTCTTCATAGTATTTCTACATACCACTAAATCTATTAAAATTCTTAATCTTTTTCTGAAACATATTTTTCAAAACTGTAATTAAGTGGATAGTGGTCTCACCCGATAGACTGAAAAAATGAATTGGATTTAATTTGAATAAATAATGTGTATTTTAAATCCTTAAAAACTTAAAAACAGTTCCTCCAAAGACTTCGTGCTGAAATTAAATGCAGAAAAAATTTTAATAAATATCGGATTTTTAAAAAATTAAAAGATTTACAAAATTTTACTTCTTTTAGATTAAATCAAAAAGAATTGTCTTCAGTGTAAAGTCATGCAAATCCTTTTAATAAATTAATCAATTAGCGCATTTTCTTTTCTTTTAATGCAAAGTTTATGTTGTTTGAGCTAATGTAAATCTTAATTATCGTTTCGGCTGATTCAAAGGGCTTTTCAGTTCTAAGTAAATATTTAGGCTTATCTTCCACAGTTTGCAAAGTGCTACTTTTGCTTAATTTACCTATGTTAGGTTTTTCATAAAATCCACAATTTTTATAAAATTACATTTATTTCCTAACTCTAAAAATCAGAGCAGCGTAAATAAAGAATGTAGGTTTGTCTATTTTCAGTAATTTCCGCAGGTTCCTTAACGTGGATAAACTTAACTGGAGTCTTTTTATTACCTCAGTTCCATTCTTGTTTTTGAGTGATTTAGTGACTCAATTAATGTTTAATATAAACAGAAATCAATGCTACTTGATCATGATTTGATCTTCAAGTTTGAGAATACGAAAAGACTCGTTACTTACTTACCTAATGGACTGATATCTCAAACTGAAGCTAGTCCACTGGCTACTTCTTATGTCACTGGAATTTCATTATCAATTTTATATCCTTTCACTACATTTAACAATCTTAGGTCTCCTTCCCTTGCCTATCTTTTACTATACGAAGCTAGTATAGAAAAAAGTATTTACTTGAAAATATGATTAATTGAAATTAACTGTAAGAAAGTGAGTCAGGAAAATATGTTATACAACACTGTAGAAACGTTTACAGTAGAGATATAATAAGCCTCAAAATCTGAAATATCTTTTTGAAAAATGTAATAAATCAACAAATTTTTACTTTTTGAAAAAAAAAAATTTGCAAAAACAAAATAGCTTTGCTATTCCTCTGAAAACAAATACATCCCTCTATGACAACCATTTTGTTTCAGAGGTATAGGAATTTTAATATAAAAGGGAAGATATTCAAAAATGTTAATTTAAGATGATCGGAAGCCAGACAAGTGATTCGCGAAGATCGATGTGTAAAGATTCTTTCGAAATCTTTATTGTTAAATAAAGAATTTTAGGTAACGAGACCTACCATCAGACCTAAACCTACATGAGGGATTTTTCAGTGGCTTTTGAAGTGAAAGGATGTGAAACAAGATTAATAGCAATTGCTGGCATTTTGATGCTGTCTTAGCATTTTTGAAATTTATTCAAATTGTAAAGAAATCATAGTTATCTGAAATATAAGTGAAATAGAATCCTAATAATGATTTATGCAAAAATATAAAATTTCATCAAAATCTAACGAGGTCAATTCGAGTTGTTGTTGTCGTGTCCCCAAATGCATTTTCGGATCATTGAGCGTAGAGTCACACTCTATGAAGGGGAATTTCTGTTGCTTTACTGTCGTTTGGATATTATTATCCAGGAAACACCCTAAGGTCCCTAAGGTCCCAGTCAGACTTTTGTTTGCAAAGAAGAGAAACAGACACTGAAGAAGAAAGAAACATCCAAGCCCCGCGCTGGGATTCGAACCCACATTCCGACATTTCGGCCGCCCAGACCACTCGGCCATGCAACGGCGTCAATTCGAGTCTTTGCTGTGAAAAGATACGTAAGTCAAACATATCAGGCCAAAAAAAAAACCCAAAGTATGTGCCTTTCTTAATTTTTTGATGTGGCTTCATCGAAGTTAGCAGCAATTGGATAATACTCAGTTTTTAATAAAGTCATTACAGAATTTACTTCTTGTAAGTTATATTAAATATATGTTATTCTATATTAAGGTAAGAAAGCCTCCCTCAAACATTTTTAACAAAGATATATTTTAACAGTTGCTTTTAATTTCCGCTTATATCACTATTACTGTAATTAGTTATCACTTCTTTTCATTACTGAAAATAATTCTTGACGAAAGGTCTATTGAACAGAAAAATCATTCAAGACCATTTATGAAATTTTCTGGACAAGATTTATGAAGAATATCCTGTAATGTTATTACTCATTCCTTTATCAGGAAATCCAGGACATGATTAAGTATACTATTCATCCATCATCGTAATACACTAAACATTATCGCCAAAGATATCTATAACCGTTTCTGTGAAAATTGGAAAGAAGAAGGTAAAAAAAACTGTCTTTTCGTGAAGGTGCTGCCATCGGTAATCAAATCGCCATATTTTACGTAACAACGGCTGCACTTTGGGCCGTCTTGACATGTTGATATTGGAATTTCATTGCCATTAATATGTTGCTTTCATCGAAAAGTTAATTAGTGGGCCGAAATTAGAGTTCTCATTTATTATATGTCACTGGAACCTTGGTAAAAACATCAATTTGAAAGTCAATCACAAAGAGAATCCTTAAAAGCATGTTATGGATTTAATAGAACACATTTTAATGCATTATGCGGAAACTTTAACGGAACTGTTGATCGAAATTAAACAAAATACCTTTAATGTGTTGTTGGCATATCGGTTTTTCCTGCAGAAATAAATTTCTATAGGAAATATGAAAATGAACGAATACAGTCTTTTCAAGTTGGCGAATAGAAATTCAAGGTAAACAGTTGATAAATATTATAAACTTTGACTTTTTTATTTAATGTTCTTTTTATTTTGATAAAGTTTATTGATTTCACAGTTATTTACTATGTGTTGAAATTTCTTGTTTAATTTAGAAAGGGAAAAAATATTTAATTTACCTAATGTAAAATGTTGAATATCATTTGATTACATAAAGTGTATTTAAAAAAAATAGAGTTCTCAGTAATATATATAATGTTAATACTCATCCAAATTTAAAGTAATTTCTGATAATCTCAAGTAAATATAAAAAACAAGAAGATTAACGAAGGAGTTTAAAAAATCATAAAAGCAAATAAATAAATAAATGTAGAATAGTATATAAATTTTGTAAGTAGCAAAAATGCGTTTCTTCACTGAAAAAAGTTTAAATATATCTAATAAAAAGAATATTGTATTATTTGGTCAGTTACATAGCTTCATAGGATAAATTATTTTTTTCATTATTTTATTCTATTTGAAGAATGAATTATTAAAATAATTTATTATACGTTGACAGTATAGTGATAACAGCTTTCAAAAATTTAAATATGAACATTTGGGCATCCAATAAAGTAAATATTATAAAGAGAATTGGCGAAATAACTTTGCAAAAAATATATAATAAAATACAAAATTCGGCATATAATGAATATTTCAAATTTTTAAATTGGCAAATAAATGGTTCTTACTACATTTGTACAAAAGTTAAAAATAAGTATATAAAAGAAGTATATATTAAATTAAGAATGGGATGCTTATGGAGGAAAAGCAAATACTGGAAAAAAAGAGAAGATAAATTTTGTAGGTTGGGATGCAAAGTAATAGAGGGTTGGGAACATGTCATTTTTGATTGCGAGAAATTGAAGGAAGAAAGGGAAAGATTGGAAATTAAGAATGTTAAGGATAGAAGAGGTTGGTGGTATAAAATTTTGTCCTCTCAATATGTAAATAAAAAATTATGTAAATTCATGATAATATTTATTGACAAAGGGAAAAAAATGGAATTAGTATAGTTGCAATTGAATTGATTGGAAATGTAGGGTTTTTTTTTTGTTTTTTTTTTAACTTCTTTTAATTTGCCATTAAGGAATTATACATGTGTAAAATAGTTATAATTTTGTTTATTTATGGTGCTGCTTTGTTCGATTAATGAAATTGTGTATGTGTGTACTTTGTATACAGTTTTTTTTTTTTTTGTGTGTTTTCTTCTCTTTTAGGATTGATATTATTTATTTGGATATATTTACATTTATATTGTTAATTACTTATTCTGATTGGGAGGATAAAGTTAAAAACAAATTTAATTTAGGATTAACTTATATTGTTGTAATTAAAAACTAAAAAAATTTTATATTGTAAAATAATAGTCTAACAGCTTTGGAATCATATAACTTGTAAAGGGTAAAACCCCGATTGAAGTTAAATAAACTTACTTACTTACTAAATATGAACATTTGAACTAAAAAATTTTCTTCTGGCTTACTGAAAGGAAATTATTGATTAAATTTAAATGTTAAGTATGTAAAATATCTGGCGGAGGCTGATAAATGAACAGGTGATTATATCCTTTAATTAACAACAAAATAAGTAAGAAAATATAAGCATGATGAAGCATTTTCAGAAAGTTTAATTAAATTTTAACGAAAAAGGTAAAAACAAAGAAGTTGATAAATAACTTGTTTGGCTGTAAGCGATTTTTTTAGTGATATAATTTTTTTTGTATAAATAAGACATTTTAAGAAATTGCTATTATATAACTAATTTATTAAAATATTATAAGATTGGTTATTACACAACCGATTGTGATTATTGTTAGATTACTATTATTATTTCACTAATTCCATGGTTAGTGATATTTTTATATCAAACATAAAGAAGCGGAAATCTTCCAAAACGCAGTTAGTTATTTATTGATATAGCAAAAGTGTATCTATTATTCCAGTTGTACTGCTTTCGTGTGTTCGTGTTGAATCCAGTGAATAAATAGGAAGAGAAGAGAAAAAAATAATAGGAAGAGAGGACAAAACGAAGTGTAGGTAGCACGGAAATGTTTTTATGAGGAAATCGAAAACATAAATGTTGTGCAACGAACAGTCGCGGATTGATGATAAAGTCAAATGACTGAATCATTAATAAAAAATCTTGAGGCGCGCCAGAGAGGCGACTCAATCTCACGGTCATAGTGCACCGAGCCAGTGCCGCACCCAGCTGAAAGCATACAAAGAACCTTCAAGGGGGAATAGGATCTGGGAGGGCTCTGAGGGAGTTTCCTTAAAAGTGTTCTCTTTTTTCCCTTCCAGACAAGAAACAAAGCGTTTCAAGTAATATTATAAAAATGGTGACTCTTCGAACACATAAATGACCTTGCGGAAAAGAAATACGAAGAATATGAAAAGTAATCGCTTCTGAACCGTGGCTTATTTCTTTATTGAAGTAATAGTTAAGTAAAAACCCAAATAATCCTACAATAAAATCTAACAGAAGCATAATTAATTCTGCCACCGAATTCATTACCTTTAATTTCTAAATTTCACCACTTTGTGTCCTTGACATTTTAAGCTATTACCTGAACAACCAAATTGAAATAACTACTTTAAAAAGTATTTATAACACAATCATAAGATATACGAATAAGTAAGAGAAATTCTATGTAATTGGCTATATATTTGAAATATTTTTTGACTGCTAATCTTAGAAATACAGAAATACTAATGACAATCCTTTTATATTAGAAATTGTTAGGGCATCCACAATCTTCTGTTCAGTTTTTCTGAATGTAGTAGAGGAAATGACGTAATAATTCCAAGATAACTATATATAGCTGAAAAAAAAAAAGAAAAAAAAAAGATAATTTTCAATACACTGTCATACTATGCCATAGTTTGCCGCGTGGTTGGCGTAGTCGCTAAGACAATTGGCCTCTCACCTCTGAGTGCCGAGGTTCGGTTCTCATGTGGGTTTCGTGATAGTGGACGATCCGCGCTGGGCAGGTTTTTTCAGGGTTATCCCGTTTCCCCTGCACTTCTCCCACTATTCTTTCTCAATCTTTCTCTCCGTCTGTGCTTATTTCCGTGGGAAAGCACAATAGACCAACGGTCGCGGTGCTCGACTTCCCTGCCACTCACACTCACCACATGACATTACATGCCATAGTTTGCCAGTTAAATTAATGAAACTCAAATTTTGAAACGTAGAATGAGATTTTGTATCTTAGGCTTCTTCTTCAGTTCGCTATAAAATATGAAAATAATTAAGATGTATTGATAATTTACAAATTTGCATAATTGTTATTATGGTGACTATAGGCAGGCAAGGGAGGAAAACTATTGAAAAAATTACTTAAAATTCCCCTGGACATTATTTTGTGACTAATTTACTAGATAAAAATCGAAGACGGAAAAGACTTTAAATTTGCATGCTAGTTAAGTCAAATCTTAACAAGAACATTTGACATTTCTCTTATCATTGTTGCCAAAGGAAAAAGCAACAAAAAAATAAAGAAAAATACGTGCACTAGGCCTCTTTGAACTTCACTCCCGTTCAAGAATAAAAGGAAACAATAAAAACAGCAACCGCTTACCACCTAACAAATAGCGAGGAGTCTTAGTCAGAAGTTCTTTAAGACTCGGAACAGTTTTATCAAGATTTAAAGCTCTTCAATGAATTGTTAGTAAGATTAGGTAATGGAGAATACACAGAGACTCGCTTCCAGTTACGACAAACGAAGCGATTATACGATCTGAAATAGTAAAGCTCCTGAAAAGGAAATAGAACCACACAAAGCTTATTCACGTAAGAGAATTGATTTGCATGAGACTTTGAATATAAGCTCCTGTTGTTTTTATTGGTAAACTAACGTCTTGTAAACAATTCAAGCTTAATTGGACTTGAGAAAGTCGGTTGCCGCAAATGAAACTAGGTTTGTGTAAGTCCCAACCACACTGAGATTGGTGTAATCAAGGTTAAGAATAAAAGTGCGTGATAGACAAGAAAAATGGAATGAGTGGAAACGAAGCAGAATTTAGTTTCGTACAACTAAAAGCTTAACATTTAAAGCAATTTTCTTTTCGCTTTAGCTGAAGAATGAACTCAACATAAATATAAATTTTATTCATTTTGAAAACAAATTTAATTTTATTCTTCTTCCTTTTCAAATTTTTTCATAAAAGTTATTATACTTTACAGATAAAATATTTCGACTACAATATAATTTCACAATATTTCGTTTTTTTAGAATATTTTAAACGAAATATTTTATGTGTAAAGTGTAATTGTGGAAGTAATTAAAATAGGGTACTTTCATTTTGTTTTATTTCACGTTTGTTAATGATATGATATGAATGTTTTGTTTCTGATATCATGTGTAAAAGCGTTGTTATGCAGTTTTAACGCTATCTCTCACTAGTTGGCGCTGGTGAGATGGAACATGGTTGTTCTGCTCATGGAAAGCAATAGGATGTCGGGCTGAAGTCAGAGGCACTCGAAGATAAT
>JAFIDM010014012.1:32116704-32204042 GCA_023159025.1 Thereuonema tuberculata
ATAAATTATGTCTAGTATTTTGATGTCAGAATGTTTCTTTTGTGAATATCAAGGTTAATCATTTACTCGCTCTGCGATCATATTCATCTAGATTTCTATTATGATTAATTACTTTAAATTTTGACCGAGTTCCAACATTCGATCATTTATTAGTTAATTTAATCGTAGTAGTTATCTAAAGTAATCGTTAATGAATTTCATGTATTTGCCTGTAAATGTATTCTTCAATATACAACTTGTTATTTCACAAAACTGATTTTTTTTAGTGAAATTAGAAGTTTTAGGTTTAGTTGAGGAAGAATCCTTAGGATCTATTATGTTAAAAAGAGGAAACATACTAAAATTAATCACTAAATACAATTAAAAACACAACGTTTCGGCCATTATAGTTCAATAGTCCTTATCAAATCAAATAGGATCTATTTTTTTCAAGAAACTAAACTTTTGAGAAATACAATGTTAAGTAATATTGATGATATATTTACATTTACTAAATCCTTTACCTATTATCTTTAGATAATCTTAATCAATAATTTTAATAATTTTTAATAACTTTTCAGTGCTGTGAAGAAGGCTTCCACAAATTTAAGAATGTCTCATATCCGCTTTCAAAGTTTTGATATGTATATAAATATGGATATAAATGCATTTACATAAATTTTAAAGATCTCGAACATTCTTCTTTAAAACTAACATGGCGTTAACTTTAACTTTTACTTTACTTTCTTTAAATGCATTAGGAAGACTTAATTTCAATTAAATGCCTCCTGTTTATCTGAATTAAGTAGCTATTTACTAAGAACTTAGTAGCTATTTAGTACTTTGCAGATCTACTATAATACAAGTTCCATCAGTAAATGAGACTAAAATGAGATTTTTTTCTATCCAGTGCTTCAAGTCGTTTGGAAGTTTTGTAATCAATCAATTATAATATTGGGAATTCCATTGTTAAAAGAAAATAACGAAAAAAAAACGAATCAAGTTTTTCTTTCCTCCTACATCTACCACCCCTCACAACTTAAGTATCCTAATGACTTACAAAGTAAAAAAATATCATTTTCTTGATTCTAGAAGAAACATCATTAATTCAATGATACAACTCATAAAATACAAAACGTTAAATAAAGGCGATCATATCATCTGAGCAGAATCTTGCTTTCACCTCTCGCATTTATAAATATTGTGCGAGTTTAAAGTTGAAAGAGTGCAGCAAAAAGTAATGTGAAAAGTCATTAGAGCAGCATTAGGAAAACAATGAAAAAATTAATTAATCTTCGGACACCGTTATTGTTTGAAATTACTACTAATGCCTGAGGTTTTTATGTTAATTGAAAATATGATATAATGAAATTCTGTTTTTATTTATCCCTCTCACTTTTAACTGGACTTTAAGGATATTAACTCACAACTAGAAAAATCTCTTGAGAAGTGCTGGATCGATTTCAAACTAATTTGTGAGTTGATACAACAAAAAGGACAACAGAAATCAGTCAAACTGAAAGACAAGTGTCTGACCATTTAATTCCGGGTCGGTGAAATGTTAAACACGAAGTAATACAAAAAAATAATTTCTGTTTTGGTACTGTTATTGAGTTCTTAATTATTACGAATTATTTTTCAAAAAAAAAATTACCAGCTACAAATCAGAATGTATTTTAAACTTTAGAGTATTTGGCATATCTGTATATATCGTAACGTTATTAAATAATTACAAATAAAAAAATAATGAGGCCAAGGCAGTTATTAAAACTTTTTAAAAAATTTTAACAGAATTAAAAGAATCTACAAATACTATAGTTTCAGGTCGCCTGCGAGCTGTTGGCACGTTATTTACTAACGGCTCGCTGAAACTGTAATATTTGTCATCATCATCATGATGTGCGATCTTCGTATATACGAAGTTACGCGGTCTACGGAACCTAGTGACCCCCGAAGGGCGAACCCCTAGGAGAAGCCGTAGATATACTAGGGAACAGATACTGGAGGTGGTTTCCCGTTGTCTTCCCCCAGGACGCCATTAAGGAATGACGTTAGACCGAAGAGAAAGTGAAGAAGAGGCTGGACAACACAGGAAAGGAAATTGAAACAGCCATGCCCTTGCCGGGATTCGAACCCAGGAACTGGCGCACTGGACGCCACGGCTGGCCGCCGCCGAGACCGCACGACCACGCCAGCACGGCTGTAATATTTGTAGTCTTTTAATTGTATTAAAAATTTTTAATAACTACGTTGGCCTCATTTTCTTTTTTTTATATTATAATTACACTTATAATGAGCATAAGCACATTAAATTATTTGCTTAAAAAAAGAAAACTTAAAGAAAAAGAAACATCTTAGTATCTATCTACAAATTCATTTATCAACATAAAAACATTTTTTAGGTTGATATGGAAATCTGACATAGAAGCCAAAGATTGCAAATATTCTAAATATTTCTGTTTAAATTTTTTAATCGGAAGTCAGTTTTTTATTATGTATTTAATTATTCATGGTACTGTCTATTTACGATTTAATTTCACAGTGCGTGACCACCTACGGTATAAGAATAATACATACCTATGTTTTCAGCTTTGTTCTGCAATCAGTCCTCGCTGCTTCTTTTTCTTCTTTTTTTTTTTTTGTATTTTTACTGAATTTATTGCTTTAGTTTTCAATTGTTGTACTTAAAAATGAATTAGACTTATTATTAAACTCAACTTTCCCTCATTCGAAAAATGCCTGAGGAATTTCGAAGCAATATCAGTTATTCATTGGAGTAAACGTAGATTCTTCATTTTATTAAATTTTCAATGCATTTCCAAGACTTTGGTTCAGGTTATTAATATCTCCATTGCTCGTCCTTTCATCTACATTCCCCCATTATAAGAAAATTTGATTAAATTATTTTACTTAAAAGGATGAGTGATTTTGTGGTTTTTACTAAGAATTTTAACAATTTTTGAGGTTTAAGGTTATTATCAAATGCATAGAACTTTATTTAAATTCGGATAGGAAATACTGTGGATAAATCTTTCTCAATATGCAACAAATATCAAGGAAAGCTATTTCGAAACCTTCGAGATAACATTTCTTATTAGGCTGATATTACTATAAAAAGAAGTTATTTTTTTAATTTTTTAAAAATTTTATTAAAATCTTATAAATCTGCAAGAACGGAATAAAGTGAGTTTTTTTAAAACATAACTAATTCGACGAAATATTTTGTAAAAAAAAAATGCCATTTTTATTAGCACTTAATCGTATCAGTAACAAATTGTATATAGCGTTCTTTTTTATTTATTAAGGTTTTTTAGGATTTATTAATAAATGTTGAATATATATGTTTGTTTGTGTTTATGTAATCAATATTAAACATTTATTTAATTATATGAAATATGTAGTGTATATATAATTTTTTAAAAATATATAATAATATATTAATATATATTAAGATATATAATTATTAGAAAAAACATTTTTTCAGTTATATATAGGTCGTAATATTCCTTTTAAATATGGAAGAAAATTAAAGAATCACAATGTAAACACATACTGTATATAAAAGTATATTCCATATTCTATAGAAAAGCATGAACGTAATCAGGAACTAAGTAATTTGGACTTACAGTGGCAAATAAATATATTTAATAATCTGTTATGTATTTTTGCTAATCCCAAATTAGATGCATTACAACCAAAATTTGTTGTATTGATCTAATAATAATAGATACTCGAAAAAAATGTAGTTCAAATAATCCAAAAATGCAATTTTTTTGTTGTTAATATTCCACATTTGTCCGTGTGGGTTATTAAAGCTGACTTGAAAAACTATTCGTTTTAGAAACATATCAAATCCATAGGAAAGATGTTAGGGAGATAAACTGCAAACAAAAAACTAAAAGTAGAGTTCAGACTACTGATTGTTGAGTTTCGAACACCTTGTTTGGGATTTAGCAAGAATTCGAAAATTGGCAAACTATGCAGTGTCTTAGATATTGTATTAGGTGTACAATAAGAAAACAATATACCTGACTTTCTATTAAATCTGTTTATGAAGTTGAAATCAAAGAAAACTCTCAGAAAACTGGTGTGGCTGCATCCCACTTAATTAAATGTCAGCCTCGTGAACTGCCGGCAGGTGAAAAGGATTCTTTTCAAGGTGGTTGGTCACTCTGTGATTGAAGAGATGCTTCAGCTGCCCTGAATAGATGGCACTTTTTCATTGAAGACAAACGGAAAAAGGAAGTCAAACACAAAAGGTTGAAAAGTACTTCCAAAACATTGATTAAATGAGATTAACAAAAAATAGCAAAGGACAAATGCTACCAAGAAGTTCTAATAAAAAAAAAAACACATTATTAGTGCAAAATTATCTAATAGTTAGAATAACTTATAATCATTAGCTTTAAATAGTTAATTATTAAAACTCAATGTTAATCACAGTGACACATATGGGAATATTAAAAAAAATTGCATTTTGGATTAATTCAACAACTCTTTTTTTTTCAGTATGTTAAAGACCAATACAAAATTTTTTGGTGACAACCGATATCATCCAGGACACATTATTTGCTATTAAGTCCAAATATATGATAAAGATCTTTAACTTAGTAATTAATAATTAGATTTTCAGAATTAGAAAATAAATAACTCATAAATAGTTAAATATGTTTATTTTTCCCTTATTTATTGCTGCTATTTCTAGAATGTCGTCTTCGTCATTATAAACGCACTTTAAGTTATTTCACTGTTGGGTATTTGCCTCAATCATGAATTCCTTTCTTAGGTTTTCTGAATCCATTAAGTGCCTCCAATTTTGCAAATGTCGTTTTTTTTCACCATTGTGTTGCTTGCTACGACATCTCTTCCCTTGTTTTGGTTGGTATTTCAATGATGCTGTTTGTCCAACTGTTGTGCCTTCACTAGCCAAAGTACTCTGTCCGTCTCCACTTGCTGGAAGTAATGGTAACTAGAATATCTTAAATTCTTGTTTGTTTTCTCTCTCTCTATCTTACCAGATGTTTATCTGCTGCTTTTTATAGTTTGATGTGGAATGAACTAAACTAAACAAAAATTCACTATATTCTGAGGTAAAAAGCTGACTTTTTCATTTGCTTTACCAAGTGACTTTAATATGTATTATATACAGAATTATTTTTTATGTACTTTATGATTTGGAGTCGGCGTTCCAATTCAAAATGATCAATATATAGTAATTCCATTAAATAAAATTTTAAATATAAATATAAGTTGTGGTGTTGTTTTAAATCAAACTCAATGGATTAATGAATCAAAAATGTTCATAAAAATGTACTCGGTATTTTATTAACCAAGTGCATTTTAAAGTAAAGTGACCATATTATTTATTATTGAAAAAGCTTTATAATTACTTTTCCTATACTCTGTCATCAGTGAATTAATTTTTACTCTGTTTCCAGTTATACGTTTTTCCTATGCCAATGAGTTCTTCTTATACAAGGTAATCGAAGTTTTGTTTTTTAATATATCAGTATTGTTTCAACGCCTCAAGTTCTTATTTGTCCGTCACTCTGATTAGGGTCTCGTGAACATCCCTCGTCATTTTTATACATTTCATGAAAAATCTATCGTACCACCAAATTACTTTGGAATACTTTTCGATATCATAGACAGCGGAAGAAGAGATAGAGAGAAAGCTGTCTAATACAGGAAAGAAAGTAAACATTCGTGCTGTCGCCGGAATTCGAACCCAGGTTCCGATGCATCTGCCTCGTGGGGAGGCCGCCCGCCGCCTAATCCACTAGGACACGCGGAACGGCAGGTTATCGTAGTTAAACTTGACCTATTCAGAGCACTCTGAAGCTGTAACTAATAAGAGGTTTGACACCAAAACTTGTATAAACACTATTCAAAGGAGGCAAAAAAGGATTATGCAAAAAAACAACAACAAATATTTTTAAAAAGTTCCACTAGAGGGCATTTTACATCAAAATCCACGAAAAAACAACAAATAAACAATAATCAAGAAAAACACAATCAAAAACATTTATTTATTCCATACGGGACAAGCCTGCTGCACAGACTGTTTGGCGATGTTAAGGAATAATAATGATCGATGTGTTCCCCATCGTGAAGTTGTAAAATTTGAATGCGATGAACAGTGTGTGCGATCAATAATGTGACTCCAACTGATCCCCAGTCATGTATCGCACAAATAGCACAATACGGTCCTTAAAGTCCGGTAAATTTGCAACTTTTCCACGCTCAACAATTTTCTTGAAATAATCAGAAATCACATGGATTCAGATCCGGCGAACATGATGGCCAGGCAATAGGCAAAATGATCAACTAATCATGCGGCGATAGGTGAAATGTTGCCGCAAATAAAGCTGTATGGTTAGTGCAATATATGTGGGCGCACCATCTTACATAAAAGTTGTAAACGCAAGGCACTATCACTGTTGAAGTTAGGGTACGACAAAATTCTGGAGCATGTCATGATATCTCAGGGCCGTAACAGAACAAGTCACAAGACAATTAGGAACAACTTGCAATCTGAAACCTAGTAGTCAGTCGAAGCAACTAGTAGGCCGCTCGCATAGTATTGTTTAATCGAATTTAAATATTAAAAAAAATTGCACAGTTGGATTATTTGAACTGATTTTAACCTTTATATTTATGAAGAGATGTATTTTCACAGTATTTTCTGCGATACTTACAGTTCAGTATTAGTAAATTTTCGCCTAAAAATATGTAGAGAAATCTTTTTCGAGAGAAACTCGATGTAGGAAATAAAGAATTTGAAATGGAAGACGAAACTTTAAACTATATTTTTTATTGCACATTAGGAGATAAAACTATTAAGAAAATAAGCTTATTCTTCCCAGAAATCTTATTTTTAACTAATTACACCGAAAACATAAAAATCTGAGTCAAGAATTTTCACATTAAATACAGGTCTTCAAAAACTTCATTACAATCATGATTCCACTACTGCTTATTGCTACCATAAGAATAAAGTTGACAATAATTCATCAAAGTGCAGATGACCTTTACTCAATACTAATTACGTCTGATGTAAACATTGTACGTGATGATGAAATATATGATAGATTAATGTTCGCTACATGGCTGTCAGTTGCATAGGGATTTAAAATATAGTTCATATTAGAAAGCAAAAGTGTTTCGATTGAAGATATGAAATAAAAAGTTAATGGAAGATCAAACAATATTATAATAAAAACTAAACTTTACTGAAATCCTTCTGACTACAGCAACAACTATGTCCAGCATAGTTGATATTTTATAATGTTACATTAGATTTCAATAGCGAGAGTTAAAGTAATCATTTGAAATTTGGGACATAGGGAATTTGGGATTCCCAATGTACATTGTATTTGGAATAAGATTTGCTTTATCGGGCAGATTTGCTTTGTTAACTATAAAATAGCCTAATTAAGCTTCTGAAATATTTAGCTGAATTATATTATTATTTTATAAAATTTTAAATTTGTTCTGTTTTTAAATCTTTAATAATATATTTTCGGCTAATATTGTAATCAGGTTTTAAGATAACTTTTATAGTTGCTTTGATTTGAATTGAAAAACTTTTACATCGAGATTTGAACAATGCTAAGTAAAATTTCCATACGCATAAAAGATGGAACAAAATATCCATCAATTTTCGTATCACATACGATTTTATATTTTCCAATTATAATATTCTTCGATGTATATATGTTCTTCCACATGTAAATATTGCATGACTTGAAATGACTTTTGACCTATTCCATTGGTTGCTCAAAAGACAAGATTCCAAGAATCTTAAATCACCTTTTTTTCTGTATTTCACTAAGTGAGAGTAAAACCATGAATGATGCATAAAGATTAATGTGTTCTTAAATGCATCTAATTATTTTAATATCCTCACGCCCCCCTTTCCTCTTTTGCCTCCTGCTTAAAACTCAATGTTTTTCATTTCTCCTCTCATCCTTTTCCATAGTATATGCTCTCAAAGATATTTACTGGTAAAAAAATACTAAAATTTCCTTTAAATATGAAATTCCAGTGTTTTTTTTTTTGCTTTTGGTTAAGAACCCTCAATATGAACGAAAATTGCTTCAAAGAGAAGAAAAAAAATAACTGACAGTTAACACATCTCTTTACTTTAAAATTCCATTCAAAACTACATAATTTCTATGTACGTTCTAGCACTCTCTATATAAGATCGACTTAAAATTATTATTAGAATTATTTAGGTTTCGAAACTTAGATGCACTTAAAAAGGAATAAATTCGGATTCCTTCATAAAGAAAAACTAAAGCCTAGGAACCTCTGATAAAGGCGAGCCTTCTGTTTGAGAATCTCTGATTCTAACAAAAAAAAGAGAAATATCCCCCTCTCTTTCTGTCTCTCATATTTCTTTTTCAGTCCTTCTCGAATCTGCTTCCTTCTCTCTGCTTCGTTAACGGTTTTATTTTCAATCTTGGCGAAGTTATTTCAGAAAGTTTGTTGATGTTATTTGAGAAAGTCCCTCTGCAGTCTTCAGCAATATGGAACCAGAGAAGCAGGATAAAAAGAAACATTTCGTATGTTTGCTGAATCTAATTACATGTCCTTCAGGCCAGCAGGGACAAATAAGCAATTGCTTCGTAAAAGAAATACTATCTTCGCAGTAAAATAAGAAATTTCGTTTATGTTATTTTGACTTTAAAATTTTTAATAGAATTGACAACTTTGTTAACTTCAAAAATTTCATCCAATCTTTCTCTAAAATTAGAATCTATCAGAAAGATAGAAAAAATAAATACCCATAAACAATCAGTGAATCTAGTGTCGAACCTGTTTTTATAAATAAAGAAATACAGCATATTAGAATCCAAACATTCAAGATAAGTAAATATAAAAAATTGAAACAAATATTTTTCTTATTATTTCAGTACTGTTCTGTAAGTTTATATTAATACTTAGTATCAAGATTTAATCATTTAAAAATAATCTTTTTCAGCAGCAATTGTAAAACATTTTAAAATATAACAATATCTAGATCGTAATTGAATATGATGAATATTTTAAATTATATTTATTCTCTAATATTCAAACATAATATGCAATTAATTACTAATAATGATATAAGATGCATCCTCTTCCTATCAACGCTATATTTCGCAGTTTATTACTTTTAACTGCTTCATCAGCATTAATTAACATGGAAAAAAATCTCTTCTTTCCATGTACATTATACCTGATGAAGCAGTTAAAAGTAATAAACTGCGAAATTTAGCGTTGATAGGAAGAGGATGTGTCTTATATCATTATTATTAATTATATTTATTGTTACCAACTCACTTTCGTCATAATTAAAAAGCTTGCTTACAATAAATTTTGAATCAAAACAATATTTTATGGTATTAACGTCATCAGTATCGTTGTGATAAAGCGATCACGATTATATAAAAATATTTAAAGTTTGTAGAGCTTTATTAAACATATACATAGTTTCCGTATAAAGAATGTAATATGTGAGACCATGTTAATATTCTTACTGCCTATTACAGTAAGTTTCAGCGCAAATAAAAAAAAAAAAGTCAAATGATTTTAAATTAAGTGGATTGAAGTGAATTCTGTTGGTATATTGTTCTGTGGAAAGAGTAATATATCACTATTTTAACTAAGTGTAGAGATGCCATTTAAAAAAAATAATTCTAGTATATTTTAAAATTATTTGTGTTAACAGCAATTACATACTAAAAAAACAGCGATTTTTTTTCCATCTCCTGGACGTTAATGTTCTTATTTTTTTGTGTGTGTGTGTTTTTCTGTCACAACAGCAAGTCAGTAGCGGCGTAATCTTTGCTGTAAGTTTTGCCATATTTCTTGGAACTGGGGTGATTTTTTTTTACTGTTGCTATCCTCAGGAAATCATTATGGCATGGCTCCAAACCTGAAAAGAAAGAGAAGACGAAGCAGACAAAAAAAACAGGAAAGGAAGGAAATATCCATGCCACTTCCGGGATTTGAATCTTGATTCAGGTACATTAGCCTCGTGGCAGGCCGTCGCCTTCACTACAAGGCTGTGCCTGAAAGACAATTTTGAAATTATGCAGTAGTCCCTTTACGTGTTAAGATGCTGTTGGATTGAAATGCGTTAATTTTGAAATTTTCATCTTTGTTTTTTAAGGTCACTTTTGTTTTCAATAAAATAATATTTTAGTTTAAACAAAGCTAATGTTCCTTATTTATCCCAAGAACAAAAAATGTGCTGATTGATATTTAGAAATGTTCCTTTTTAGTTTTGTAACATTTATACCTAAGCATGTTGAAACGATGTAGTGCTCTTAAAATTGCAGAAAGTCTTTGCATTTAAGGCTTTTCAATGTTGTAGAAAACAAGAAATTCTGTTGTTTCAATGTTTCGTCTTTGTTTCGTTTAGTACAAAAAACATCAATTCTTTAATTCAGAAACAATTGAAAGCAGAAAAAACGAGAAAAATTATGGCATTAAGGCCATTATTCGAATTCGACAAAGGGGAAGTAAGAAGGCTTTTGACTGAAAAGTGAAACAATGCTGGTTTGAATCCCAAAGTCAGGAAAAAAAAAATATGAAGCCTGTTTCCAGACGGGTGGAAGGAAAAAGCCTGCAGACAGTCATTGAAGTAAGAAAACACAAGGGAAACGATAAGATCATGAAAAACAGCACCAGCAAACCCTCATTAGTGTTAGCTATAAATATTTCTCTGAGAGGAATTGCAATATTAAGTCCATTTTATCTAATAGTCAAATTTGTAAATAATAAATTTTGAATCTGTTTAGTAAACAAATTACAGCAATATTGAATTTTTACTAAGTTATGTTATTGATAATGAAAATCGTATTAATTAATGAATGATATGAAATTATTCAATGACATAACTTTAATGTAGAATGTCAATTGGAATATTTACCTTCTATGAATTAATATCTAAAGATTTTTACATTAATATTAACATCAAACATTATTAATTTCTTGATTAATATCAAATTAAGGTTTGTACTCTCGTGATAGTTGTTAATTAAATCCGAATAGAATTGTATGATTGCGAATTCTAATTCTTTTCTAATTACATCTAACGGAAACTGAATGAAGTCAATCTGCTCACTTTAATTACTTATTATTTATAACATCATTAGCAGCAGAAAACTGTAATTTATAATTTGAAAATAAGCTCCAAAGCTTATATGACATTTAGTTCCTAAGAATATAAAATCGCTTTTATTCGGATAAAGTCTTTGGCTTAAAGGATTTGTTGAAATTTAGAGTGCAGATTGCGTTAAATATAATCTACATTTTAAATTTTAATGAATGACTAACAAATCCTTTTTAATTAAGTTGTAAAGTAACTTTAGAAAGCTATAAATTGCATTTTTAATATCAACTTGAAAATTTGGGTAAACTTAATGAAAAAAAATAGATGAAAAAATATCTTATTCTATTTCACGTTATTAAATATTTAAGGTAAATAATTCTTGTGCAAATTGCTTGTCATTAGCTAATGGTCAAATTATAATAGGTCTATAAAAGCTAATTTAACAGTGTTCACACCATGAAAGCTCTTCCACCATTCCTGCTATTTTCAATTAGTTAACCAATTAAATTTAAAAAAGAAGAGGATACTAAAACTCTCATATTTCCAGTTTATGGTTCAAAATAGACTTTACAGCTCTCACGCCTGTGCTAATCCTTTTTCATAATGACCATTTCTATTACATGTTTAGCTTATTTACCCAGGGAACAGCTGTTATGATGCTTACGTTAATTTACTTAAAGATCTATCTTTGTAAAGCTGTGCTAGCTGGCCACAGAGTGAGACATTATCTCTTTCGCGCCTTTTTTTTCTAATAAGAAAAAAAGAATGAAGTTATTTGTAGACAGATCAGAACTTTCGCTGCAGCTGCTAATGTCTGTGATCCTGGTTTGGCCACCTGGTGGTCGAGTCCTTCATTTTGGGAAGGCAGCTGCTCTGTATCTGAGCTACGCCTCAGTTGCGTTCAAAGGTGTAATGTCGATGCCATTGTTTCAGCAAAAACCCAAAAGGTCGGATTCTTCATCTTCCTTCGAGGTGTAAATCACTCCATCCTCGGTCAGGAAGAAAAGCTGTCACTGCTGAACCGTTAAACCACTATCTGGCAATAGAGGGAGTGCTGTTTTCCCACATAAATGCATCGGATTTATGGTCTGACTTTGAGTTATTGCGAATTGATGTTTTTTAAGCATTTTGGATTGTTGAAATACGGTTTACGTCGTAAAAGATTTAGGATTTGAATGAAGACATTGAAAGAATGGTAAAAAGACAGCTGATTTTAATAAAAGTTAAGTCAAAATATCTTACTTAATGAAAGATAAAAACAAACTAAATAAGAAATTTCATTCTATCAACTATAAGAAATTCTTTTAAAACTGTAATATTTTTCTTACATACCTTACAGTGATATCTACAGTACGTTGTTTAATAACATTTCTATTTATATTCATATTCTTCTTGTTTAACATTCGATATATATATATCCAAAGTGATAAATATTATATCATAGGACAAATTTTAATGGGTGGTAGGGCACACTAAAACAAACATTCTTTGTCATGTATGTCCGCAACTTTCGCGTTTACCACGCTAACACAGGAATTTCTGAGAAAATGAAACAAAATGTGTAAGTACCTCACTTCACAATAAATGCTCAAAGGAGCAACCGCCAACAGTAATACATGCCTCACAGCGTCGTCGAGTAACTGGCGTACATTTTCGAAAATGCCAGGTATTTCTCGAACAGCTACGACAGCGATAGAAAGTCTTGTCCTCAGTGGAGTCAACGGGATCTTGTACACGAGACTTTTCAGATGTCCCCATACGAAGAAATCGAGACTTGATAAATCGGGCGATAGTGGTGGCCAAGCGACAAGTCCACCTCGGCCAATTCATCGCCCCCAAAAGTGGCATCCAAGTAATTATGCACATCAATGCGTCATTCTATCGCGTAAACGGACCAGTTACGGACATCCATTGTTTGACAAAAATGTTTGTTTTATTGTGCTCTACCAACCCTTAAAGTTTGTTCTATAAATTTAGAATACCCTTTACATATATATATATATATATGTGTGCAGTACATATATATATATATATATATATATATGAAATACATATATATATATATATATATATATATATGATAGAAAGTGGAGAAATACATATATAAGAAGATTATCTTTTTGAAGCAATTACCAATTTTTACAAACAGACTTTCTGCAGTGCTTTAAAATTCTATGTCAAATGTTCTATCAGGAAAGGAACTTTCTTATAAAGAATCTTTATATTAGCATTTTGTTATTTACTGAAGTCAACTTTTATATTTATCGTAAAACTACTCATACTAAATATCCTTTCTAACCAACAAAAACATCAGAATTACATGTTTATTAATTTTTATCTTAAATTTCCAACAAAGGAAAGCATCTTAATTGTAGGTATAATTTTGCTAAAAACTAAAAAAAAAAAAAAAGAAAGGCTTTGACTTATGTTTAATTTTTTTAATATAAAATAATATACAATAACTAAACTTTTAAGGTCGCTGAGGCAATCACATGTGATGAGTGAATGGAGAGTAAGAGAATAAAAGAAATATCTTATATGTTCAATCGTCTTACATCAGGATATATGTACAATAGCAGAGTCCAGAACACTTCAGCAAATGTTGCTTGACGAAGTTTTCGCAACTAAAAACCATTTAATTGTAATCTTCATGAATAATATTATACACAATGGTGGAGTTAAGTATAATTTTGACTAAATAAATATCTAACTCGTATTTAAAATTATTTTGTGATGTTGATTGACATATAACATACAATTGCAGCTTATTAAATGGCATTAGAACAATATATCCTTAATTTTATATTATATTTAAAATTATTGATTCAGAAATTGAAATATTCAGAACTTAAAAATCAAAAAATGTTTTGTTTTAACGAATATTTGTCAAAAAGTTTTTGAATTGATAATTACAATTTAAAATCAACACGAGAATAGATTAAAAAAAAAAAATAGATTTCCAAATTTAGCTAGTTATAAATACATTATAAAGAAGCAATTATAATTGTGTATTGCATTAATTTCTGCACATTTTAAGAAAATTAAGAACTACATCTCACAATGTTTTGCCTGTGAATAATGCAGCCATAGCGATAAGCTGAAGTCGTCAGGGAAAATCAGATTCGATGCGAAAATCAATATTCGAACATTTAGCGTAATTGTGTAAATTGAGGATAAATTGAAGAAGTGGCTTTAGCCGAAGTTCTGATTTTGAAAACGATTCCAGCCTGGAGACAGTGATGAAAATGTAAAGAGACTGAAACTGAGATTGCTTAAAAGGATTCATGTTTTCCATTTTGTCTTGAAGACAAAATTTTCTTTCGACCATTTTTGTCGATATTTCAATAAAATATTAACGACTTAGGTTTATGTTTTTCATCGACTGTTGTAAACAATATATATTTAATTCTGCTAGAATTCAAATATTTTCTTTTTAATTAACTGAGTTTTTGAAATTTTAAATATTTTCGTCATTGAAATCAACGTAAATAATTATTTTGAAAATTGAGGGACATAAGGGAAAAAAAGAGATTCTGAAAGAACTTCAAGCCTACTTTCCTTAGTAAGTTAAGTTGTTTCATAATTTTTTTAAAGTCGCAAAAACACTACAAGCAAAAGATCTCGTTAATTTTTTTTGTCCATTTCTGCAAAAAAATAAAGAAATGAGCAAATATTTTTTTATGGTGGGGAATTTAAAGTGCACAAAAGTGAAACTTGAATAAAAGTGAAAATATTGAGAATATTTATTAATGAAGTAATCTAATAAGTTTTAATATTAAGAGGATGAATATAAACGGCGTATCAGAGTAAGCCACTGTTTCCACAGAAACTTTAATAATCACTTTAACGTCCTAACTTGCTGACTGGACTCTGATGTAAAATTTTTCAATAACGGAAGGTTATTATGAAATAGTCAAATATATTTTAACTTTCGAGGAGATCCTTTCATCGGTACAAAAGTTATTAAAAATAGGTGGGACGGAGAGAAGGACACACATTCACATTAATAATGTTTTCAGATATTTGTTAGTAGCTAAACAATGCAGTAAGTTATTCAACACAAGGAAAAATTACATATAACTTATCATATTCAACATTCATTCTACATTCAATATTACATTCTACACTCATTCAATACATGAAAAAACTTATATATGAATGTAGAGTCAGATTATCAAATAGAGGCTATATTTTAGTTAGATTATCAGATAAAAGATATCTATTGCATTACTAGTCACGTAACAAAAGTAGGTGATATTTTCCAGAAAATGTAATGAAAACAATCTTGCATATTCACTCGTAGTTTCAGATACGAAACTTTAAAAAATTCGATTCAAAAAATTAGGAATTCTGATGCATTTGAATAAACATTTTTGTTTATTAATTATTTTCCTCATGACGTAGTATTTGAATTTTTTTTATTAAATTTGAGTTCAGCTTAAGTCCCAAGCCTTTATTTTAGATATGTGTTAAATATACACTAAAAAAAACCCAGATACTTTCAAAAAAAGCCTACCGTGTGTATGAAAATATTTTTACTTTTTTTTTATGTCAGCGTCTCAGCCATTGTGTTAGGCTTTTTCAATGCTTGACGATTCGCCATCTGTCATTGGAACTCGAGCAAACCCTATGCAAGAATAAGAAATCGTGCATTGAAAACCAGATAAGGGTTTCACTTTCTTCTTGGACAAATATTGAATTATCGTTCACTTCAATTTTAAAAAGAGCAACTTGGCAGATTCCAGAGTACGTGGCAGTGAAATATTACCACAAGGATCTCTTTTGATATTTTATTATTTTTCTTTGCGGGCAGAATTAGGTATTCTTGTGGAATACTAAAGAATGTGCAGATGAGCTTCAAAGGAAAAAGGAAAAGAAAAGAATTAATCCACCACATTCTTTTTAATCAGTTTTAATCTCTGGTAGCAGTTTTTTTTAATAATCTTTTTATCCTTTGATTGATATTACCATTAAATGGCCGTGGCATCTTTGAAAAAAAATGTGGTAATGTGTTAAAGATGAGAAAACAGCAAAAATGATCAAGTTTCATCAAAAGTGTTTGAAAAATAATTGCAAATTATGGTAAAATTACATGGTTCTGTTAAATTTCATTAATTATTCCCTGCGCTTTAGAAACTAAATTCTGATTTTTAGTTAAAGTTTTTGTATTTGAATTAAGGGATTTGTATCATATGCTACACATGCTAAATGAATATCCAATGAAAACTTAAAAAAGATTTTGAGCAGTGCTTCCTCTATGACATATCAGAAAATCATTTCCCATAGCCTAATTCTCATCCCTTTTTCTCGTCTTAACCATATTTTTCTCTTAAAGATCCAAGTCTCTAACTTTTAATTAAAATACTTGAGATTGGTGAATACATTGCTTTTTAAGTTGAATTCCTTTAAATAGTTTAGTTTTGAAAATTAGATAGTATTGTGGGCGAATCTTTGGGATCTAAAGACAACGAGTCAAGTTCTGGAAAAGAACAGAATTTATTTATTAAACGAAAAACATTAGTTTTTATTGTATTTAAGAAATATTATATTGAAGAATTTGATTGGAAGATTAATTAAAAATTTACATAATGATTGGATAAAGCATGACGAATTTAAATTAATTAACTGATTCAACGGCTGCAACTGGCAAGAATTTAAAAATAAACAGAACATCAGTAATTAGGAAATAGAAAAGGAATGTTTTAAAATAAATAACGGTTAACGATTAAAATGAATAAAATGCTGATAAATACAGATACATAAATTTCTACAAAAATACAAAAAAATGATTTCTAAAACTAATTACATACAAACTGTTACAATGTTTTTATTAGCCCGTTGCTAATCTTTTTCAAGTGTAATCTATTACAAATCCATTAAGTTTAAAATATCAACAATATAAACGTCTCATTAAAGTAATCAATTACAGTACAACCCCGATTATCCGCGGAATTGGGTGGCAAGAGCTTCGCGGATAACGAAAATCGCGGATAACCCGAAAAAAGACTAAAAATGAGGTGTAAACACGAAAAAAAATATTTCACCATTAAAAACTACGTTTTATTGTACAAAAAACATTATATGTAAAACTTTTAAAATATATACAGTAAAGAAGAAACCTTTACTCTACTTTTGCATCCACAAATTCCGAGAAGGCCTATAGGATCACGATGCATAATAAACCTGTCAGTAATTTTCGACCTTCGCACTGTTGGGCCTATTGTATTTTCCCTGTTGTTGGCTTGAATTAAAATTGTTTTTTTTTGAGGTTCGTAATTGAAAAAATTTTTCGCGGCACTCGCGGATAATCGGGGCTCTACTGTATTAAATACAACATAGGCTTATATCATTAACAATTGATTAGATATGCTTCATTGTAAGTTATTAAATAAAGCGTTCTATTTAAATATAAATGTCTAATAGCATAATGACAAGAACAGTTATTTCTAACCAAAAAAGTAGTTAGTTAGGTATTTGTATTTTGTAGCGCTACTGCAACTACGGGTCAAATAAAAGATCAAGCAGAAACAAAAAAAGAATCGATTAAAAAAATATAGGAGAAGAACATGTAGTATTTAAAGGTTTATTTCGCATTAAAAGGAAGAGGCTTTTATTTGAAAATATAACGTCTACTTTAAGATCAGTTACACATTTATTTGGAATAATTTTATATGATTCAATGTAGAAAAGAAATTTCAAACATTAGCTCAACAAAATCGTAGCAATTTATTTTTATTTTTCATTTAACATCAATATAAGGTCTTAATACAATGTAAAACCTATAAATGGCACATTTTTAAAATAAAAAATGGAAAATAACATATAAAGAAAAGTAAGAGGATTAGATTTCCAGAATTGTATTTTCAAAAGTTAAAAGTCATTAATTTAATATGAATACTTGAAAATTTCTATTTTAGGCTATTACCTCATTGTTAAATGCAAATCTTCTGGAACTTACTTAAAAGTATAAGTTATTTATCTATTAATTTATTCGTTTTTTCAATTCCTTCATTTCAAATTAGCATTTCTTTAATCAGAGTTGTCTCTTTTAATCCTGATAATCAATGTTTAACTTTTCCTTCTTACAAAATTTTAATCTCCCAAAAAAACTCCAACACTTTTATATATATTAATCTGCAACGATAAGTCAAATATTAAAACATTAAAAAAATTTATTTTTAATCATAAATTTCTAATGTGGAGAAAATTTTCCGTAAATAACATTTTCCTCTTCAAAATTACCCTAATAATCTTAATTTAATGATTCTATCTGACTCCAATAAAATGTTAATTGTGTTTTTTTTGCAGAAAGTTAAAAAAAAGAGAGAACTTTTATCTCATCATTTGATCTCTTTTCCGTCTCATCGAATTGTCGAAAAAGTCGAGGAACCATTTCATCAGTCAGACCGTGCTTCTAATCATTCTTCAAGACCAACTAAACTTATCATGATTTTCACTGATAAGCTGAAAAATTTTATGACCTCTGATTATTCCAACTTGAAATTAATAGATTTTATTTTATTATTTGAAATTTCTAAGACTTACTGCGGGAACAGCTTATTGACAATACAAACATATATTGTAAATATATTGCAACATGTATTGTAGATTCATAATAATTACAGAATCTTTCCAAATTTCTGTAATTTTTTGTTGGTTTAGATTAGATAACCATTATTAGAATTTAATACATCCATTGTGACTTAACAGAAAGAAAGCCAGAATGACTGCCATCGTCAGCACCTGACAGCGGTCTATTTGAATTTCTCCGTATCTTCGTTAAACAGCAGATCACTTTCATTGCTAAAAAGTAAGGATAACTATCAATATCATATTGACTTGCCTGAGAATTCTGCTCCTCAATTATAACAAAGCAGAAAATATAAGTACAGAAATTGCAAAACGCTTCGACATGTTTTATTCAGGACACAGATGGATTGCAAAAAAATAAAAAGCAATGATAAGCAGTTTGTAAGTTTTCTTTATAAAAAAAAATAACTTTGTACAAACTAACTTATAATTTATTTTCTTTACTTCTTTTCACATCAAATATCGTGTGGACGTTAACTATTCGATACTGAAAGAATCGCTGTTGATTTTGAAATCATGATGCTGTCATAAAGGGTGCAATGATTATAGGTTAAAGGAAGATATCAACTAAAAGATTATATTCCTTAACTTTAATGCAGCCTTATTCATAAAATTCACTTTCATTAAGAATCATAAAGTAGAAGTTATTGACTGGATATATGCATTGTACTGGATTTTACTTTTGCTTTTAGAAAATAGCTTAGCTAAAAGCATAATAATTGAAGAAATCAACTTATTCCCGATTTCATTAATACCACTGCCATCTCATATTATCATTCTAACTTTGATACAATACTAGCTGAAGCAACAGTCATCATCAATTTATATAATTGGCCAAGTTCGTCTGTCTGTCTGTCAGTCTGTAACTCGATATAATTAAGCTATTAAGATAGATCCAAGGTTCACAATGGTACCATTGAATCAAGGGTACTCAAATTGGATAAAATATTAGTTCATTTTGTCATTCCATGTTGGTTACATGAAATTTTACCTGAAATTCTAACAAAACATAAGTTCAAAACCGAATAATTTTGTTACCACTGCACCGATTTTAATGAAATTTGGCATACTTACTCAGTTTTTTACGCTGATTTTGAAACTCTAAACCATTTTTGCCGTAGAAGCTTCGTTCACAAGTTAGCGCAATATTTACATTATACAAAGGTGAGTTTTAAATGCCTTTCGGCGTTATGAGTCAAAAATAATAATTATTCTTTAGATAAATTAAAATTTAGATATGGTTGATATTTCGTTTTACTTTGGGTGGAAAATGATCCTTTAGATTAAACTCTCAGAACCTATATTACAGGTGTACAGGTAAGAAGTACACCTAAATAGGTCTGATAAACATTAAAAAAAAAAATTCAAATCAAATCATCAATCGAATCAAATATAAATATATATAAATTGACTAAGTTCGTCTGTCTGTACTCGATATAATTAACCTATTAAGATAGATCCAACGGTTCTCCATGATACCATTGAATGAAAAGTATTGAAATTGGATGAAAATATTAGTTTATTGTGTCATTCCATGTTGTTTCCATGAAAATTTATTCTTCGGAACTGACCTCGACAACTGAAATTCTAACAAAACATACGTTCAAAGCCAAATAATTTTGTTACCACTGCATCCATTTTAATGAAATTTGGTATACTTACTCAGTTGTTTACTCTGATTTCGAAACTCAAAACCATTTTTGCCGTAGAAGCTTCGTTCACAAGTTAGCACAGTATTTAGATTACATTTACTTTATATTTGATAGTTGATAATAAAATGATTTTTCAGATTTTTTTTGCCTGTCGTCCGACAGGCTTTGCTGCTAGTATTTTATGTTTTGTCAGAACTTTTTATATGTGAGTTTGTGTATATTTATTTTTATATTTATTGACTAATTTGCGTCCCTCCTATCCATGCTTTTCCTATGAAATTGACCCATTCCCATAATCCTTTTTCATCCCCTCCTTTTGCACTCTATAACCAGCCTTCCATCTTGCTATTTCTTTCTTTACTATATGTTTTAGACTTTGGAAATGATGACTTGATACCCATCGAAACTGTGGTTTTATTTTTTTTATTTTAGCTGTTACTTCTGTTTTTTTTTCGATTTTTGTTTATTTTAATATTTATCTTTTAATTTTTTATGGGCAGTTTTAATTTATTCGTCTAAGTAGAAAAAGCCTGATGCAAAACTTGTGTTAAGTCGAATTCAAATATGGATTGGATATTCTTCAAACAAGAGGCTTAAAGATCCTTTGAATAATCTCCTTTTAAAGAGTGATAATTGTCTTTCGGAAAGCGGCATTCTAAGAAGTTTAAAAGAATGATTAGAAAATTTTTATAAAGAAATCATCTTGTTTAGACTATCACACTATGTTCACAGTGACTTGACTTTTGTTGTTGTTTTCTTCTTTAATCGACAACGGTCAACTTTGGACCACACTCTAGCCCTGCATGACAACGTCAGGTGAGGCTAAAAAATTGAAGAAAGGGGGGGGGGCGAGATTCACATTTCGGCCAGAGATAACCCTGAGATTGTATGTCCCAGGGAGAAATGGACGAAACACAGAAGAAGAAAGAAACAGCCAGGCCCAAGCAGGGATTCGAACTCGGGTTCCGACACATCGACCACACGGCAGATCGCCGTCTAGACCGCTTGGCCTTGGCGCAACGGCTAATTTATTGTTAATAATTTAAGATATTTTTTAAAAATAATAAAAATATTATTGAAGTTACTCTAGTCTGAAACAGACTACGATTTCTTCGCAAACTTTATATTCCATACTTTAATCAAAGGAACGGAAATTGATTATTATTTTTATAGTTATATTTATTTTTTATAGTTATAGTTATAATTACAGGCACACTAAATTCATGAGTGCAGCAGTAATGGACACGGAATTTTGAAATCATAAAAAATATATATTAGAGGCAACTATTTGGCAAAAGCAATTAAATTATAAAGGTGACCTCTAGAAGAAGTCTGATTTTTATTTTATTATCAAAACTAGTATTTCTATAGTAAAAACTCGGATGTTGAAGAGTTCCAAAATAATTTCATCTCTCCCCTGGTTTCCTTCTGGGAATATAGAACTACTTTTAATTTTCTTATTCCAATTGATTGACAGTCAAATACGTTTCTTTTTGCAGAAGGATGTTATTTAAATCAATAACAATCTTAATTGAAACAATCTGCAGCAACCACTAAAATTTCAACATTCTACAAGACTGAGGTTTTGAGTTATTACGATCAGGATTAGACTGACGGACGGACATACGGACATCAGCATTTCTATTTACAATTTCAAGATTTTTTTTTATTATTGTAACCCTTTCGTCTCTGTGATGCATATCAAAGAACATTACAGGTATCAAACCAAACCTATAAAATACCCTGTGATACTCAGTGTACCCTACCATGGAATCTTAAAAAAAATACTATACATAGTTTGCTGTATATCACAATTTATGAGCCTTATTGAACAATATCATTTGTTCGTTTATCAATGAGTGATTAGGAATTTTGCACTGCTAGATACCGTCACCTTATTTGATACAGACTGCAGAAAATTTAGAATGCTTTAAAACATCAAAGAATATGTTCTTTTCTGTAAATTAATAAAGAGGCATAGTGGTTTCCTCTTAGCTATTGTACCATGACTATTTACTGTTGTAAAATAGTTTAAAATAATGAAGTACAGATTAATACTACTGCAGATTAGACAGGCATTGAAAGAAAATAAATTACTAAAATAAATTAGGATAAAGTTATTTACCCTTACTATATTCCTCTGACATCTTGATATTTAGGTTTATTTTTTATTGTGTTCTTCCTCTTCTACCCAAAATAAATGCTTCCAACTCACGGGAAGGGAGGAAGGGCTTTAAAATATTTGGTGTGGGGGTAGGCTGTTCCTAATTTGGGTCGCTTGTCTTTCAGGTTAGTAACTGTGGACAGGTTTACGGAGTCAGAGAAAAAAAAATGAAAAAGTTTAGCTCTTTCTGCGATTCCTTTTTCTGAATCTTTAAAAATTGAAAACTTCACAAAATGTATAAAAATAAAGCCATAATTTATAAAAAATATTAAGCTCGAAAGTTTTGTGCTCTCAAATTTAATAATGTATTAAATCTCTAGATAGTCACCAGTCACTCATTAGGCAATTATTAACTAGCCAGCAATATAATATTTGATTAGATTACATTGATTGAAAGTGGGTGGCATGACTGCCGAGCACGTCGACCTGAAAGATCTTTTGTACTATCCCACGGAAAGGAGGACAGACGGAGAGAAAGACTGATAATATATGATAATACACTACTGATTTTTAATCAGCATAGACAGAATTTTTTTTTTGGGGGGGAGGAGGCAGTTGCCCCCCCCCTCCCAATATTTTTGAGGAAAAAAAATTAAATGTAAGTTGATAAGCATTATTCACTTTTAACTAAGAAATTTCTCATGAATTAAATTATCTAGAAGTTACCTTCAGTGGTAATTTAAAATATTTTACGGTTTGTGATTGATTAGATTCCCCACTCAATCAAAAAGTGTGCCCCCCACCCCCTTCCAAATCAAAATGCTGAAATTCCGCATATGTTAATCAGCATAACAATATAAATGCCTTGAAATTAATGTTTATGTTAAACTAATAAAACATGCCACACAATCTCTTTGTTAGATAAAATTTCTAAAAAAAAAAACTAGTCCTTACAGTTACCTTATACAAAATACATTTTTAATATTTCGTTTTCTTACGAAGAATTAAATATCAACAGGGCTTAAAACAAGATTACCCGATATTCCTATTTTACAATAATTGAAGATTTAAAATATCGTAAGATTTTATTTTTCTAAAACTCACTAGATAAACTAATGAAATTCCTAATGTACTGTAGTGGTTTGAGAATTGAGAGCAAGATGAGCATAAGTCAAAATTTTTACTTCAAAATAGGTTTAAACGACAGTGTCGCATTTAAAAGAAGAGCGAGGGCATTTGCCAGACCTCTTTCCTTGGCCTTACAAATGGCAAATTGATTTTCCAGCAACCCTGATAACATATCTTTATGCTGTGATCTCTTCTCTTCAGATAGGTGAATGTGGAACAACCGAATTTTTAATTTCTTTCTTTCTGTTATGTAAGATTACTTTAATGCCTTTAGATTTTAACTTTTTCCATAATCTTGAAGCTTTTTCAATAGCATTCACTGCAATAACTCTGCTACTATTTATATGCTCATTTTATTGAAACATTAAAAATTTTACAGTTTATGGAGAAAATTAAAGTCTAACATTTTACAAAAATATTAAAGAACCTGGTAGTGGAATACTTAAAATTTTTCTTTAAGTTATAAACTTTAAAGTAAATAATTAAATCAGCAAAAATACAGTTAATAAACAACATTATTTTGACTGAAATTAGATATTAGATATTACTTCATATAAAACTATATTACAATAAGTAGTTTAATAATATACTGTCATCTCTGATATGATCCAATAATTTGTGTCATTCAGATCGGCAATAAATTGGTAGAAAAATATCTGTTCAAAATTCAATATCAAATTTTGCAGATTAAAAAAAAGCAGATATTTTTATTGTATTCTTAAATATTTCCATTGTCGAATTTAATATTTTCATTGTTTTATTAATAAGGATGCGAAGCGTTATTATTGAACTTGAACACGTTTTTCTTTTTGTGTTTTCTTCTTCAGGCATCACGCTAAAACGGCGGGATGGATTTCATTAAAATTTGGTACAATGCTTGTTTATGGCCCAATTTAAACATGAGCACGATTACTTTGGTCTCTGTCCTTCTCTAGAACAGTTTGTTCTTTTTTTTTTAATAAAATCTTAACTAAAGGATTCAAAAATATATTAGCTACATCAATAAAGAAACTTCTTGAGATGTTTTAGTTTTTTTGATCAATCACTGTGTGCGATATTTTAATGGCTCAAGAGACAGATTAAACTGCTCCAGAACAAAAGTTAAAAGTCAAAACAGGTTATTAAAAGGATGAGAAACATACTTAGAAGGAAACATCCAAACCCACAGCGGGATTCGAACCAAGATTTGGGCGTTGAAGGATTGGTAATTAGTAACAATTTCTATCTATAATCAATACACTGTAAAATAGAATAAAATCGTTTAGAAAAGAACTTCTATTAGTATTTTTGTTTAAGAGTAGTTAAAATTGGGAAGTTAATATTATTGAACAATTACAAAAGTAATATAAAAACAGCCTTAATGCGGAAAGCTACCAATAAGAATTTGCAGAAGAATTGCATTAACAAATTTCAGTCGGATGTGATAATTAAGAAAAATACACAGTAAATTATAATATATATTTAAACGGGTAATAAAGAATAAATTTATTATTTTCTGTTTTTCATATATAGTCTGCCAGCCTTCAACTTCTAGGCTTACTCGAACTATCTGACATCCCAGCGTTTCAATAAAAAAAAAAAATATTGTAGTGAGCTGCACTACTGGTCACGGGATTTATATCGCTATACTTTAACCACATTATTATGAAACTATGATTAACGATTGCAAAAATTATTCTGGTAAAGATTTTATGAATAGACAAAATTCTAGTTCCCATTGACATACCTGACATTCTTTATGTAAGGAAAACGTGAAATTACAACTGTACGTCAACATATATCAAGATCACATGCTTATGTTCTTTAATATTGTTGTGACAATTTACGATGATGTGTACATTGCTCCCTAGGGAACCGAAATGTTTCGTGTCTATTTATTTATTTTTAAAACCTCCGGAGAGAAGGAGAGTGTGCTTGATTATTTTTAGATTTTTAAGCGTACTTAAACGCTATCTTGTAATTAAATATTTGTAATTAAAAAAAAATCTATAAAAAAATGAAATGTTTGTTTATGGATCGTCTCTCGCATCTATGTGGTCTATTTTGGACTGGGAAAGACGTGAAAAAGCAGACAGTGATCAACCTGAATGTTATCTTTAATGAAAGAAGATGTTACATATGCAAACGCTTTCATGAGCTAATTAGAAAGCATGAAGAAAGATTGAAAACTATTTTTATAATAAACAATTCTTCTGCACTAATCTTACATTAGCATTATCACAGATTAAGTGTCTTTAGTCTTCCTGCAGGAAATTAGAGTATTTCATTGTCACGCCATCTTTCCCTGTTGGTCTCTATCTAATTTGGATTACTTTGGTAATCTTATTACAGAAAACTTTCTTCCAGAAACCAAAGAAACAGAGAAGAATACAAAAGCAGAGATCATCTTCCGAATAACGCCTGACCTCTGCTTCTGTTTCAAGCGCTTCTTGGTTAGAGAAGCAACAGTAATTAGAGTTTAATCATATTAAGCTTATGAAAATGGAATAAATTAAAGTGGAGTTAAATTGCAAAAAACCTCGTAGCATACAATTACATGGCAACAACCTATAGAGTTGTTTAGATTTTAAAAATGATTCTTTAAAACAAAATTTTCTGCATAATGTTGTTAGATTCTACTTATGTATTCATAAATACTCGGAAATTTCAGTAATTTTTGGGCTTTATTCAACAACATTTTAAAGATACCGGTCATTCTAAGAAAGAATTTAAGTAAAATAAAAAAAAAAAAGAAACTTCCACATAGCATATTTATGTAGTTAAATTTAAAAGAAATTTCATAATACATAGAGGTCAGCGACTTTTATGTTCTGAATTCTTCTCTAGAACTGTCCTAGGGGCCACCCAGTCCTCTGCAGAATGGGTACCAGGTTTCTTTCCCGGGATACAAACGGGTGAGTGTTGGGTTGACCACTCGATCTCAACTGATGATTTCGATGTTGAGAGCCTTACTTCTAGCGTCTTCATGGACCATCGCGAGCCCCCACAGGATATATACATATTAATTAATTAATTTATAATTTCAATAATTTTAAAACTAGTAGTCGTCATGCTTAGATTAGATTCATATAGAATGACATACTAAGCACTGAGCACTGCGACAATTGATGACCTATTGTGCTATCAATCGTCGGTTCGTAAACAGAAGTTAATTTTTAATTTGCTATTTTTGATATTAGTTCTGCTGGTAGAATTCAAAGTAAATTTACTTGAAACGCTATATTTGCGAAGTTATTTAATAGTTATTTAATGAATTAACTTAAAGAAAGAACTTTGTCTTCTTTTCTATACTATTTGTAATGCTAAATAGTTGAAGCAACTTGTAACTACTTTAAACTTTAGTATAAAAACAGTTGGAAAATATTGAAAATAAATAACTGAATAAAAAGAAAATTGTATAGACTGGATTATATAAATATAAAACGTTGAATAATAATATAACGTTTCTAATCTTTTAAACATATTCTTCATCATATTCTTCATCAATATTGTTCTTCATTATTCTCAAATAACCAAATATTACTAAAATTTCAACTAATTCCTACTTTATTACACCTATATTTCATCTCCCTTGAAGCGAGAGACTTCAGTTGACGATAGAGGACAATTAACTCAATTTTGTAATTTATTTGGATTACAAAAAGAACTAAACCAAAAAAAACCAACAATCCACACATTTCATAACTTTCTTAATACTAATACTATTAACAATAAGTTCAAATCACAAAAACAATAAGTTTTGATTGTTATTAGCATGAGTTTTGACTTATTGCTTCTGTATTTGGACTTGAAAGGAAAATTGAATCGTAGCTTCTTTGATCAAATATATTTTTGCAGTAATCACGTAAATAATCAGATAAAATACTCAAGCATTTATAGTACCTTATCTCCTCGGGTTATTCCGATTAATAAATATTCGCATCGAACATAAAAATCGTCGTTTATGAATCCTGCAATTTTTCCATGGAATCACTGTTTCTTTGCTGAGGATACCTGTGGAGAATTCATTAAGAAATAATCCTTTTATTTATTCTTCAAGAAATAAGTAACTTCATCACAGATTCTCTTTGGAATTGTAGAACACTACAGACAAATAAGCCTTTTGGCATTGCATTACTTATGTGATAAAAATTTTATTTCACGTTGTAGAATTCTGTAAATCAATTTGATTCTTCAATGATGATTCCATATTAATCACTTTTATTTTTCCAACTTATATGTTAATGGGAAAATTTCGATCATGAAAACGACTAAACTTTTTATCCGAATCCATCCTTTAGGACTTCACAACTCCAACTTCTATTTACTTCTATCCACACTTTTGTTGACATTTAAATTCTATATCACTATTGTTTAGGTAATTCATCAACCAAATGTATTGCACGTAATACATGCTTTCATTGTTGACACGTGCTCTTTGTTGTTTAACAGCATTGCTTGAATTCTTTTAAACTGTCGACTTTATAATAAATTAACTTTTCACATATAATTATTTGGTTCAGGAAATATATATTAATGGTAAGTTGAATTCTCTGAAAATAATGTAGTAAATATTTCTTTGAAAATTCCCAGTTTTGAAACGAGTTTGAGATGTTAAACTGTAACTGTATTAAAGCAGCCTACTTTAGAATTTTGAACTAATAATCCTTGAATTTTTTCCTTTGATTAATGACTGTTTCACAGCAAATGAAATTAAGCCTGATATAAAAACCAAATAGTGTCTATTGAATTCTATGAAGTGGTACATTTCGAAAGCAGCAAATGGTAGTCAGAATAAGGGGAGTTATACTCACTTGCAGGAAGTTACACGAGGAAGAAAATACATTATATTTCAAAGCACATTATTTAACATCAATCAGAAATACTGAGTAAATTATACATTCTTAGTTGATTATGATCGTTTTCTTTAAATACAATGAGTGCATGAATAAATGGATAATTTTATACTAAATGAATTTATCAAAGCCGAATAAGAGTTTTCATCTTAGAACCCCCTTAGCTACGACACTGGGTGTTTTAGAGGAGAGGAATGTAAGCAGATGTTGATTTGAATTCTAAAATATGCTAAACAGAATGAAAATTCTTCATCGCCTTTAAGAGCGCCCCAGCAACGTAAAGACCAGCATACTTTTTTTTTCACTATCGTTGGCGGGTGAATAAATACATTTTCTTCCCGATTAAATATATTAAGTAGGGCTTCAAATCCTAACATTAACACTACTTTTATCATTACTTTTTTAGTTAGATTGCTTTCTTTAAAAGCATCATATAATTAAAAGTAAATTACTTTTACAAGAAATAGTCATATAGCTGTAATGAGATTAAAACACCGCAGATAAACAAGTGTGGTGACAATGCAATTATTGTTTGATTGAACATTAGTATAAACAAATAGCACACTTAACATTGCCATTTTATGAGAAATTATGGCATCCGCGCTATCCGAACATTAATATTTTGAACTATATAGTAGTTAACAAAAGATAAAACCTCAAAACAAAACTGCACAGTGACGCTTTAAAAACATGATGCTTAAAGTTTTTTCTCATGGCGTTTTTAGGTTGAGTTACCATATGCAGGAGAAAATTTTAATTTACTGTTAGGTAACTCTATAACTGAATTAAAGAGAGAAAGTGACTGGGGATTTAATTAGGTTAATATACATTTTAGAAACGCTACACACGCTATCTGGACAATATCCAGAATTTGTAGAGAATGATGCAGAAAACAAAACCGTCTAAATAAGGCCCAGTTCTGAATGCATTTATCTGTAATTATATCATTCATTATTTTATTTATATTGAAATAAAAAAATGAAATACTTTGCAGTTGATTGTTTCATACGTAATAGAGAAAATATTGAAAGTTGAAATAGTAAGACTTTAAAGTTAATAGTTTATTATTAACTATTATTAATATTTTGGCTTTAGCTGCTTATTTGGCTTTAGCTACCTTTCATTTTACTGTAACTCTACCTCAATCACCATTAATCTATTGATAAATCAGTCAGGAACTTGACGAAAACAGCTTGATGACATTTAAACATCAATATTATTAACTATACATATTTATGAATACTATTGATATACACCTATTCACGTGCGTTGATTATTACATAATATTAACATATCTGTTCAGCTAAATCAATCAAATATTCACTCAATTTTACTTTTCATTACACACACTAAAGCAAAACTTTCAAACTTTTCCTTAACTGGCTACACAAGATAAATGTTTTACATCATCAAAAATTGATTTGATTACTTGAGCCATGTAGAGAAATGAGAACTGTTACATAATAGACTGGAGGTGTTTTAAAGGCGAAATCCACTTTAGAAGTTTTGTTACGCAGCAAACGTACATTCCATAACTTGTTAGTATCGATTGAAGCTCATGACTTCAGTTATATATTGTCCAAAGATTCTATTGCTAAAACGTGTTCTCTAGCTACAGTTGTTTAAATAATCCGATATTTTTACTCCTTGTTTTCCATGTTTTTGCAAATGAGCCAGAGTTACTGATAGCTGCTTAATTAATAGAATAATGAAGGTAATTTCAGCAAATTTCAAAAAATATTAGAATTTTTTTTTTATATTGAACATTGTAACAAGAATTTGAACATTAAAAGATTTATGGAAAATTTTAACAATGATCCAAATTTAAATATTTTAAAAGTAATTTGTTAATGGAAACGATTAGTATACAGGAAGCTAAATTTATAAATGTAGGATTATTTAGATTTCTTAGCCTGTTGGTTGGGACTTAGGTTTTAGATATATGACATTAAATCTGTCATATTGTCATGAAGTTGGTATACATAGGGAAACAGTCCTATCCTCTCAATGCGGTTAAGTTCTATCGTTCCCTAATTGGGAATATTCAATTAAATTAAATTTTAACAGTTACTGAGTGTTACATTACTAATGTCTTCGAAGCTAATATAATCATCCAACAGTGAAATGTTATTTCTAATGCCGGTCTACACTTCGAGTATGCGTAAAAAAAGTAATAATAATAAACTTAATTTTTATTTTTCTGTCTGTAAAAAAATAGTTTGTGATTCAGTCATTTAAGCCATATTTTACATATGCATTATAAGAAAAACCAAGCATCGTATTGTGTGTCTATGGAGTAAATTTACAATAAATTTATTTACGTTCCTAAAATAAATATTAACCTGAAGATATTTTTTTCTATTTTTCAGAACATTAATTTGAGTTATAACTTTGCAGTTTCTTTTATAGAATAAGATTTGATCGAAAAAACTGTTATCAAAGTTTACTTTAAAAAAATTATGTAAATGTTCGTACTTTGAACAAGTTCGTAACTTGCTTAATAATTCGACGTAACAGAAATTTAGTAACAATGCTGGACAATTTAGTCCAATTACTTGTCTGCAGTCCTATCGATTATTAGGAAGAGGCTTTTTGGTTGTGCCTTATTGCACAATTTCATTTTTGTTGTTTGTTTGGTTTCGGGGGTCACTGCCGGATGTGGCGGTGATCTTCACTTATGTTCTTGCAGGACGAAACGGCCGTTCCCGATTCCCTCTCTTAACTGAACCAGAAAGGCATTTTATTATTCTTTGTGTTGCCCTTGTTTTGTTTTTATGATTTATCTTAAAAATGCAATAAATCATAAACCAGATTTGTTTGTGATGTAACTTTCTATTATATTTAAAACTTTATAATTCAAGTAATTTAGAAGTTTAAGTTTAATTTCATAAATTGTTTAATATATTGTTTACTCATTTGTAATCTACAGAAGTATTGTTTAAAATTAAATCCTTTGGATAAATGCATAACTATAATACAGCATTCTCTGTAGAAGATTATTACTAATTTTTGTTCCAACTTCTAATGCAAGTCTATATAATTAAAAATGTATATTTTCAATTGAAGTTATTGCTTTTACTTGAACATTAAAGCTGTACGTTTATCAAGTGGTTTTTTTTTTAAATTTACAAATCTTAATGTATAGGAATTTGCTTTTAAAAGTAACTTATATCTGTAATATATTTATATTTTTTCTTAATATTTTTCAAAGTTTAAAATCAATTGTTATCAAAAATAAGTTAGCAGATGTACTGATTACAATCTCGCTTCCAAGAATGAAAAAAAAAGGGGGTCGACTTTTTCATTTGATAGGGTTTCTGGAGATTACATTCAGTAATCAGAATATGCGGATCCAGTTATTACATTACAAGCTTTAACTGAATTTCTGTTTCGTGTTCACATTGATGCTGATATACGTCCTAGACGGAAGGTCTGGCTCATTGCCTTTCCCAACAGATTCAAATCTCGTGGATTTCTTGGCAATAAAACAGCGCTATCTTCTCGAAGTGAATTTCATCTAAAAGATAAATTTAATGATTTCAATCAAAGTAGGTTACCTGTGCAATGAAGATAACAATACATTTCGTATTTGAAAGTAGCCAGCAGGATTCGTTTAAAATTCTGTAATGGAATGACTTTTAAAATGCTCCAAAGAATTGAAGTTGTGAGGCCATTAAGAGATGATATTTAATTTAGATATTGCTATGTTAAATGATAAGAATTTTATTTTACGGAATTTGGCAATAATATTATTCTTAATATTAGCATAATATTAAATCATCTATTCTTATTGTTTCAATTTTTGTTAGACGAATTTGCACTTACAAAAAGCAAGAATAGCAATTGTTGGTGTTTGTCTGTCTGTCTGTCTGTCTGTCTGTCAGTTCATAAGGTGAAACAATTTTTATCCCACTTGATTAAATATGATCTTATTGAATTTGGATTCTTTCATTCTAACAAATTTGAAGTACATCCAGAAATACTGCGCTGAAAGAAGTATCGACATAAATCATTTAAAATTCTGAGTTAATTCAGATCTCTTAATATTTATAATACAAGAGTAAAGTAGTAGATTAAAAACTGCATTACCGGTTGTAGTTTGAGGTCTTATTTGCAGTTAAGGACTACAAGCTTCTCAGGTATTGCTTTCACTGTACGGAATGCTATATCGAAATATAGTAAAGCAGTGGAAAAAGTCATAGGTTAGAATTTTATGGAAGTTATACTTACTAACGACACATTCTAAACAAAACAACAGAAAGAGATTGATCCATTGGCATTTGAAATATTGGAAAATATACTGCAACAAGTATGGTTTGTGATTTAAAAATTAGTCTAAAATGAAGTAGTTACAATATCATCAAGATAGTTCTTTAATATTCAAAACATCTCCAACGCCAAATAAATAAAAAAAAATGTATTTACAAAAGAATTTTCAGAAAATTTTCTTCTTTCATTTGTCAAATGGTTAAGTTGGAAGTGAATTTGAATATTATATTATTCTCATATTTACATGATCAGAAGACACATTATAAGGGAGAAGTATGGACACAAGTTACAGTTCTTTAATGCTAACAGCACGCAATAAACATAGATGCACTGCAACCAAAGTAACATTTCCATTTTGATTTCTGTTGAACAGTGACATAATCAAAGTTAAAATTCTAGATCTATTCTTTTGCTAGAGAATTTTGATGTATCTTAATTTCTTGAAAGCCTATATAAATCACGTTCTTCTACAGATAACTTCAGATCTGCTGATAGTACAATGCTGGAATTATACTATAAGAGCATAAATCTAAATAAATATTTAAAGTTTTGTTTCTTTAGCTCGCACCTTTGTGTTATTATGCTTAAAAAAATTACATATGCTAATAAGATGAAATAATTAAAATATCACTGTTATTTTAAACAGTCTAATTAATTGAAGTCGTAATCAGCATTTTGCTTGGATTGTTGACCCATAATCTTTAGATTCTTCTTCACTAATTTTAGCTTCTCATAATTTATCTCGCCAGTTGTTGGTAACGAGTTGACCGGATTTTGTTTCAGCTGTCAAGACATTTGTTTCATCCGAAGTCACGACCTGCTGTAATTTATCATAAACATTCATAAAGCATAGCTGTGGTTGGTCTTGGCCTCTTTGGACAAGGATACGAATGCCGAAATATTATCTTCTTGGATATCATTTAACTATGTTAATATTTTCCTATTCATCATCAACTAACATTATATTTTCACAACAATAAAGTTCCAGATCGTATTAACTTATCACTGTAATATTTATTAAAACCCAGGATTTAAGCATAAAGTGCTACTCTGAAAATTCATCTACGAATAAAGAGCTGATTTTTTGTTTTTAGCTACTTTCGTAGACTGTAGGCTTATATGTTTGCCCGTGTGTGTGTGTGAGTCCCTTAATAACTATTGAACCAGTGTATGGATCTTTATGAAACTTAATATGTACAATACTGAGAAAGTACCGTCTACCTTTTGAATTAGCAAATTTCTGTTAATGGATTCTTGAAGAGAAATAAAAAAGGTTCTTTTTTTTCTGTTTTACACAAAGTTTCTTCAATGAGTTTCTAATGGCGTCTGACAATGCTTCCATTTTGTAATTCCTTTTAAATTTGTGAATGGTTTGACTTAATTAAGATTAATTGGTTGTAGACGATTTATTTTATGCATTGGAGATTTCATTAATTTTAATGCGGATTGTTTGCTTATTGGAAGAATTTTATAATTCTTCCAATAATTTAACGAAGACATTTTTCTTGTTTTCCCGACTTTTAATAATAAAATAAAAATTAGAAATGCAAAATTATGAAAACTTGTTTTAGGTTCTTTCTTTATAAATTACATGACTTTCATTAAGGTGTCCCGCTTATAATGTTTTAACTGAGTGCTATTTTCTACATCCTTCTTTAAAACATTGAGAATTACAAGATTAAATTTTGAAGTCCCAAATAATGAATATCTCTTCAAAATGGCTTATTTAAAAAAAATATTAAATATCCTTTTTAATACAGAATATTAAAAAATATGGATTAACATAATAAATAACGCGGTTTACTACGGTACTATACTTAGAAAAAATAAAAATTTTATCTTCAACAGTAGGAAAGCTATCAATATTATCAATAGTTTAGTAAGTAGTTAAATTTTTTCATTAAATCAAGTAAAAGCTCGATAATTGTTTTTAGTGCTTTTTTCTTCTTCATTAGGCTTAATGCCTCTCCGCTCCAAAGAAAACCTCCTGACAATCAGTGTGTGTGTTGACCAATGTTTCTTTTAACTTCAAGTATCGTGTTTCTCATGCAATTTTTTTAACTAGACGGTCGTTGACCATTCTGTCAATGAGATTAGATTACTCTCAATTATCCTTACTTCAACACTTCATGTTATTTTTGGAATTTTCTTCTCTATCAATTTCATAAAAATAATGATGGTAACAACGAAGAAATGAGAATAGGAAACTAGAAATACCAATTATTACTGCTACAATAAATAAATGATAAATAATGATTCTGCAGACAAACTCCTTAATTGCATTTATCATCATCATCAGACACAATCAGTCCAGTGATGGATAAAGGCCTTCTGCATTGAGTTTTCTTGTCTGCTATTTTGGGCTCATCTATTCCACTCTGTATGCGTGGGACATTAGGTTGTGTCTATGCGCACAATTTCATCGTTCCTTCTTGCTTTTTGATCGTCCTCCTCTTCTTTCCAGTATTTTGGTTCCAGAGTGTACCTGTTATGTCCTTCTATCATAAAATCATCCGTTTTACGGTCTAGCTGATCTGCCTATCTCCATTTTAGTATGTCTTTTATTTTGCTGCCTTTTTCACTCGTTCAATTTGCCCTTTAATTTGATGCCCAAATAAGGATCTTTCCATTTTTCTTTTTGTTGTTTGAATTTTATTAGACATCTGTTAATTTTGATAATGTCCGTATTGCGCTCCAACATGTCGAAAGATTTCGACATTGGTTGAAATGCATTGATCGAAGGATTTTTCTTTTGTGGTTTAGTGGGATATTCCGCTTGAAATATCTTTATTATTTTCCCAAATGCTGACCATGATTGGATTCAGAAGAGATAAAATTGTAACCACAGTATTTTGTTGTTAGTTTACTTTTTTTTTACTCATTTTTTTGAGCTTTGATTTATATTTACAACTGAATTTATACTACTGTATATTCATTTAAATAATAATATCAGGTAGGTTGTAATCAAATATCGAATTACCAAAAGATGCTTGATAGAGTTCCTAAACTATAGTTTCAAGCGTCAACATTGATCTTTATATCTAGAGCCATAGCCTAAAGTTATATCGGATGAATTATCTATCTGTCTGTTATCTAATATTCTCCTAATTGTTTTAGTATCTGTTAATTCTTAGATTTCAGCTATTACCGTTATCTTAAAAAGCTTATATTATCCTATAAGATACTAAGAACAAGATATTCTTTTTGATATAAGATTCTTAAATATCTGCAGTTCTAATTAGTAATTAATTGCTCAGAGTTGAAACTGAAGATTAAACTTCCTAAAAATTTAACCACTAATGTTATTTATTTTATTGTACTTAGTCTGCTCGATGAACATTGGTGTTATCTTTTAAAATATTGTAATGAAAAGTAGTACTGCCTGGCATGATAATGTAGAAATGGCATTACAAATTTTTTAAGTTTCTGATGCATTTGATAGTGTGTTTTATTATATCTAAAGACTAATATTTGCTGGAATCATTTGTTATGTTTTACTGTACTGTTAACTACAATTTCTCATTTAAAATTGAACTTGACCTTTTTGAACAAAAATTTTTTATGGATGAAAATTGAGAAATCACTCTCCAATCGGAGCAGCATTCGTTTGCTAATAATTAATAATTTCCTGAATTTAATGACATTTTTAGTTCTTTTCTGCTTTTGCATTCAAAAAGTTTCAGGAAATCGAAAAGACGTTATTATATAAATTAAATTCTTTCACCGTTGAGACGTTGGGTTTTTTTTTTTTTCTTGTTTTTTCATTTTGGGATCAGATTCAAAATTCGTGCCTTTATAAATTATTCTATCTGTGATGAAACCTGACCTTTGATGAAAGCAGCCAAGTTAATTGGATGAATTTCCGCTGTCAGTCAGAACATTCACTGAAAGCATTTGGACTATTTTCCTTTTGAATTCCAGTTGGCTTCTGTTCGAAAGGGCATTATAGCAGCCATTATGCCATAGTCAAGTCACTTCCTACATCCGCACAGATTGAGAGCCAAGTGAAGTTCAACTTGATATTTTAGAGCATGACGAAGCTGTTCCCTGATCTTACATCACAAGTGACTCAGAATTTCAAAAATAAGCATTCGAGAGTTATTTCACTCCGATGATAGTTGGAAAAGTTTTAAAATGGGATTTGGCTTCCTTTATATCTCTCTAAGCTGTTCCTGAGGTCACCTACAAAACTTGTTCTTTAGAGCTTTAAAAAACTTCGAGTCAAAAGTTTTTTAAAAATCTTGCTGAAACGCAACGTCGAAGTATTCGAGAAGTTGTAAAGAGAAATAATTTATTTGTTTTTGTTTTTAAGTTTTAATTGTTAGTTAATTTCAAAGATGATCTTTTCATTAATTATATCTAAATTTTGAAATTTCACTCTATTGTCGTGTTGTGGAAATTGATTAATGTTAACTTTCCATTTTCCTTTTCAGAATTTCAACATAAGAATGATTTTGCATTGTATCAGCTTTTAAGATCATAAATGAATGTTGACCTTCTTCATATATAGAGCTTTAATGTTTTTTTCTTAATTTTTTTATTATTAATAAAAATGAATGAAATTTTAATTACTAAAATTCCTTGATTTCGACTTGAAAATTTATTTTATTTGAATCTGGGTGATTTTTTTTTCAAAGAACTATAGATTATTCCTTTATATTAATACTTGCTGTGTTGAGATTGGACGAGTTCATCTTCATCCACTGAACTGTCGTTATTACGCAGCTTTTTGTGAAATTAGAGAAAAAGAATCATTCGTGTTTTAGCTAGTGGGATTCTGGTTGAAGTCCAGTCTTTTAACAATTGCCGAAAAGGCGCGGATTTCACTTCATCTTTGCTCTTAATTGCTGCTTCTGATTTCATCTCTTGTAATTGGTATGTCATCTCCAGAAAGCCCCTTCCAAAAAATACACAAGAAATGAAATAAACAACATTCTTTTTTTGCTTTTCCATTGCTCTTGTAACTTTTAGCAGAATAATGTATAAACTCGCCCTTGTTTAAATAAATTTTAAATTTAGATCTTCTAATTAAATATTTTGTTATTGGAATGTTTGCAATATATATATATATAAAAAGTTAAAAAAAGTTGCAAATTTTTTATATACATATTCCTTCAAATCCAGGAAGGGGACTTTAAAAACATGTTTTTAATTTAGTCTAAAAAAAATGTGAAGTAAAAAAAAAGTTGTGTGAAACAGAAACATTATATTTTATCTTTTCTGTAGAATTTTGATCTTATTTCGTATTTTGATCATTAGTTACTGAAAATCCTCTAAATGAAATTAGATTTGTTTGTCTTTTAAATGTTTTACAAAACATTAACAATTTTAACTGTCTTATTTTTAGGCTTCTGATACAAGTATCAGAAGTCTTATAATCCCGGTTTGTCTATCCGTCTGTGGACAAATATCATTAGCACAACAATCACAATAAACGCAACAATCACAGCAATCGCAACAATTGCGCCTTTTACATTCGCAGCAATCACATTTATAATAATAAGGAAATTGAAGCGATACTTTAACATAAATTAAACAAAATGACAAAAGTTCTGAAATAATGGTGCCGCCCACGAAATCAGAGGAAGAGAAGCGATGGAGAAGAGGAAAGAATACAAGAAGAATTGGCATACTTTTCGCAGAAGATTAACGCAGTTTAAGGGTAGATATGGAGGAATGAAATTTTTAGGAGCAATGAAAGTTTCAGGTGTTATGGTTTAACTTTGAGATAGCATTATTATATTTTTTATACGTATCAGAAGCCATTGTGATTGGTTTACTAATCGCTATCCCTACCTTGTTTTTTATAATGACAAGTATTCCATAAAATGTAAGAATTTATCAAAATCAGGAATCAGGTTTTAAATTTCGTGTTAAGTTGGTTTTCTTCATAAGGAAGCAACTGGTTTATAACATAGCAGAAATATATAATGTATGTTATTACATTTTTCATTCTGTTCAAACATGTATTAACGTTTTAGCATTTTTTTACAACTATTTTAATATTTTATTTGATTATTTCATCAATGTTAAGCATGTTTTTCCCTGTATCAATATTCTGCAATTCATTTTCTATTCTATTTACAGAATATAACATTTCTTTTTATTATAAAGCGGATTATTTCACCAAAGCATTTATAATTATAAAAATTCAGTAATATATTAGATACAGAATTTTATCTAAGTCTTCAGCCCATAAATATTAATGGCTTTTAATAGTATATAATCTACAAAGAATTATGTTTTATGGTTCAAAATAGATCAGCTTCCTTAACTCAGAAAGCAGAAATGCAATAATATAATAAAATCATCTTGCCTGCTAAATATAAATACAGAATATCATGCTCATTAAAACATCTATTTATTTTTGTAATGGTTTAACGATCATGAATAATGAAAATTACACCAAATATCTTCCTTTTCTAATAAACCTTACAAAAAAGACTGATTAATTACAATTTATTGTTTGTTTTATATATTAATTAAGTTATAGAAATGATCTGCTTGAAATTACCCATAACTATTAGCTGTACTACAAATAAAACTTATGAATAATGCGTAAAAAAAAGTGACTAAAATTTTAAACTTTATTCTTCATTCATATAATTCATTTCCGAAAGCACTTCGCAGGCAACAATACCGTAATCAAGAAAGTGGAAGTCCTGATCGATCATCTAATCAAGGAATTACCTGCCTTCTGCTGACTTTCTAAATTATCGACCAATAAGAAAAGAGGAGAAAGACATGTTTTTATTAAAAAAAACTTTGTGTGAGAAAATATTTGGTTGATGGTATTTACAGACCATTTGTAAGCAGCGAATTATAAAGATTTTAAATTTAGACCTTAGAAACAGTCTGGTTTGTGTTGAAAATAAATATCTTTGACATTGATTCACCTGACTGGAGAATCAAGTCAAAAGAAGCTATTTTCCAAAAATTAAACAGACACTGCTATTTTTTGAGGTATCTGCATCTTCTGGTATACAGATATACAAGAAATGCTGCGACATTGGTTTCGTGGTTCTTGTCATGTTTTCCGGACGACCTGTAACCTTACTATATTAAATGTAACCGTTATTATTTTAATGGTCTTTGTATGCCCATCAGATACTTTAAATATAATTTTATAATGAAGTTTAAAGAAGTTTTACAGTAATTAGAGTTGAATAGCCGAACATTTGTGGGATGGTTGATAGAATTGAAAGGCAGAGTAAACAACCTACATTAATCATTAATTCTACTGGAAAAGTATGTGAGGATTACAATCTAGAAAGATATCTTTGCCAGAAGATGGATTAAAGATGATTAATTAACAGACGAAACAAGTCCTCGGGACAGGAACGCGTGTTCCTGTTACATCAGTGAGGAATTAGACACTGTTACAAACCTAAGCATTTGATCTTCAGGCTGTTCTCCTACACTCGTGGAAATAGGATATACGTACATCTTACAGTTAGATGATGTTAGATGAAGTTATTGTTGTATTTTGTAATTATTGGTCAATCTTGTTAGTAATCTAATGTCATTGCTGTATCTACCAATTTTATTGTAATGTCAAAAACCTAAAGCAGCAAATTATCTACTTGCAAAACCGGTCGCCAAATGTAAATTATTTTGTTGTAATATATTATATTCTTAAACTAAGTAGGTTGGTGGAAATACTTTCAATAATTGTTAATGTTCTTATTTTTGTTGTAGTTTAATCTTGTTTACTTTTTCTTCGTACTCTGTTGCCTCCCTTTTCTCTCAATATTACTTTTGCCACTGACGATTTTTTTTCTTTCTGATCAACTTCTGTTTTAATCTTCTAAGGTTGGAATGGCAATTACATGTTGATTTGTCTTTTAATTTCGATAGTGCGTAAAATTTTGAAAGATGATTCCAATTATCGGGGTGAGGAAATCATGAATTTCGTTACTCCACAATCATGAAGATAAGCAGAGGAATCGAGCAGTTCCCTGTAAATGAAATTGCCATTATAATAATGAATTTTTTCTAGTATCTTTTGCAATGTCCATGATTAATATCTTTCTTTTTAAAAAGGTCAGTCCTCTTTAAAATGGGTAATAGAAATATGGTGGGCAAGTAACAGAACCAGTTTGCCGAATTTCACTGTCATCCTTTTTCCCACATGTTTGGATGCTACATCTGCAGGCCTGCAAGTCCTAGACGTCTATGACAGATTTCAATAATCTAAGTTATTTATTTTGTTAATATTTCCTTGAAACTATCACTCTTTCTTGCACGTTTTTCCGTGGATTGTGTTTGTGAATGCAGCCTTTTGCAATCTTAGTAGATCCAAGCTGCACTTCACAAATTGCTGATGCTTTGGCGTTCGATTGTGACATAGCAGAACGAAAAGTATAGTCATTAAATTTAAATAAACTTAGTGGATCTTTGTGATTTATCGTTTCGCAGAAAGAAAAGAAAAGACCATGGTTGAAAGACGAGAACTACAAGCTTATGAAATAGAACACTTGTATTACAAAATATAAGTAAAACAGACATTAGTATTAAGATTTTTAATTAAAAATGACAATTTAATTTAGAACTTGATTTTTTAAACATTTTCTTCATTAATCTTAATAATTAACAAAACTGAATATGTAAAATATATATAAAAAAAAAAAAATTCAAATGACTTCTTTGTTTTAAATGCTTTTCTGGACGACATTAGTTAGTATAAAAATAATTAGTTAGCAAAATTTGTAGTTTTTATATTCTCTAATAAGTTGAGTAATAATAAGGTAGGTGCCCCCGTTATTGCCATATTCCTGATATGGCCACCCACCTATTGTGAGTTAGCTAACCAAAAATTCCGCTAAATGGCATCACCATCCATTGAGGGGCCTCCCTAGAGTGTCACGTGATAATTTACCAACCAGCCAGAATGAGCAATATGGCGTCAGTTGTCCGTTTTGTGTTTTTCATAAGACTGCTTCTTGTGTTTTTCTGATGAGTTCTGATGAGTATTTAAAACATGTTTTAAGCATGTTTTCAAATACAGTAAAACCCCGTTATTACGCTCGTCAAGGGACCGTGACCTACAAGCGTAATAAGCGGGATAGCGCTTTAAACGGGGAATGATTTATATGATGGGGAAACATTTAGACACCATTTTACAGGAAAGATACTTGATTCTGCAATAGATATAGTGCAAATGTGAGCTTATTTCCTATTAAAAAAATCTTTGATTGTGGTTTGGCGTGTGTCTATGCTACTGTTATAAATTATGACATTTTCAATGCGGTTCAAGTAACTATTAACATCAATTGATACACCACTAGGAGCAATACAAATATATTTTCGGAGCAGATTTAGTGCACTGCCCGCTATTTCACGCGCCTTTTCTTGAATGATTGGGTCACTTAATGGCACTGAAGCATCACGGGACTGATGAATCCATTCAATTAGAATTTCCTCGGCATCTTCACATTTTCCACACTACTTTTTTACGTTTGCAACCATCCTTCGCTGAATTGATAATTCCATTCTTATTTTTTATTATTGTTCTCAGACTGGATCAGGGAATTCTTAGATTCTGCGAAAACCTTCTGATTTAGTGTAGAATTCTCGTCGTACTTACGAAGAATTTGCAATTTTTTACTTATAGAAAGGGATTTCCGCTTCAAAGAGTTCAAAGATTCCCTCCTACCAGGGAAAGAAAAGAATCGTTACAGTGTTACATTTCTTTTCGATACAAAATTTCCGATATAAAAAAGCGCTACAAGCGGGATTTGAAGCGTTATAAGAGGGTAAAAGTATACAGAGTTATATAGAAAATTCCAGGGACCGCATGAAAGGAGCGTAAAGAACGGGATAGTGCTATAAGCGGGAGCGTAATAACGGGGTTTTACTGTACTTTTTCCATGAAAACCATCGTACTCTATTCAGTTTTTAATGCTCTTTCGATTGGTGTTGTTGTTGATGGTGTTTCTTTTACGAGTTGGTCGTACTAACCAATTTTCGTGAAAGCTGACCTGCTCCTGATATGGCCACCCACGTGGCCATATTAAGTGCACCATGGCCGTATCAAGTTCACTTCACGTTTTTTTTTTCTTCTGACAAAATTACTCAATAAAAACTTTTTTGTATGTTTTAGATATAAAATAATATCTGAGAAGCCACGTCCAAGGCAGTGAGCGGTGTGAAGAGTAGGAATGCTGTTTCGAACGCACTTTTAAATAACAAAAAAAAGGATTATTTAGTAACATGTTTATTCATTTACATCAAAATTATGTAATTTTAGTAGAACTGCACTTTGAAACTGAGAAAAAAACACGATTTGTAGAATATGAAACAAGGGTGGCTATATCTGGTGCACATGTTCCTGATATGGCCACTGGGTAGACTTTTGGAATTTTGTTTTTTTGGACCTGTAAAATTATTTTTATGGGGAATGACAAAATTTTTTCGTGAAAGTCAATTAGCCTGAGAACAATTTAAAAAAAAATGATTTTGATTTTTTCAAAATGGCGGCTAGAAAAATTCTCAAACCTTAGCATGGCCCTATCAGGGACACCCACCTTATATTAAAATAGAAGTCTTCGTAGATAGGTATCAAAACGTCGTTTTTGCTAATTTGATTCTTATAACTTTCAAAATTAAGAATCTTAATTTAAAAATTTCCCAAATTTTATTATATTTAACTTCGCAGTTTTTGTAAATAATTTTGAAGCGTTTGACATCAATCTAACATGACTGAGAACTTTCCTCTCGCTGCAGGTTTAGCTTCACACACCTTCAATCAAAATTTCTTGAATATGGTCTAACAAATTTGGTGAATGAGAAACACGTCAGCAATTGATTTGATATTTAATGAAATCTCTGTAACTATCATTTTATTAAATATTCTGAAATGTTTATATTGATCACAGATTGAAGGAAGTAAAGATAGGATTCCCTATTTTCCATTATCACTCTGTAATAAGCAGGGCATAAAACCTTCCATATGATTCCAAAACTGATCTTTACTTGATTTCGATCAGGATTTACAGATCTGTAGACTAAATCGACACATTTTGAAACGAGCTTTGGCAAATAAGTTACAAAAACAGGCAATAACCGCTTGACTCGTGCCCTAACAACTTGTGACAATCTTTGAATGTAGTTAAACTTAGAATATTACATCGCTATATGTAACGGAAGGGCGAGCGGGATCAAAATGAATTGGCAAAAGTTCTTACCACTCTTTTAAAAAAAAGTATCTTAGAAAACTGTGAGATTTATCAAACTTGGGCAAAATGTTACATTTCCGGGTTAGGTCAGGAATCATTGCTAGTTTTGTAGTACCGTAAACCGGGGTTACTTTGTGACAGAATTTGAGGTTTCCAAGCTGTTATATTTTCTTTACCCCCACTTTATAGACGGTGATTTGGGTTACCCCATCCTTCCTCTACAAAACTATATATATATAAATCTCGTTGCCTCAATCGTTTTTTAATAATTAGTGTAAAAAGTTGTCACAAACTCACCCCCCAGCTGGGGGTGACTTTGTGACAAGCTCTTTTTGAGTTAGAAATGCATGGGAGAAAGAAATATCACAAACTCAAACCATATACTGTGTATTTAAAACCATTTTTACTGTTTTAAATGAAAGGATTAAAAAATTTAAACAGAGTAAATTATACATTTAGGAAAAGCAAACTGGATGTAACGTGAAATATTTAACAGTTTTTCCTACTTCTTAAGCAAATCAGTCTGAATTTTTACATCTTAAATTAGTCTAATTGAACAACTTTAAAAGTCCTCTATTATTAATTTTTTGGGGAGGATCAATACGAAACAAAACTTCTTTTTGATACAAAATTGAGCCGGGTTTCAGTTCTTTGTATTTTCACCCTGAACTTCGTTCTTGAGAAGAACTAACTTATGTAGCTATTCTGTAGATTCCTTCCAATTGTTTCCACTCTTTTCCATTGCGCTGACAATTACACCGTCCAGTCAGTCTCTTCTGTATCACCTTTCCTCAGAAAAGCTCTCCTTCAAAGTTGGCAACTATGTGATCTCCTTGATCATATTCTGTTTCCGTGGGCGGAGTGGGTGAAGCTCGGATAGGAATCTCATCATCTGAAAACTCTTCGTACAAGTCTAAACTTGAGTCCTCGGCATTTTAAAAAATCATTATGTACACTGCAAGACAAAATATATAGGTTAAAACACAGTAAAACAAACGCGGGGTGAATTTGACGCTGTCACAAAGTCACCCTGTCAATCTTTGATTTTTTACATAATGGTTAATAACTCATACAAAACTCGTCCAATTAACATCATTTTACAATATATTGTACATAATATATTAATGTTCAATAATAATTAGCTATTAAACGATATCCTCATCTGTATTTCGCTGTGCAAATCAAAGTTGACGGTAAACACAACAATGCTTCAGAAGTGGTCCTTGGCAACAATGCTTCTGGCTCATCGGATCGAGGCGCAAAGAGTTTGACAGTCGACTGTTAGGCGCCACCACACATGACACCAACTCATGGCGGTGCCCATTGCCTGCTTCTCCCTAAGTTCCGAGCGCGAGATTATAAATAAGAAAAATTGACCAAGCGTCACAAAGTCACCCCAGTAGTCACAAAGTGACCCCGGTTTACGGTAATTTCTTAATCGGCATATTCTACAATTGGGGCAACACTCATAAGAAGCCTAATGAATTGTCTTACAAGATGTTTAGGGCAACTTCACAGTTTTCGTAAAAAAATATCGTACAACTATCAAAGGCTGCCCTAACAAACGGTCAGATATGATTTTTATCTTATATATTTCTATGTAATAAGTAGTATAAGATAAAAAGGAAAATATAAGATGAAAATCAAATCTGACAGTTTTAGGGTAGCCTTTGATATAGTTGTAGAATATTTATCCACGAAAAATAAATAAGCTGTGAAATTGCCCTCATCATTTTGTAAGACAATTCATTAGGCTTCTTATGAATGTTGCCCAAATTGTAGAATTTGCCGATAAAGAAAGATGGCAACAACGTTTTCCTCAATTGAACTGCCAGTCTCTTAGTAATCAACAAATCCTCTAAAAAGACCAAATCAGCAACATTGTTCCTTGAAGTTCTGTACTGAGCTTTTTGATTTCTTCTAATGATTTTTCAGAATGCTAAATTTTTTATTTGATTTTTTTTAATGAAATTTCTTAATAGAAAATAATTAAAAGCGACACCATTCCGGAAATAACTTCACATGGAAACGTTGAAATGAAAAAGAGAAAAATACTTATTTACAAAAACAATAGGCATTTCTTTCTTTCGTAAATTTACTTTAAGGAATTTGAGAGATTACTTCCACAAATTTCTGGATCTCATTGAGGAAAAAACAATATGATTTTATATTTTTATTATTATAATGAACGCTTCTAACTCATTTTTGAGAACGTAATCGCAAAAAGCTAATTTATTTACATTAATATTTTAAAATGTTGAATTTAAAAATATTTAAAGTCAACATTCAGTGTTTTTGATTCTAAATTCACTATTTAAGGACAAAATAATTCCAATTTTGTCTTTATTTGTTTTATTTCCGGAATTTACACAGCAACAATATTTTTCAAGCATTTTGTCTGAATATTATAATTTCAATATATACTTTCCATCTTTTGTTATAGAGCGTAATTTGATTAAAATGCTCCTTCTTTGATTCTCAGTTTTGCGTAAATTCCATATCATAATTGATACAAAATAAAGTGAAGTACATTTCAGTTGTATGTTTAGAACAGTTCCTGAAACAAATGATGTATCATTTTCCTAGTAACTCATGGTAAAAGTAAAGAATAATATTTTTATCAAGTTGACAATATTTATGTATTTAAATGCCATAACAGTCTGTTAATTATACAACGTCTAGTGAGATTTGCTGTATTTCAAGATAATTATTTTTACCTTTTATATTATTATATTTTTGCCACAAATTTTATTTTAGTTTTGTTTTAATATAATATAAATATTTATAATTTTTTATTTTGACTCATTAATGTTGATAAAAAAAAACCTTAGTTTTGAATTAACTCGAGTCTTTCGCACTACGGGATATTTTATATATAGATGTACAGACCAATAAACAGAATGTAAGGAGAGATCATTGGGTCAATTTAGAACATTTCCACAAAACGTTTTTAACGTGAAAGCAACTAGCTCAATTATATATTTCATTACATATACTCGGAATGCATGACTTAAAGGATAACTATTTTAATTTTAATTATTCTTACGACAAGATACTCCTCTTGTGCTATTAGCAAGTAAGAACTGTTGGAAAAAAATTATTGCAAAGTGATATGACCCCATCTTGTCCTTATCGTCAGAGTGTCAGCTGAATTCTATGTAAGCATTTTCTGAATTCATTACACTAGGCTAATCTGTCGTCTGTCAAATTACCTATATATCTTCGCTTCCTTAGGATTCTATTCTGGAACTGTTTCGATATTCTCTTCAAGGCCCTTGAGGGAATGTCTGGAAAGACGTGACATTGTGAATGCTAACGCTATCAAACATGCACTTCCCCGTAACTTCATCGCACTCAAGAGAATGTTTAAAACAGACATTTAACAAGTGATAATTTTCCAGTGAGAAGAATGCTTTTCCTGAACACATATAAACATTTCAAGAATTCCTTTGAAACTTAATGTTTGTATCCTCTCTTGAATACAGACCGTCTTTAAAATTATTATAAATAACCACATCTTACACCAATAAAAATTACATGAAATAATTTAATATTACATGAAATAATTTAATATCTTAACTTCAAAATTTAGATTATAATAGAATAGAATACAATTATAATATTCACATACGTATTTCTCTTTTTATCTGATCAAATAAATTAGGCTTTATATAATTTTTCGAAACGTAACGTTTACAGTTATCTAAAAATGTAATTTGATGTAATATAGAATATACTTTTTATTAAATTGTGAAAACTTAATAAAATGTTTGAATTTAAATATAAAAATATAATCTTTCTATATAACTCTTTGAGTTTTTTCCCCTTAAATATTCGTGTTTGACAGACATTATTAAATCAATACTTTTAATATATGTACTACAGAGAGGTGTAAACTTAACTTTAACTAAAGTCCAATGCATGTTCGATTTACAGAAATCACAGAATCAAATATAATGTGGTTTTTATTTGCTGCAAGTTCAGAAAGTGAAAAATATCTTTTATGCATTTTAAAATGTAAAGTTTATTTTTGTTAAATGTATGATAATGATAAACGAATTAGAACTGCAAACAAAAACAACCATTCAACTCTTTCGTAGATTAAATTGGTATTATATACCATTCATTTATTCAAGTAATGAGCTTCATATTCAATCACTGTTCAGTGTTTAGTGATCTGCGGTAAGGCAAAGTTTCATTTTATCGAGTCATTTTGTATTCGCTTTTATGTACGGAGTATTATGAATATGTATAAATGACTGGGATTGCTGTTGTCGGTATTTTAAATCATGTATTATGTTGCGGCGTTGAAGTTTCAGTGCTCGCTAAGTATCTACTTAAAACCTGACAAATAAGCTTAATAATGACTTGTTTTCTATTTTATTTATAAATTAAAATGACTTCATGAAATTTTTAAATTAAATCTTTTGAATATTTTTCAAAACACTAACCTGATTACTGTATTTAATGAATTAAAATCATCGCTAGAAATATTACTGTGTTAGTTTTAAGTTCTGCATTACAATAAATTAACAATATAGATGGGAACAAAAAGCTTGCACATACGTTAGCTTTTACGCCTTGGGCTTATCATCTACGCGAATCTGTGATAGATGTTTCATCCTTGTTAGGACTCAGCCAGATTTACCCTTGATGAAAAAAAGCTGAGAAAGGCTGTATTTGTTGCAGTTATTTTTTTATTATTGTTAGTTCTTGTGAGATCCTATTTCCGAGAGCGAAACTTCAACAAGGTCAATGACAAGGTCTTTAACTTTCTTAAAAGTCATTTCGCTTCTGTTTTCCTTACTCTCCTATACATTTTACTCTTTAATGCGTCCGCAAATTAAGGTAGCTTTCTAAATACTGATTAACGTATTACCTTAATACTAATACTATCTCTGCTCAGTGTTTTTATAAAGATACTAGCCGGCAACCGTCGCTTCGCTGAAAAGTCTTGCATTATTATTCGCAAAATCAAATTACATCAAGAAAAGTAAGAAACCAAAACGTAGAACTGAAATTAAATTTTTAAGATTGAAATCAAACTAATAATTAACCGTATCATTTATTTGTTTAGATCTGTGGCGCGATTTACAATGGCGCGGGTGACATCTATCTCAGTTTTGGCTTCGTTTTACATGTTCTGGTTGACAACTGCGCTAGCGCCATCTATGGACAGTTTTAAGACGTTTTTCATTCATCCCACAGGAACTACTTGATCGACCGGGATGACAAGTAGTGTATCGCGTACTATATTTCGTTCACTACCTGCATGCAAAATTTCAGTCCGATTCGTTGCGCCGTTTTGTCTTCATTGAATGACAACCAAACAAGAAACAAACTTACAAATTTTTGCTATTACATAGCAGTTAGAATATCTACTCATGCTTACACTTGTATCTCTGTACTAGTTTTCTTCTGTTTAGATTTCAGTAACTTATTTGTAAAAATAGCTTAATTTAAGGTTCAAGTGTTTTGAGTTGTTTTAGATAATTTGAAATAATTTCTTGCAAGAGAAAAAAAATTAGCATGAAAATTGTTTACAAAAAAATTCAGAAGACTTACGATTGAAATCATATTTTAAGAAAGCAATTATAAGATTGCTTATTTTATTTTCAAATTTGATTTACCGATAGTCATTCTTTTGTTTTAGTTTTTGCAAAATATGGATAATTAAGTATTCCTGTATATTAGAATATTTCACGATCTAAAGCTTGGTACGAGTCAACTAAAACTGTGAACAAATTGCATAAAACTTATGATTACTGAAAACGTTCTCAACTACCATTCAAGAGTGAAAGATTTGATGTAGTACTCATAGAAATTCAGATTCTTCTTAATCAATTATGCTGCCTTATCTGATTTTGATTCATCTCAATTTAGCTCAAAAGTGACAGAAATTGTTTTAACGCTTTGCAGAAGAATTGATTTGCTGTCAGAAGTTATAATGTTCAATTATGATTCAAAAAATGAAATTCTACAAAGAAAGAAAGGGATTAAATTGGTTGTTAATAAATTTTCTATTATGATCTTTAGTGTAATGCTTCAATGTTTTATTAAAATTTTAGAATTTACGAAAAATTTTACCGAAATGAAAGTTTGGATTTGAGACTCACATTCCTGTCAACTTTTCATTCAACCAACAATTATTAATTTAGTTTATTAATTGTAAATCTTAAGATAGTGTTGTGCATTGTATCAGACGATATTAAATACTGCAATATTAAGTATTAAAGCACGATAGTTGAACTACGCAATAAGAGAATGCGAAATGAAGTTTGAAAACTGCTAAAAGCGAGCATAGCTGTAAAATTATGAACAGACCACATCATTTAATTGGATTTAGAGCCCCTAATTTTTATTTCCTTAGCATTCACTGCCTTGGCCACGATAATAAATAGCTTGAATTATTCGCCGTTAAAATACAACCTAGATGTAATTACAGTCTTGAGCAATTACACTTATGCTTTTCATTTAATGATACGGAAAAAAACCATTAATAATCTTGATTTATTTCAGTTTTTTGCGACGACATTCCTCCTCCCGTTTTTCGAGGTGTTTATCTTTACTAAGCACTAGGAAGGAAAGAATATATCTTTTATTATCATCGGATGCTTAAAGCGGAACGGACGCTTCGTAAAAATTAAATTTTCTTCTTAATACAGAACACTGGTGACGCGTTCAACCAAACTATCCGTTCTTGTTAATTTAACGCCTCGAGCGCCGTAGATATTACCATTACATTTCATTATAAAATTGTGCTGCTTCATTTCAGTTCTCTTTACGTTTGAGCAGATTCGCATGATATACACTCGCCTGGCCTCAAAGTTCTTAAAAGCACTAGCAGGCATTCCCCTTCTCAGCAATGATGTTTGTATTCTTCCATTGGTGGATGCTGACAATGATATTGTCGCTTCATCTCCTTCCCGCTTTTATACAAAGGACTTTATTTAATTAACGAGGCGGCACTGCTGCAATGTAGGCATTGCAATACGACGGAAGAAAAGATAGACGTAATAAGCCGAGGACTCTAGTCTTTTTGTCTCCCTTTTTTTTTTGTCTAAGCGCCGGCGTTGAGAGTACTTCCATGCGGGTGGAAACCACATCATTGCTACTCTATGGCTGCGACCTTGTAATGCCACAGGAAACAAGGAAAGTCACTGACTCTGAGACAACTGAAACTTCCCCCTCTACAAAATCCAATAGCAGCACTAGGGGGCATGTTAAGTCCGAACAGAACTTGAAACTTCCGGAATATATCTCCTCCACTTAGATGTGCTTAAGAGAACAGATTGGGAACGTCTCCAAATTGGCTTCATCAATATTTTCTGCAAACGTGCAAATAATGCATGATTGTAGCTAATTGCAGTACAACAGAAAAAAGTCAAATCGAATTTGAAAAGTTGGAGCATTTTTTAAAGCTGACGTTTCCAAAAAGAAGTGAAATCTCAGAATAAAAACATGGGTAATTTCCAGATCTATTTACCATAAAATAAAGAAATGAAGGATTAAAAAAAAAGAAGACAAACTGTACAACATTAAGAAATAAAAATTAACTAATATCGTTCTTATTTCCAAACATATCTTTGTGACTCAATTTGAAGTTAGCAGCTTGTTTGACCTTATCTAAAGTAGATCATAAGATTTCCCGTACTTAATGATTTAAAAGACTTTAGACAAAGTGCTCCTTGCTTTCTCTGAGTAAAGTCATAGAAATGCATTTTAAATATTCTGAATACTTGAAAGATTTTATGTTCTTAAAGTTTTCTGGTTATGTTTCAAGATTGAATGACATTTATTCAAATATTTGCAGACTGTTTTCATGAATTCTGACCTTTTTATCAAAAACAAAAACAAAATTTAATCACAAAACAGGCTAATAATATCAGATTAAATTCTGCAACAATTCATTCGGTCCTGCTCGTATACTTATAACTGCTGTTCGTATGTTCAATCTCTTATATAGATTAAGATGAACTAGCTAAAGCAAAAATCAATTGTTAATATTACTTGGATTGAGTATTATACACACATTTGCTTAGTGTTATGGAATGTTGAAAAGAAAAAAAGTTCTTGCTTACAATAGTATAGGAAGATGATGTCTTAGTAAGTATGATAGACATTTAGATTTATTGTAATACCTTACCATTCTGGTATAAGCTAAGGGGAATAAACCAATGTCTCATCTCTATCTTGACAACTTAAGATTAGATACTCTCGGTAAGCAGTTGTCTGAAATCTCAGTAATTAAAATCACTTAAGTCTTTTAGGAGTAAGCTGATATCTTAGCGCTTATCTAACTTTTCAAGATGGCTCATTATGGTAATAAGGTGTCTTGAAACAAATTTTGCTTTGTAAGATGGTAACATGACGAAAGCAGACGCATTTAAAATAAAGTACTACACTTGAATTGCCAGACTCCACAGTTCATTCGAAAAGGAAAGGGAAAAGTTGATAGATAATTTTGGGGTAGATATTTAAGAAAAGAAATTTTTATTTAATAAAACATGAATCTAGAGATATATTTAGATATCAAATAAGCACTTACTCTATCAATATTTTGTTCGTATTGAGAAATTTAGCCTAAGTAATTTACAAACGGTGAGCTTACAAAACAGTTTGTTTATTTTCTAAAAATATATCGACCATTATATCATCAAATACTTAATCTCAAATCATGAAATGTTTAATCTCAGTAAACATGACCCGGCTGTCAATTAGCAGTTTAACAGTCTCCTTCAAAAGTCTATATTTTTTGATATAACCTATTTGATACAAAAACAAATTCAACCTTTCAAGACACTACATTTAAAGGTTTTAAATTATGTTGTTGTCTTTTAAGATATTTTTAATCTTCCTTTTCTGGTTTCATATTATATTCACTTCTGAAACTATTCACTTTTACTGTAAATTTCCGGTTCGTTGGCCTCTAAGGATCTTCCGCGGAAATGTTTTCGTGCTAATGTTTATTTGAAAATGTAACGCCAAAGCGTGTTTTGATTCCTTCGACAGTCCTCCTACGAACGAAGCGTTTCATGAAGGAATTAATGTTTAATCAGCCGAATAGGTAAAGTCTTGTGGTTAGCAAATCTCTAATGAATATAATTCTTTATCCCGCAATCTGTTCTAACTTCCACTTCCTTTGTGCAAATAGTTATATATTAAATGAATACGTAAATTAGAGTTATATGTTTCTGTTTTTGATTATTTATTATTAATATTATTATTATAATCAATAATAATTATAATCCCCTATTATAATTATTATTATTATTATGATAACTATTATTATTATAAGCCCCTATCATCTCCTGTTATTTTAATAAAAGATCTTCAACATCTCACAATTATTTTACTTGTAACTGGTCCGCTGGTTGTGGCCAAAACGTATTTAAGTTAATTTTTAATTTTATATTTTTTAAAATTATTTTGTTAGATAAACAAAACATTTAACGTGCTGTGGAAAATTTTTAAAAGCAAAGAAAACAAGAGAAGCACAAGAATAAACAAAACAAAAGGAAATCGCCTTTCTGATTCATTTTATGGGGAGAGAATTGGGAACAGCTGTTTCGTGCTTCTACGCACTCATCAGCCCAAACCTCGCCCTCCCCGATAAAGGAATCAGAAAGGAGAAATCCCTTTGGTGATGGCAACCGCCAATCGGGCAGTGACCTCCCAAACAAGAAAAGCAAGAAAAAATGCTTTGTAATTTAAAAGCAATGTAATACTACAACGTGATTTTTAGAATTATTTTGCATAAACTATTTCTCATAAAATTACAAGAATTGCTATTTTGGCTATGATTTAACCAGTTTCCTGAGAATGTACAGTAAGAGAATCCAAATTAATCTCGAGAATCAAAAATATTCGCTGTCAGAGATTCTGTTTTCCTCAACACAATTTCAGCAAAAATGTCTTTAATTCAAAAATTTATCTTCTAAATTGTGTGCATCAAATTCAAAATAGCTGTATCTTCCTATATGCGATTTACATGAAAATGGGAGGAATTTAAATCTAATAAGATGTTTAACAAAGAGTAAAAATATTGAAGAGAGAAAATTGTAAAAATACTTAAGAAAAAAATATATTATAAGGATTACTTCAATTACGGTAGGCCAATTTTTCAAAAATGTTGCTGAAATGTTGCTTGAAAAATATATTATTTATCCTTTGTTGTTTATGAAATAAATACTGATAAGATTTTTTACATAATTGCAAGGTATTTCCATAATTTCTCTTTACTGTGTTGCCTGTTCTAACATCTCATCTATTTTCTACTCAGGAAATTATATTAGCAAGGAAATTGGAATTGCCTCAATTTCGTTATGTAGCGAGTCAAATCATATTGATATGTCATTGGTTTAAAGGAATCTACAGCAAGGCGTTAGTATTCGTATCATAAAGAGAACCGGAATCTTTTTCTTTCGTCGTTTGTGAGTGGAATTCGAAAGATACACAATTCCTTGCGTTGACTTCCGAATTCTTGCACTTTCGAATCAACTGCAGCATTCTCTGTATTCTAGTTCGTTTGATCACTTTTTATTTTTATCTTTGTTCTTATTTTTTCCCATATTATTCTCACTTTTATCTTACCCTTTTTAAGTCAAATATCAGTTACTGTTTTAAAAGGAATTAGGATAACACGAAACTATATGTTGGAAGTGTTTTTTATGTGTTTTCTGTATATAATAGATGAAAAAAAACGATACGACTCTATATAAGACAATAGAAAGTTTCTAAAATGCTGTTAGCTGGTCTGAAAGTTTCTAGTTGGATGACAACACAAAAAGCACCGATGGAAACATATCAAGGGAAAAAAAATTTCAAGATAAGAAAATGTAATATAAAAATTACAATGCTGTTAATTTCGTATTTACTGATTAAACGTTATGCAGAAATTAAAAATATCTTCATTCAGAGATCATGTAGTATCATAAATTCAAAGGCATTTCTATTCAGATTCGGTAATTTTTCATTTGTTGTTGAAGCAAAGTTTCTTCCACTTTTCTACAGAATTCCTCTTCTCTACATTGATATCATATCATGCAAGGAAGCATCACAAACTTCTTCAAAGCACATTTCCATGAGAACTTTCTTCAGCATGAACTTCCCGAATTCACTATTGACAGGCAAACATTTTTGTTCTACTTTTTTAATACTTTACATCTTATTTTTTATTGTTAATTTTGAAGAAGACAAGTTTCTGAAGAAATGAAAAGGTTTAATTAATTTAGTTAAAACTGTAAGTAAAAGGACTATATTAAAACTTCTTACTACATTTTTCTTCTTCTTATTTTCCTCAACTTCAGACTACTACAATTCTCAAAATGCTTAAAATATTGTGTAGTTAAATAACAAAATCAAAAAAGTATTATTTGTTATTCCTTTTATCGAATTTGGCCAACTAGGGACCACGTAACTAGCTCAACCTGACAACGTCAGGACGAGGCTAGTGAAATTCAAGAAAGGGGGGGACGAGAATTATATCCCGTCCAGGATAACCCTGAGATAGTAAGTCCCAGGTGGGAAACGGACGAAACACAGAAGAAGAAAGAAACAGCCATGCCACCACCGGGATTCGAACCCAGGTACTGGCGCATCGGCCACAACGGCAGCCCGCCGGCTAAACCGCACGGCCACGCCAGCACGGCTTATTATTTGTTATATTTATAACAAATACATTCACGGACAAAAAAATTAGCGCATCAAGAAGGAGTCGTCAAAATGAAACGAAAATTTACATACATAACGACTACTTTGATATAAGTAAATGATTAGAAAATCAAAGAAAAAGGATAATTTATTTCAGAGAGGCAAAAGAACGGAGGAGTTAATACTCCGTTGGACCCCCTCTAGCGCGAATGCACGATGCGATACGATCGGGCATTGAGTCATACAAGTTCTGTATGATGACATTTCGTTCCATTTTTGCTGTAACCTTGCCTCTAGTTCGTTCAAACTCGTGGGATGCCCAACTCGTCGTCCCAAATGATCCCAGATATGCTCGATTGGAGACAAATCTGGGGATCGGGCAGGCCAAGGAAGGGTAGTAATAGTGCGGAGACAGTCTTGTGACACCCTTGCCGTATGAGGCCGAGCATTGTCTTGTTGAAAAATGGCTCCTGGGAGCCGTTGCATGAGTGGCAACACATGTGGTTGCAGGATTTCATGAACATACCGCTGGGCTGTCATGGTGCCACGGAACAATACTAGGGGTGACCGTGTATTGTAGGCAATGGCACCCCATACCATCACACCAGCTGTGGGAGCGGTGTGTCGCTGTACAGCAAAGGCAGGATTGAAGCGTTCACCACGGGCTCTCCACACACGAACACGATTGTCGTCACTACCGAGATTGAATCTGGATTCGTCGCTAAAGTCGACCTGGTTCCATTACGCTGCAGTCCAGTTTCCTCGTGCGCGGCAAAACTCCAAACGGAGGCGTCGATGGGTGGGCGTCAAGGGCAGAACACGTAATGGGCGCCGCGATACCAACTGTCCTTCAGCCAGGCGCCTTCGTATGGTTCGAGAAGACACAGCGGCCCCTAGTGAAGGTGCTACCTGTGCCTGGATGGCGGCCGATGAAGCAGTTGGCTGTACGCGTGCATTTCTGACTATGTGGCGGTCTTCTCGACGACTGGTCTGTCGAGGGCGTCCTGAGCCTGGTCTTCGTGTACATGACATCTCTCGGGTCCACTGGTCCCAAAACCTCCTCACAACACAATCAGAGCGGCCTAATTGACGAGCTACTCGCCTAGCTGACCACCCAGCTTCCATCATCCCGACGATTCTCCCTCTCTCAAACTGCGACAACTGCGTATACTGTCTTCGAACACGGCGTAATGGCATGTCTACCTCAGCTCTTCCTTTGTAAATGATTCAGCACACTCAAACAAGATTTGGTTACCTGTTTTATACTCCACAGAGTACGATGTTCAACGCCCTCTACCGGCTATACGTAATGCGCAATCACGCTGCATTTCTAATCATTTGCATATCTCCCCGACATGTATCTTCATTGCAAGTTTCGTTACGATCCCGCAATTATTTCTTGGTGCGCTAATTTTTTTGTCCATGAGTATACATAAAATGATCGTTTAAATTTTTATTTCTAATTTCGACTTTTAATGAACATAGAAACACTTCATTAAATACTTCATAAATAGTAATCATCTGAATAATACGTAGTTATATCTTAGTTTTAAATGAAATACTAAGTTGAAACATTCATGTTTCACTTGACCTTCTTATCAGATAGTGTGTCTTGAATTAAGACAATTTCTTCATTGCTTTTAAAATTAAAATGTGCCATATTTACTTTTTGTAGGTTTATGTGATGAAAAATCTACAGTATAGTAAATAATATAATTTATATATACTTAAAATATATAATTATTTATAAAATAATTCATATGTACATATAAAAATAAACTTACTAAGTCATTTTAAACGATATTCTGGCGAATAGCTTGCTAAAATCAAGTTGCAGTAGGAGCTATTTTATTCTAATCCTTTTTAGTAATTCCAATTTTAAAACTCAAAAAACTAACAATTACTCAAAAGCTACAAATAAACTTGAATGACATACAATTTTGAATTGTACATCTTTTTAACCTGGCTTTTGAACCGTATATAAACAAGTTCTAGTCCATAAAAGAAAGAATATATTTTCGGATCAGTATAGTAATAAACAGAATATTAAATGGAAATATATCAAATAAACATCCATACATATATGAAAATTTATATAAATACATATAAAGTGATAACTTCACACATACTTATGCAATACTTACATATTTACAAGTATTTGTTTACAGATATTAATCTCATTTATGTACTAATCTACATTTACAAGGCTACTGTAACTAATATAGCCTACCAATCTCGATTAGTAAAAAAAAAACAGTTTTCGCCTCCTCTCTTACTCATGACGGTGGAAATTCGAAAGGCAAAATTAGATCTGACTCTTCTTCGATTCATTCTCAAGCAATTTTTCCTATTCCCCTACAAATACCTCTCACGTCATTATTTCTCCATGGGGGTCATCTCTTCTTTCCCCTGGGATTTTAATAATTCTGATATCCATTTGTATTAACACAAATAAAATCCGGATATAATTATAATTATTTAATTAAAAATATAGTTCTTGACAAAACTCAATACATCGCTTAAACATACTTCTGTTAGAGTAATAAATTTTATAAATAAATGTATGTGCTTTATAAATAAATGTGTTTTATAAATAAACTTTATTTCTGTATAAAGATGGTATCTCAAAATATCTAGTCAAATTCTATAAACTGTAAAAACTTGACTTCACATTTAAGAACAATATATTTACTTCGCTGTGCCAGTGGGCGTATCCTAAGGAGTTTCATGTCTGTAATCTCGAGGTCGGACATTGAGTTTGTTTGGAACTTGCTCATTATTTCAAAAAAAGGTTAGCCTTATTAACTTCCGTTGTAACCAGACTTTTTACAAGCAGCCTTTTTAGTTTGTGCATCTTCTTTACTTCCGTCGTAGACATTAGAAGTAGTCTTTTGTCGTCAGACTTGAACCTTGTTCTTCATAATTTCTTTTGCATAAAGCAATGCCTCTAAGTAAATCTAATTCTTGTGTTTATTTATTTATAATAAAAATGCAATCTTTCAATTTAATAATAGCTGATATTTTGTTTTGTAATAATTATGTTCCAAACTGTTTAATGTGTCTTCAAAGTTTCGTGAATGAATTGCAATTTTTTTTCTCGAAATTGTAGACCAACAGTAAATGTCCTATAAGAAAGTTTTAATTGCAAATAGTTACATATCTATTATATAGCTGCTTTCGTTTCTCTGGTATTTTTTTTTCGAAATTTTTATTAGCGAAATTTGAGTGTTATTCAGTTGCGCCTTCCTCTTTAATCTGCAAAGAAGTCTACAATTAATGACCCTTAATAAAGGCAGAATCTCAGGTACCCGACATGATTTTAAATTTAAAACAAAAGTTTTTAAAAAAAATATAGCATTAGTTCAATTGGATATCTTGTTCTCTCTATTTAAAACCGTCCCTTGCTTATTAGCACATGATATTACAGTTATGGATTAAATTATCTGATGATGGTTAATTTCTTCATTGTATGGTTTTAATATAGATACCAGTATATAAGAAACAAGTTCTATCCTTAATGTTTACGGCAAAGATCTGTGATGTATGTTTTCCATATCTTATCTTTGATAATCAGAATTGAAAACTTGAATTTTGGTCAGTTGTAATTATCGGAATACACAATAAGTTAAGACATAAAGACTTGACTGAAATTGGATTCGGAAATCTCTTCAAAACTAGAAATAAAACAAGAATTTTAGAGTACATGCCGAAATAGTTTATTAATAAAGATTCCTTGTTTAAGAAACATTGTTTTAAATAAATTTGTAGGGGTTATAAATGAGGTTCACTTAATGAAGTTGTATGCTTGTTGGTGTCTTTAAACTCTAAACTCTTTTCATTTTATTTCGATATAAAATTAAAGACTTAAACATTTCTAAAACTAGTAGCTTCATTCAGTTAATCTCTCCAACGTAGTTTAAAAATTTAAGAGAGAATTTACCGAATCGCTGGCCATAAAACTTCCAGCATATAAGATTTATAAATCAGATAGATACCTATAAATTTTCAATGGGGTAAGTTAAGCGCTCTACAAATGCTGAGGTCAACGTTTTTATTAACATCCTAAACTGAAGGTTGAAATCGGACACAAATTGCAATTTTATTATCTGATTCAAGAAAAAACAACCAATGAAAAGAAATTATTTATTAACTTTTGTTTTCTTTATTTCTAAGGTTTGCAGTCAGAACGTCCCGAATAAATTGTTATAATTAAATATAGTAAATTGGAAAAAACTTATTTGACGATGCATTAGGATAATATCAGAATCCTAGCAATAATCTTACAAAATACGATACCAACATAATCTATTGCCATTAATATTGACTACAAAAATGGGTACTCCATTATTCCATTACTTAAAATAAGCCATTTTCTTTTATCACTATTATTATTATTTTCTATTTATTTAGTTTTTGACATAAGTAAAGCATCAAACATCATTACTCGATTACAATTGTTATAGAAGACAACACTTGATATCATTAACTCAAGCACTTTATTTATTGCTCTAAATAAATATATATATTTAAATTATTATTATTCGAAAGTACTAACTGGAAAGTGACTGGCCAGATTGTGATTCACCTTATACATTAGTTGCACTGAACTTGTAATTTAAGTATTATAAAGATATTAACCGTGTACCGGCGCTTCGCACCCGGAACCCTAGCATATATAGCATAAAAAATAACTATTTAATTAGAAAATTAATATCGAGATCGGAAAATATACCAGTTCCCAGCCCGTTGTGGCCTTCTCCGGATAATTCAGATGTATTGCTGGTTGGCGCCACACACCTACATATCGATAAGGCAACTTTAAATCGAAAATATAAATCCTCTTTATTCCCTATCCCGTGGGAATTTCCAAAATTCCGGCCTTATTCCTTGTCTACATGATAAAGGGAACCTCTGTGCAACCAGAGCTTCATAGGTCCAAGGGTTTGGCCTGGTCGTTGATGTGTCAGTGAGTGAGTGAGTCAGGACTTTTCTTTTTATATACGTAAATAAATTCAATAACAATATAAGACTCATTATAAATAGATCAATAAGAATGACATATAAAATTAAATATAAAACTAAAACTAATCAATCTAAAAGATTATTTCCAATTCTAACTAATCCTAATCGTAAAATTTAAACAGTGTTTGGTCACTTCTTTATTCTATGTGCTTAGTGTTATTGAGAAGACACAATTATTGTGATTAATGTGTAAAACAGTAGCAGTCTACTTTGCAAATTTTAAGAAATAAATTAGTGTGATTTATGAAGTTCGAAAAAAACAAATAGTTCATAGCGACTTTGAAAAGTGTAATTAGTAGCTCATTAGTAACAAATTTGCTGCATTGATACATCATTTTCCATCATCTTTACTTGTACATCTTGAAATTTCAGTAAATGATTATCACTTCTTTGCTATTGCACAGGATTTTTAAAATCAATAATTTTAGCAAAAATTGACGAAACGAATTTTTTTGCAAATGTTAATAAAATTGTGAAGTGAAGTTAATTTCAAATACACATCATTATAATTTATTTATGAAATAAATATAAAGGCATAGATAAAATGCACGAGAAAATTTATAAAAATTATTTGCTTGATATCTAGATTATATTTAAATTTAAAAAAATGTTTAGGTCAAAGATGTCCCAATACAATCCATGCAGGCCTTGGGCTACAGGTGGTTTATGCTTCATGGCACTAGTTGAGATAGGGTATTCATTCCGATGCCTGGCTGTCTTTAAGCACCGACTAAGAAAGCCGGGTACCCATGTGATAGACGTCTGGGTGAATCCTAGAGTCTGTCTGAAGCAGTAACCGTGGAAAAATTCTAGAACCACCGCCGGCTCCTTCAGTCCACAGTTCAGTGCTTTCACCATTGGTTATCGCATCCACAATTTAGATTAATCGAATTTAAAGTTCCTACCTTAGAAAACACCGTTAGAATCAGCAAAATAAAAATAATTCTACCAAAAATAATGTGTTGCAAGATAACATTTTTTTTTTAATTTTTTTTTATTTCATGTTTCAGTGATAAATATAAGTTTTAAATTGGTTTGGCAACGTTACCATAGGAAATTACTTTTTTCTTGCTTGCTATCATTCTTGAACATGCATCGCAGAACGTTTCTTTTCCGTCTTGTCTTAAATTCCAGACATATTTTCTTACTGAAATAACTAAATCTTTAACAGGTAAAACTTTGGATACTAAAATTCTCAGGGAAGTTCAGGCACTTAAAAAAGGATTCGATTGACAATTTTTTTCTGGGGATTGAATGTGAATCCATTAGGAAATTGAACCGTTTTTATTAATGGTACATTTTTAATTGCTGTTATGTCATTAACATAATAGTATATCTGACAAGGTTGACAGATGTGAGACAGCTTTTTTTTCTGGATGAATGGGGTTTATATGCATACGATAAGGATGGCTGTATCCGTGAGAAAAAATATTCTTAAAGGAGTCGCTACTTCTAAATATTAGTTTCCTGGCCCTAGGTTATAAAGCAAATAAACATGCGAGTGCTTTGCATGCTGATATTGAAATTATATTTTATACATTGCATTAAAAATTCTTAGAATTTCAACCAACTTAATTGAAAAAATTTTGTTTTGTTCTATTTATATTAAAACATTGAATTTTAGATTTTGAAGCAAATGAAAAACACAGACTGATAATACTACAGACAGACGGAAAACCAATATTTTTTCAAATCTGTTTGTCATTAGAAAAATAGCTAAAACATTATGTATGTCCTTTCGAAATTCAGCGTAAAGAAAACTCAAGAATAATGTATTAGAACTTACTAGTCAATGGATCGATCCAAAATAACCCTTTATCATTTCTGAAAGTAATTAAAATACTTCCTCTATCATGAATTGACATCCTTTATTAGAAGCACTTGAAAGCTCAGGTCATGGAACTGAAGGCACAGTCGTCTACAGGGTCTAATTATTAATTTTGAATGTGCATCAAAAGCGAATGGTCTCATTATGTACATCGTTCTCTATATTTCCCATTGGATTCACTCTCGTAAATTTAAATCCGTTACGACAATTGGTATTCAGAGGAAAGCTTTTAAGGAATATTAGGAAATTACTTGACCGTTTCCGATTTTGCATTTAGATTTCGTTTTTATTCTACGTATGGTCGAAAGGAATGTGGTACAAAAAAATACACATTAAAAATAAAATAAATAAAATTCATATGCTAGCCTCTGCAAGCATCAATGAATTGTTCATGCGCAATTGAATAAAGTGCCTAAAAAATATAGAAACACATTAAAATGTTGAGACCCAGTGTTTTACTAAGCGACAAATCAAAATAGCTATTTCACGCTCATTAGTGATCATCAATCTTTATTATTATCTTTATTTTCTTTATTTTGTTTTTAAGGTATATTTCTCAATTTTAGTTTTAATTTTTGGAGGTACTATATTCCTTTCGACTATAATTCTATTCACCTCCGTATTGAGACCTTCTTGTTTTACTGGTATCTATTCGCAGCTTAATGACCATGAAATAGCTATCCTGGGATGTCACTAAGTAAAACACTGGGTCTCAGCAAAACACTGTGTTGATTCTATATATGCAACATTTTATTTTATTATTTTAAAATAAACTTACATTTTCAGTCTTAATAAACGGAGTTCACTTTTTATAGGTACTAGAGATAGTTAGGCAACATCAATTAATAATCAAAGGATATATTCAGCAGAAACTGACCACCAGAAACAAACTATTAAAGAATAAAAAAATGAGCAAATTATAATTTTAGTCAGACAAGTATGGAATAAGGAGATGTTCAATAATAATTATTATAGTAATTGTCATTAAATCGAGACGTTGTCAATGTAATATTTTATTATTATAAAATCTTGTCATTATATTTTTCTTAACTGAGAGGTTTATAATGGAATCCTTGATAATTAGAAGTTTTGAATGTATCAATATAGAAATAGATAAAAATGTTAATGATTATTCAGTGAAATTATTTCAGAAAAAAGTAAAAGATAGAAAGAAATTTAAATATCTTAATTGATAAAAAAAATGATCACAATTGATATATACGTGTCAGCCTACATTGTCAAAATCAGCATATACGTATCCATTGTCATAATAATATGCATTTATTTATTACGTTAGATCGATGTTGAATTTTTAACTTGTTAGTTATTGTTTTTTACGAAATGTAAGAAGATTTCGAAAATATAACCTGAACAAGATCAGAATTACGATCGAAATATTGTTAATAAAGGAGTTCTCAAAGAAGAAATATGAAGAATATTCTTAAGCTATTTCGTAATCTGATGAATCCAAGAAAGTAATTTTGTTTCATTTGAGTTATGACTTAGTAGTTTGCTTCTGATGTTTTTGCCAACTCTGTTTCTATCAATGTAATTTTTTCGTTGTTTTCGTTTGTTATTGTGGGATTGATTTTACTTGTAAACCAATTTCTCTTTCACAACAAACAGTATAGATTTTTAGTGAAAGCACCAGTATTGATTGTCTTTTTTTTGTTTCGATGGCAATGTTTTTGTGAAAATTCTGCATTCTGTAGAATTACAGAAACATTCTAGTTTCATCCAAAATTTACGAAAACTGTCAAGTGTGCTATTAATATTCTAACTTTTTTGTAATTAATATCATTATTCATTTATAATTATATTCAATAAAAACAGAAAAAAAATCTAATCCTTTCTTTTTTATATTATCCAAAAAAATTATACTATCATATTATCAGAGATATATCCTAACAATTTAGAAAATAAGCTTTCAACTTTAAAAGTCAGCAGTTATGCAATTTCAGCATGATTTATTTATTCCCCGCCTTACGTTACTTTAAAAGAGTTCAGGAATGCAATATTTAAATTATTTCCAAACAGATTTTAGACCTTACATAAAATTAAGATATCTAAACGATATAGGATGAAGATATACGTTATTAAGAAGGTAATTAAAGCCAAAGTGCTTTGCAAGAAACATAAACTGAAAACTTAGAAGTATTGTATGTAAAAATTGCATTGTTGAATATAGATAACAGGACTGAAATGATCATAGAGACTTTAGTGAGTATCATGTATTGTTACAGTAGAGTTACCATGCCCCCTTTGTCTTATGGAACATTTTAATTGTATAGTGGTAAACATATATAGATGACGATATAATGTGTGTTCTGGCAATGGGAATTTCAATTATATCTGCTAAAAGAAAATTATTTGTTTTTCCTAATAAAGAAATTGCGATATACTGAGAAGTAAAGAAAATTAAAATTAATATATTAAAAAATGTAATTATCATCTGTGCGGTGATAATCTTTCACAATGCAATAGTAACGATAAATTATATTTGTTTAATATATATTTACATTTTTTTAAATGTATTTTGAAGCTATGGCAAGGATTCGCAGTAGAAAAAAGTAAAGAAGGAATTGTTTGACAATTTTTCAAACATTTTATTTTTGCCTGCAAGTCTTAAATCGATTTTCAATGGAATCAAAATTAAAAAACAAATTTTGATAAAACACAAACTTTTGAAAACAAACTTTGAAGCCAAATGATGTTTTGTATAGGCTTTAAAAATCCCTTCAACTTCTAGCTTCATAATTTCCCTATTATGTCTTGCTTCCAATAAACATTATTCCAATAAATAAGTTTACAAGACTACGATTAGTAGTAGTTTTTTATTAGTGAATATGAATACCATAAAAAAGAAAATATTTATGACTTTTAATAATGATTGAAAGTATTAACTTTCAAAATATATAAAAACAAAATTAATAAAAAAATATTTTTAAGAGAAAGATTAAAATTAAACTTAAATTAAACGAAATTTAACGTAGTAGTAGTAGTTATATTATTAATATTGTCTAATATTTTTTTCTTTGTGATCTTGCACCTTATTTAATTTGTTTAGAAAGAGAAATTGATCAGTTACTGAAACAGAGAGACAGAGTTCCACCAAGCCAAGTCTTAAAGGTCGCTTCTTCTACTTTAGTTTCTTTCCCAGACATTCCTCTCGTCAGATCCCGTTCACCCCGTTGTCTACAATACGGCGCATTATAACTTGGCCAACCTAGACGCACTCTGACGGAACAAATAGCAAAGCATTGACTTTACCTGACAGGATCAAGTTCCCGCCGAGCAGTGCCTTCCAAAACAAACGGTCTTACTTCAGTCGATTCGGTTCAATAAATTTATTGCGTACACAGAAGAAGGATCCGGATGAACATGATCGATGAAATCGCCGGAGCTCTTCACAAGCAGCGTAAATTTCCCGTGCTAAGCTTCACCAGCGATGAGATGATTGAGAGAGGAATTAATTTTTGGGATTTGATCGCTGGCCGAGAGGCAAAACTGCGAAGGCGGGCAGGCGAGACCTGCAGCTCTCCCTTGAACGCCAATAATTTAAAGAGCTGCCTTTCTTAAGTGAGAAAACAAGAGTCTACCTCATACAGAATTCAACAACTCTTTCAGTTACCCAGTCTCACCCGGAATAATCTGTCTGGCCAAAATGCGGGCTTTGGAAGACAGGGCCGATAGGGCGACTCATATCGTTCTCTGGCCTCGTGACAGCCAGTCCAACAAAAATTACAGGTCCTTCGTTTTAAATCCCTCACACTCATGAATATCTCCTCTATCGCTTTCCTGTCATAGGCCAATTACAGTGCACTGGCTTTAGAATTGATTTTTCTGCAATCAATACGAAACAAAAAAAAGTTACTTCATCTTTTTTTCTAAGCAATAAGGAAAGGAATTTTCTTTTGAGTAATTTTTTTATATCAGAAAAGAATAAGAAGCGTGATGAAGTGAATGTATGCTAACAAGTTTTCCCAATATTAGACTACTTTTTCAATAACTTTTTTTTGCATAAACTCGAATCTGCAGAAAGAAATACAATAAAAATAAAAAGCACAGAATGTGAAGTTAATGCTTTAAAAAAAACAAAAATGGAAGATGAAAAGTAAATTGAAATGGAATTCTATGCTTTAAAGAGATTTGATTTAAGTTTACTAAATTTTTAATTTGAATTCAAAAAGCTTTTGTGGTTTAAATTCTTTTAACTTTCTTTATTGCTTACAAAAGTGATATATATGCTATTCAAAAATGATGTATAAAAGCGCTATTGTTTTATTCGACTTTTCACGGAATTTTACAGCAAAGGGCTGCCGAAATGTGAAGAGCAATGTTTTTCAGCATTCTATAATGATGAAATAGTAACAGAAATCTAAAAAATGGTAATAGAATGAAGTTTGGGAATTGTTTCCTGGAGAATTACTAACTCCATCGACTTGAAATTTGGATATGCTTTAATTTAGAGTGTCTACTATGTGGTCAATATTTTATTCCATCGTATCTATAACAGTTTGGGACACAGTCGGCTGTTTATTTTCCGGATAGACAGGAATAAATACCCCATTCTTACGGTATTTGTGTGTCTGAACACGATGATGAGGTCTGTTTGTCGATTCGACCTTCCATTCGGGAGTTGTTTGGGGGACTTTTCCACAGTAGCACCATATGGGTTGCTAATAAATTTATTATAGTTAAGTCGTTTGTTAAATAATTGTTTTGACATCTTCCTGTTGAAATATCAAACATATTACTTTATCAAAGTTACTAATCATCTTAAGGGTATTTACATTGTTATAATCATATTTTAACTATGTTTCAGAGTAAGTTTAGTTTCTGGAAGGTTTCAAAACTTGCTCTAATAATACTTACACAGTGTTCATTCTATTTACTGATCTTCGACAAAGCTGTTTCCTTTCAATAACTTTAATAAATTAAGAATTATTTTAAATTATCATAATAGGGACACAATTAGCGTTTTGGAAGAACCTTTTTTAAATTTAACTTTTTAAGTAACATACAAAATCAACTAAAAAATATATTATCAGAGTTTGTTTAAGTAAGGAAAAAAAATCAAAAATTTAAATCTGTTAGAGATCCCTGTAACAAACAAATAACTTGATTAATTTTATCTTAAACACTTAGCTTCACTTGATAAATAAACTGCCTTGATGAATGCAATTCGTCAAATGTTCAAACAATACTGGATACTGAACTTATCTTGATTGAGTATTTTTTCGGGATATCACTTTACCTTTACAACAGTTTTATAACCAACTAACAGATTGCGAATTACTACTTCTCATTTTGAAAACAAATATATCTTTTCGAACTTTTAAAGATACTCCCATATCAGTTTTCATCAAGAGAAGATCCGAAATGAAAAAACAAGATAGTACATTTGAACAGTGTAATTTTATATTTATATTTATACTAGCCGGGTACCGTCGCTTCGTTCCGGAACCCTTGCATACATAGCATAGAAAAAAAAAAAAAAATTTATTTATTTAGCAAATTAATATCGAGATCGGAAAATATACGAGTTCCCAGCCCGTTGTGGCCTTCTCCGGATAACTCAGATGTATTGAGGGTTGGCGCCACACACCTATATATCGATAAGGCAACTTTAAAGCGAAAATATAAATCCTCTTTATTCCGTGGGAATTTCGAAAAATCCGGCCTTATTCCATGTCTACATCATAAAGGGAACCTCTGTGCAACATTTCAGCTTTCTAGATCCAAGGGTTTGTACTGGGCGTTGATGAATCAGTCAGTGAGTGAGTCAGGACTTTTCTTTTTATATAGGTAGATTCATACATTTCAGATCAACGGAAAGCTTGCTCACGAATTGTTTTATCTTGCTCTTAATTGTAAAAGTCGTTTCCCAAGGTTATGGTTGATACCAAACAACCCAGTCCTCTTAAATTGTTCATTAAAATTCAGTATTCCTTCTAAAATATATAGAACGGAATTTATGGTTAATAATATTGATAAAAGTGAAAAACAAAACAAATTTATCAAAACAAAATCTAAAACTTAACTCTTAACCATCTCGAAGGAATTTTATTTAAATTTTAATTGAGATAAAACTTGTAAAAAGTGTTTTACTTTCCTGTAAAAATTATGATGTTAATTTGCGTTTTACTCTAAAATCACTTATCAATAAATTGAAATGCTCATATATTTACGTTACGATATTCCAAAAATGAATTAATTTTCTTGCGTCTTCAAGGCATAATATCATTTCCTATTGTAAAGTAATTTATACAAATTTTGCTGTTTACGTATCTCCATAAGCGCATTTAAATTCACTTAGTAGAGTCTTGCTCTGAACCGCATTATTGGGGTCGTGATTGAAGTAATGCTTCTTGAAATTTTGTGTTGCTTCCAGATAAACTATAAAAGAATTTTCCGATAAAACTCTGGTTGATGATACATACAGTTTAATGCTTATAAATACTACTGAATTATTAAGTTAGCTGCTTCTAAAAGTTGATAAGATTTAAAATTAGAATTCTATTACATAAAACATAAAAAAAAAATCCCTTCTTTTTGGAAAGAATGACTTCTTCTAAGTTCTAATCAGATAAATTCGAATTTCGTAATTAATTTGTTAAGTCGAAAGGAATTGCGGATCGCTTCTACCGAGATGAAACAGAAATACAAAGAATTGATTGAATTAATGCAGAATGATGATCAATTAGAAGAGAAACAAAGAAAACATGTTAAACACGTCTTTTTTCTTAATTACAACAAAAACAAAACGACCTTGGAAACTAAATTAACGTAATATCATTTGAATGAAAGTCTTGTGAGTGATTTTTAACCAAAACCAAAGTCATTAATAATAAACAAGGCGAGATGAATTAACGAAGTTTGGTGCTTATAAAACTGCTGAAAGGCATATCTGAAAATTCCTTTGCCTTAGTTCCATTTGAAGTAATTTAATTAAGCGGTGCTTGAAAGTTTAATTTTGATAATGAGCAACACTAAAACTGTGTTTCTTTACCTTCTCTCAATGCGACTTGTTCATTTTTCTCTCGAAGAGTCGAGAAGAGAGGAAGGAAGAAAAAAAAAAGAAAAACGAAAAAGAAGATGTAAAAAAAATGAGGAAGTGGGTGGAAAGGAACCTTGGAGGATTTGCCGACAATCGATCAATTCAAAGAAGCTCAGAACCAAACAAAAGAGCTATTGTCCACCCCCCTTGCTTACGTTAAAGGAAAACCTAACGAGGTTATTATGACTCCGAGATAGATAGGCTTTGGACAAGGGGAAGCAGGCGAAGTAATCATTCACTTCTCATTTTCACGCAGATTCCCAAATAAACACACTTGCTTGCATGAAGTCGCAATCGAATTTCGAAGGGTACACAGCTTTCTAGATAGACGTCCCCAGAGTTCTTTACCAAGTTTAAAAGAACCATTTCATCAAAACAAAGATAAAACTATTGTAAAAATAATTCTGAAAAGCTTCTAAAAATGCTTAATCATAAAAGGAACGAACATAAAGTCTTAAATTGTTTCCTTAAATTGCTTTAAGAAGTTGTTCTAAAACTGTTTTCTAAGAATTACTCTTATCGAGTCAAATTAGAAATCAAATATATATTCTAAGAGAAATTCCTTTTTTTAATGGTTCAGAGGGGTTTGAAACTTCGGGAAAAATACAAATTCTTGCAATCTTTAATTTTGATGATACCTAGGATCGAAATTGCGTAACTGTAATTGATAGTGGATGGATTTATACAACAATGTTGTAAACCTGTTTTCGTAGCCTGTTTTGTTTAGAAAGTTTCATTGTTCTTTTTCCTGATTTCAGAATGCACTGTACATTGAGAATTCAAATATTTCTGAAATATTATATTCCCAATTCAGAGATTATGCTACTGTTTTCAATCTATAAAGCACGTGATAAAGAAATGAAACATGTGAATAGAATACTCTGGGGAGTAGCAACTTCCTCTGTAAGGAATCCTCTTATGCAGAGAAGCGAACAATGGGAATCGAAATTTCTTAAAAACAATGAAAATAAAAGAAAAATATGACTTTGAAAAATATATTTTGCGAAATTTTACAAAAAGTTTAAAAGTACAGTAGTTTATTTGAAATAACACTAACTTTATATTCTTTTATCAAAACCCAATTCAATACTTACTGAAAAGAAAGGCTTGAACCGCTATAAATTAAATTAATGAGTTTGCCATAACGCTGGCAGTTACTGAAATATCTGATAGAGGGCTATACTGCTCATGCCCGGTTGCACCAAAGTAGCGTTTAACTACGGTTCCCATGAACCGAGTTCTGCTTGAACCTCAAATTGAAGTTCAGCCTTGTTGCACCAAGCTACAACAGTCACAATTGAACCGACGTTCTGTGATCTGCGTTCATGGCGGCGGAAGTACGTCATGCGTTCAAAGCTGATTCCTGATTGGTTACAAGATTCGTCTTTCGTTGCGGGAAATCAACCCAATGGATTGTTTTCAATAGTTGTCCTTTGTTTCAGCAGTCAACAATCTCATTACGAAAATGGAGTTCAGGAATTAAAAAACTGAATTCTGCCGAGTCCCTATTTACACAGAGACGAAAAAAAAAATCCTTTTAATTGATATAATTGAATCGTACATAACACGTTTTAGAATGTAAAAAAATCCGATGCTGAATATTACTAATCGTGGAGTTTAGCGTCCCAAATTAAATAACAATAAAAAACCTACAACAGTAAATAACACACAGTCCTAAAATGTGAAATTTCATCACACTTTGGTGGGTGGCTGGCTGTAAGTGTCCCACCCCCGACCGAGAACGGGCACTCGTAAACTCTGTTTTCGTGCCACCGCGTTCTGGAGTCCGGCGTTCTGCGCCGGTCTCCTCCGGGTAAGGGCGATCGATCGGCGGCAGAGATGGGACCAACAGCGGCAAACTTCGGTGGCGAGAAAAAAGGCCCGGTGTCGATGGGGGTGTGGGACACTTAGGTATCCGTGCAGACTTGGGTGAAATTTCACATTTTATCACTGTCATTTACTGTTGTAGGTTTTTTATTGTTATTTAATTTGGGACGCTAAACTCCACTGATCGCTAAATAGTCTGCCTTTTGGATACAAATGATGCAACTCTGTTAACAACTGAAATTCCTCTTCACAGTCACTGTCCAACGAATTAAATAAATGTAAAGTTATCATTTTTAAAAGTTATTTCTGATAGTTGAGAGAAAACATGCTTTGGTCTCAATTCGCAAGCGAATATCAGTAAAGGCCGAACGCCGAACAGCGGTTTTGAACCGAGTTCAGCGCGTTGAACGGCCGAAATCGGCAGTTCAAGTTGATGACGCTTTTGAACCGAGATTATCACAAAACGTTGTTGGCGCAATAGGTTTAAGAATGATCTCCGTTCATCTAGCAGTTTGAACTTGGTTCAGCTACTGAACTTTAATGGTGCAACCGGGCATCAGTGCCGCGTGGTCATTTTCAGATATGTTATTGAAGGTGCGCGCTGCCATTTCGAAATAACGATCCAGTTGAACAATTGGTCTGCTATGGGAACCTTAAAAAAATTGAGCAGTAACATGAGGAAGAAACATCCTGCTGTTCTGAACGACACTAAATGATCCTCCTTCATCACAGTGCTCGACCATACGTTGCACGAATCACAGAATATGGTGCACGGTTCCACTGGGAAATGCTGAGATATCTGGAATACAGTCTAGATTTGGCTTCTGTTGATTTTCATGTATTCTCTGCCTTAAAATAGCTCATGTTAGGTAGACTCTTCACATGCGATGGAAGTCCATCATTATTCAAAAAAGTGGCCACAATTTTTATGCAGCTGGGATGGACAAACTGATCAAACATTGTGACAAATGCTTCAATCGTCAGGGTGATTTAGCAGAAAAATAATGTATCTGTGCCACTTTAAGGGCACATCTCATTTTCTTCAATAAAGGTTTGCTTTTCGTACACAAGATTCATTATCATCATCTCATCATTTTCAACCATTTTCAGTCCACTGCAGGATGAAGGTCTTTCCAAGTATTTTCTAGTGAGTTAGGTCGAACGTTTTTCTCTTCCAATCGAAGCCAACAAAACTTCATTCACCCATTTACTTGTGGACGCTTTCTTTGCCTCCTTTCATTCCTCGAAATCCAGTTTATATGTAAATGATTTTTTAAAAAAAAGTAAATGGAATAAGAAATTAAAATTTGAAATTTCTTCGTGTATAAAACTGTAAGTGAAATCAACTTAGTGTTTCTTCTTGCCTATCAACTTTTTATTGAAGAATTTTTAGTCTTTGGAGACTTATTAACTTTAATGACTTGTTCTGAAACGGCTTTTTTCCCAATTATTTGAAATTCTCAATGATTTCCATTTACAGAAAAAAGTCACAGGATTCAATTTGTTTCGTATCCCTTAATTCCTTTCTTTTTTGGGTTTCTTTGCCTTCGGGAAATAAAATAAGTTACTAAAATATTTACTAAATAACTAATTAAATAAAGCCTAGACCTACTTGAGGAATCAAATGTCAGTGATTTATCTGAATGTTTGCGTTGTCCATTGATCAGTTAAGTGCAAAAAACATTTCTTGTAAATTTTATATGTTTTGAAGCGATTGTAGTGATACTAAAAAAATACTTTTTTTTAAAGAAGCTAATTAAGCAAAACTATCTTAAGCATTGTAATTTCACTAAACCCTATTACGTATTAATGAACTTTGCTAAAATTTTAACTCTTTTTATTCCTTTCATCATTCATTGGGGAAGATATCACTAATTGTACATGATAAGACTATACAATATATATGTATTTAAATAAAAATTCAATAATAATAACAATAATTGTACTGCAGTTATTTTATTTAAGTGCAAATTAATATTAAATAATCAACAATAGTGAATAGTGATATACTCGTGATATGTAACATGCAAAGCACTGGGTTGCATTGCTATTATTAAATTCTTTTGTACTTGGAAACAAGGTAAGGTGGCAACGGTTATGTTTCCAAGAGTTGTGTCGATACAGAAATACCAAATACCAAAGCTAATTGGTTCTACCGAGAATATGTGCCTATGTGAGATCTTCAAAGGATTCAAGATTTTGGCAAGTAGGTGTGGATTGTGAACGATGTGTAAATCCAAAAACAAAGATTGGCGACCAGGCTTGATTTATGACGGGAAAATGGAGACAACATGGCAGCCTACATTCTGAACGAATCATGGAATTTGGAAAAGGAAACCAGATTCATATGTAGATTCCCGATTTTAGAAAGATCCCAGTATTGATATATTCACATTAAAGAAGATATGCTTTCTTTTGTATCCAGAATTAAACGAGGCGAAAGGTTCCTGTGGTATTTTCGAAATAAGCACTGAACTTTGCTTATGAAGGGAAATGATCATAATTTCGTTTTTATTATTAAGTCATTGAATGTGAATTAAGAAAGTTACTTCAAGTAATTATTAATGCATTTGTAATGTATTTTTATTACAGAAGTTTAAATTTAAAACTAATTAATTAGTTTATGGGCCGTTCATTTTTTCATTCCGTGGATCGCAACTATTCACTTCTACCACAACAATAATTTAGAATTCAGAATTCCAACGAGTTCACGAATTATCGATTTGGACGAATTATCGATATAGGGTAATTTTCTTAATTTTAATTTTCTTTTTTCCTTCTATTCTATGACAATCCTATTGAATTCCACTTAAATCATTGAGCTTTAATAATTTATCTGGTCTTACGTTTCAGTACAATAAACAAATTTTACATACAGGCATATTGGTAAAAAGAAATAAGAGCTAAGTAACTTATCTCTTGTCATATTTCCCGAGTACTAATTCTCTCAGATCGTTAAGAACTGCGGCTTGAAGTAACTTGAGAAATTGCTGTTATCTCGAGAACAAGATATCCTTTTGAAATAAATTTAGTTTAGAGAATAATAATGGTACTTAAATTACTTAATAATTTTGTTGCTGTCGAACATGGAAGAGACTTTTCTAATGATTAAAATTTTATAGAAGATGTGATAATATTTCAGTTTCCCTATCGATCTGTTACTACGTCCAAGCTATCTGTGATCCTCTTTTAAATTTAAGTTCTCGCTAGAGAAATAATTACATTTCATATTTAAGAGTTTATATTCTTTTCTTTGTTTTTTTAACACGATTCAAGACAGATATTGTTGACACTTTAATTACCATTTCTTTTAATAGATATTAGTTGTTCAATTGCAAAGAAACATAGTGGTAAAAAGTTTGCAATATAGAATGGAGAATACAATGGATAAAATATAGCACTAAACTATAAAGCACTAAAAAGATTTTTTTTTAAAAATCTGATTTTTAAATATTGACACCTTTTTTTTTTATTTGCTGCGCACTTGGAATTCTTTTCTAGATATTAAATTTTATATTTGATTTGATGACCAGATGTCATGGGTTTTTTTTAATCCCCAATTCCATTCAAATTCTGGCGATAGATTTCACAATTTCAATGAACGATGATTGCTTCATTAATAAGTTTATGGTCACTTACTCAACGAACCTTCTATCAAACTGCGTTTATATAATATACACTATATGGGTACCGTCGCTTCGCTCCGGAACCCTTGCATCTATATAGCATTAAAAAAACAAACTTTATTTATTTAGCAAATTAATGTTGAGATGTCGGAGAATATACGACTTCCCAGCCCGTTGTGGCTTCTCCGGATAACTCAGATGTATTGCGGGTTGGCGCCACACACCAAAAATTTAAAACGAAAAATCATATTTTTTCATGTATCTTGCAAACGCCGAAACGTTTGGGAATGAGTGATATATCGATCAATAGAACTTTCAAATACCAACATTTTCTCAATATAATGTTCTCTTCTAACTTTTATACTTTTCGTTTAAATTGAGAAAAAGTCAAAATTTGACCCTTTAAAAGGTGACATCTTTGAAACTTCTTTCGAAAGATTTTGGTAGCATTTGTTTGTCTTAAAAAGATCTAGATTTTATCCATTTGCATGACCAATCTAGCTCTTATAGTTTGGTCACAAAATTGGAAAAACTGAAAGTCTTATGACAATGACAGACAGAAGTTTTTCAATTAAGTCTGAGGACAAAAGAAGGAGCAGACGGTATTTCGAAAAACAGAAAAAAGATGTACGGACAAGTAAACAAGGCACAACTAATCGATCAACTAAGGCTAATAGACAAACAAAGAAAAGGAACAAATAGATTAAGACAAGTAAGAAATGACTCAGAAAATTAGAAGCAAGAGTAAATACCGATGAAATAAGCCGACAGACTGTCAGCTAATACGGAAGGAAGAAATGAAAGTACAAGTAGCAGTTAGTATTAGCCGGAAGAACTTAAGTGAAGGCATTTACACGATGTTCTCGTTTTCCTATACTGAATAAGATATGGAGGTAAAAGCCTCTTAGATCGAGAAACCTATTACAGCTATGAATTCACGAGCTTTATTGGAAAAGTTGAAGGCATCTGAAACATTTCATCTGTCAGGATTATGCTGACGACAGCAATCTTTCGAGAAAGTTATTTTCAAAAGAATAAAAAAAAATGGTATACTCTTTTCATTCTTTGACAGCTCTGATACTTTTTTATTGCTAATCTATTCAAATCCCGTTAGTCTAGTCCTACGTATGGCAGTGACATTGATTCGTCCCTCAACGACCTTCCTCAGCTTGCAAGAATCAATTCTTTTTTTAAAAAAAAAGTTGCAAAAAAGAAGAGAATGATTTATTTCCCTGTTGAAAACATTCCATTTTATATATTCAGCAAAACTGCCGAATCATGGATTCAGACAAATTATCAGATGTGAAACAGTGGATGAAAGTCCCGTTTCGATTATGGTAAATATAATAAACACTGGAACTAGTAAATGCTTTGTAGGCATTTTAGGAATTTGAAAAAGAGCCGCAAAGGGAATATTTCCTTCTAAAAAAGCCATAGTTGGCACGCCAACATTCGAATACCGAATGTTAAAGTGAAAATGGTAAAGTCAGAAAAAATGGTAAAATAAAACAGATATTCATTGACAAAAATGAAACTCTTAGAAACAAGAAGCCGTTTAGAGATAATTAAAAAAAACAAATATGAACAGATCGATGATTAGCATAGATGAATGTTTTACAGGAAAGCGAATCCTGCTTCGTTTTTATTATTATTATTTGTTTTTTAAGTAGCATGATATCTGACATGAATGGTAAATATTTTGTTAGTTATTGTCTTTCGGAACCTCCTTAGATACTGGTCTCATTTATTTATTAAAATAAGTAGCATGTGTGTTTTAAGGACCTAAATCTTATTAAAATTAGCTTAATTTCGATTAGAGAACTACTGAAGGTATTTGACTGTTTCTCCTAACTATTGGTTCGATGTGAACCGAAATTATTAGGACTGTTTCTTATGAAAGCCTAAAACCTTTTTAAATTTCGAATTTGCAACACAAGTAACTCTTGAATTATGCAATCGCAGACAATAGAATAGAAAAACAGTAGGAGGACAGTCGACAGACAAGCGAACAAACACTAGCCCAAATAAGCTATTATGTAATCATTAACTTCAGGTCTATCCAGTAACACTACATAGGGATATAAAAATCTATAATTGAGGTGAAATGGATTCATATTAATTTCTACATTAGTGACTATTCTCGTTTCAGGAATTTAAACAGTATTTAAGCATCGCATATTTTGAGAAAACAGTTAATGGCTTTAACACAGCTTAAAAAAACATACAACACAATAAAAAGAAAACTTAAAAGATTCGAACTCTTTAAGTATATACGTTTTTAAGGTGAGAATTCTCAGGAAGGACTTTTATACTTACGGTATCAAAATGGTAATAAAATTTCTTTTTAATGTATTACATGCTTTTTAAACTATATCTTGTCCTTTAAGTAAATTAAAACAGCTTTTCTATTTGGTCAATATTTGAATATGTTTTATAATGAGTCATTCCTGGAGTATCTACTTTTGTTTATATACGGGCAACGTTTTGTTTAAAATTTAACAGCGTTAGCTTTTCTCATATCCATTCTTTAGCCTTGTAGCATAAGCAGAATTTGAAAAAAGAAGTTTTGTAAAATGTGTGCACTGATAAGGCTAATTGGATGCAGTGAAGAGAGTCGATGTAGTGGGTGGGCGACCAGATGCACGCTCTTGAAGTAATTATAGAAAAACTATTGTTTCTTCGTCATAACCTTTTCGTTGTAGAAATTCAAATTACGAGTAATGAAATTATGATTGATTTTTACGTTATTCTGTAATTAAATAAAGTTTACACAATTTTTTGAAACTGGTACCATTAAGTGATTCTTAAGTTTAATTATCATATTTTATTACATCATAATTCAATTTAACGTTTTTTTTTTAAAGTTTATTCCAATTAAAATATAGTTTCCTGAATGTTTTTAGCTGCAGGGAATCTTCTAATTAGGGAATTAACGTTCTTAAGTATACCTACGCGTTTCCCTCAAATTTGTTAAAAGGAATTGTGTAAGTAATAGTTGATCAATAGGTTTTAAAATATACGATTGAATCAAGTCCTAAACTGTTTTGTAGAAGTTCACATATAAATACGATAAATTACGACAAATGTTCTATTATATTAATAGTTACATTTGTTTTCTAAGGAAATAATGCTTAGAGAATAACTTAATACTGATAATTTACGTAATAGTAGTGTCACTTCTTCACATATTTTGCATTTTCAAAATTATAAAAAGTGACATTTCGAAATTTGTAAATTTTTCAATTTAAGAGATTTTTACGGAATTTCTTAATGAACGAAGATGTCATTTTTGTCCACTGATTGAAATAGAGGAATTAATTGACAGACAGATGATGACAAGATGAAATAGCCTATAACTGGCAGCTGATGTAACTTAAGTATAATATGATAATGTTATCATTTGTCCATCAATTGTCCATTTCATTCCTCAAATCCCAGCCTTAATCTGTATTTAGCTCAGAAGACATTAATGAAATTTCGTCAATCAAGCAGTAAATGATTAATTATATCAATTATAAATTCTGAAAACTTAAAACTTTTTTTAGCTTATTTTAATTGTATTTAACCAAATTTATAAACCATTTACCTGTTGCAATAAAAAAGATGTAACTTACTATGATGTGAAATTATTTTCTTATCGGTATTCTTGATCAAACGACAATTTTTAATTTAAAGAAATATTCAATAAGAAAAACCTGCCATAAGTATGTTTTACAATATAATTTTCAGTTATTTTGTAATTGTTGTTGTTGTACGGTTCGTACCGAAGTGCAATGTTCATATCCAAAGGTCCGTGGTCTATGGATCTCTTAGTGTTCCTAACATGGCGAATGCCTAGAAGAGTCCATAGAATTTCAAGGGAAAGATACTGAGGTTTTTCCCATTACCTTCCTCAGAAAATCGCTAAGGAATGATTTCAGACCTGAAGAAAAGATGAAAACGCAGACAAAGACAGGAAAGGAATAACCATGCTGACGCCGAGATTCACGACGACGAGATTCTAACCCAGGTTCCGACACATCTGCCTCATGGGAGGCCGCCGCCTAATCCACCAGGCCAGGCCGGATTTTTGTAATACAGTAAGCTTAAAGCTGTAACCCTTAAAATTCTCCAGAATGAATTGAAGAAAAGCTACGAGAACCCCGAAATATAGAGAGCAATACGAGCATTGTGGTCCTTGGGTTACGTGCGCTAGCAATTACTAATACAAATGATATGACCAAGAACCTTTTGGGGTCTTCCTCTGGAAAATTTTTCCAAAACTATCCTGTCCTCTTTTGTTATTTGCGTTGTGCCTTCGTTTTTTGCTCTTTTCATTGAATCATCAGGCACGTAAAATCTCTTTTTCATTTATTAATATTGAGTTAATTTGATGATTTTAAACTAAAGTGGAATTTTGAGATTTTCTATGTTTTTTTTTCTATTTAAAATTAGGCAATTTTGCCCTTTAGAAATAGGGAACAAAATGATAGAAGCTCATAATTTTTTTACTTGTTGCACGTAAATAAAGATTGAAACTACTGTATATCTATAATTATTTATTAAGAGACATAGTACAAAGGAAAATTTTTTTAAAAGCTTCGACGAGATTTATAAAATTCGATAATGACAATCTAGTAAACTTCAGGAAATTACGAGAACTTTTGAAAATAAATTTGGAAAAAATAAATTATCATATCTTAAACTTTTATTTTGATGATTGGAATGTCTAGTGAACAAATAACTTTCATTTAAAAAACAGGGTTTCATTTTGGAGATTATTACCAAATGAACTTTAAAATTCTGAATTCTATTTAATTGGTCATCATTTGGATTTTATAAAAATAAGAAAAATATAAAAATTGAAAATGTGCTGACAAATGCCGTGTAGTACGAAACCAAATTCAACGAAATTCCCATCAGAAGCAGACTGGGAATTTAGTCCCCCGGGTTAGAAGATAAGTAGCATCATCGCCATTTACGACAAGAAATATTGGCACTCAAGTGCTTGATGCAGTAATACTTGCCAACAGACCTTTACCCGGTCAGTCCTCATCTGATTTCACCAGCGAATTTGCTTCCATGTTTTTTTAAGAAGTAAAATATTATTGCAAGATTGGTTTTCCAGGGACCCAAGAATGTATTTCATAAGATCAAGCATTTTCCATAATAGGCTAATTACGGAAAATAATAATAATGTATGAAACATCAAAGAAACAGAAGGGGAAAGGATTAAAAATGAATATATTTAAAAACTATTGTAATGTAATACTAAACATGTTGATCCTTGTTAATAAAACAGTTCCATGAACTACAACTACCTCACGATATGAATTCAATATTAATGATGAAGCTGCTGCATTAAATTCAATGCTTTCTATGTCGTTTTCTTAACCACAAATGTGTGGTTCAATTATCTCCCAATCATATTAATTTTAACCTAAATAACTTTATCCTACTAAAAAAAATCCCTAATACAAAAATCAATAAACAGTCTCTACCAGAGTCAGATAAACTTTGCCAAACGCCCAGCTTGACAATTGGATAACATCAGCCATCATTTCCTTACTTTTTTGCCAGCGCCGTAATTACTGAACTTGGACTGCTTTCGTTAGCCTTTATTGTAATTTTGCAAATGCTTTTATGAATCCTTAACTGTCTCGTTATCGTTTCACCGCAGATATTGCTTTCCGAAGTCGACCGCCTGATGCCATGAAATTCAAATAGCATGAAAACCCAATAGTTTCGTGTGGCCTCAAGTGTTGCAAGATTCTATTAGACAAACAACTCTCAATCGATTTATAAACCATATCCTTGAGGCTATGAGGATGTATATCAATCACATCCATACCGGCAAAGAAAGCATCAGCAATTCTGAAGCCTGGCGAAAGTCCTCACGTAAACACAATTAAAGCTGATTCCTTGTCAATATTTACAATAAATGTTATGCTTGATTTTCAACAGAGACGATGGGATCATTTCCCTTTTTAAGTGTAGAATAATACAACTTTCAAATTGATGTTGACAATATAATATACTACATTTTTATATGTTTCTTGCTTTTGACATATAAAAATAAGGACATAGATATACCAAAATAGAGATATGTATGTGAATATATAGAATTCTAGATATTCTACACATTTTTAAACGAATCCACTTCAATTATATAAGAAATAGTTAAAAATTTTAAAATTTTAATTACTAAACAGGATTTTAGCATATTAAATGTATTATATATTTATGTCTTAAAAACCTAATACATAAATATATAATAAAGAAAGTCGAATTAGAATATATCTTTAATACTATAGTATAAAAAAATGAAATCCAATTTGCAGTACTGTGAATCAAGATTGTAAGAAAATATACAAGATTTCACGTGATTTAGATAACAAACATTTTTAAATCAATAGCAGGTTCATTCTTTGTTAATTTCATTTCAGACAACTATTGTTAGTTCTTTATAATATAGGCTTAACCTCGTATAATATAATAAGTTAATAACTGTAATAAAACTTTTAGATAACTATAAATCGATCATTAAATCATTTCAGATAGTAGATAGTAGATTTGAATTGCTCATCGAATTTCTCGAAAAAAATTTTTCTGAATTGTATTATATTCTGTAGGTGTTATTTGTTATCTGTTGTATAATTTTGTTAAATAAGATAATCATTCATACTTTTTTTATAAGAGGTATTTTTTTAAATCTATATATTATATAACAGACACATATAATATAATATTCATTGGCGCAATATTTCTGTTAGTAATAAATATTTATTTTGACAAAAATCATTCGTTGGCAGAATCTATCTCAAATTTTTAGTACAATTTTTAGGGTAATCCATATTGGGAAAGTGCAGGATTATTGATGATGAATACTGTAAGAAAAATCTTTCTATTTTTACAGTATTCGATACAATAAATAAAGCCGTCTAAAAGCAGCATCTAAAATAAGAAAAAGTAGTGCTAATTTTTATGATGATTCTATTCAAGTGCAGTGTTGGGCTTCTGTAATCCGTGTCAACGAAACTTCTCAAAACAAATCACTTCTTTCTGGATCTTTCTCGTCAAGAGATTTGTAAACAGATAAAAGCAAGGTTTTGGACTGGAATAAGAAAGCTTTAAATATTCAAGACTACAAGCTTTATTTCGGCGAATGTCTTAGATTTCATTAATAATTTAAATTCCTGAAGTAAAATAAAGCAATTTATCTCAACTGGTGAAAATTTTTCTCGAAAAGCTAAACAAACAACAAAAAGAAATAAAAATCAAGAAGCTAAATAACTTGAGTTTACTAACTATAATAAATTGTATAAAAATAATTACAGTTATAATGTGTGCCAATAAAACCAGCTGATGAATAGTGTAAAAATAATGAATTCGTTTGGTCCAAAACCTAAGCTATCTTCTTAAATAAAATGGTAATTGAAGACTCTTTTGCAGAATACATCGTTTCCCAAAGTACACCATAAAAGAATACGTTATATATGTAGAAAGAAATTAAACACAAAAGATAGAAAGACAAACATTCAAACCCTTCATTCAAACCTGGCTTCAGATCCTTCAGCCACTTAGAACTTATAAATTGCTTCAATATTATTGTTAATCCTAAAAATTACTACAACATTTCACAAAAAAGTAACAAGACAGTAAGATATCAAAGAAAAATTGGAACAATTTCTTTCTGTTACAAACTGATGTCACTTGGGATCATCGTACTGCAGAATGTCTGCTAACTAATTCCCATTTCACCAATACGACCCATTGTAATGGATTCTCTAGTTAATGGGTTCTTTAGTTCAATGCTCCGTTTTGAACTTCATTGTAATGGAGTTCAAAATTTATGGTAACGTTGTTGGTTTGATGCTCCCATGACATTCGTCTGTTTGTAAAACACTCAATATCATAACAATTGCCATACACATTCTGAACAAGGTAGAGACTAACAAGAAAGCAGCAGTTCAAAGACTTCGATATAAGTTCCATGTTGTTGTTAATTTTTTGTGATTCAAAAGCTGGAAGGGTTGGAAGTGATGAAATTTGTCGTTAAGAAATGTTCATTGTAGTGGAAGCAATTGTCTGACGGATGCACATATTAGCAGGATGATTTTCTCACTGGTTGGCCACACTCATCCCATAATCAAAGCTATCTCTGTAGCTTTGCAGATGATCGGCGGTTGTATCCATGATACCTTAATTAACCTTATACCTTATTAAGCAACCTCCATGATGCCTTATTAGCAGAACTCAAGATTTCTTATAGCACAGAAGTTGCACAAATCACTGATGATTTGAAGACTGAATTGGCTGTAGAACCAGCTGGTAGAAATATGTTTGAAAGGCTTACGTAATAAATGTTACACCACACTGGCACTAGAGCAGCAAGCTGATTATTATTATTACCGAGAAACAAGACTAAATCAACAATGTGGATAAACAATCAAACTATGCTATTTTTTAACATTTTAAAATTAAAAAAAAAATGCTTTAAAATATTTTCGATTTGCCAAAGTATTCTGGAATAATGGAAGGTCTTCTCAAAAGCGAATTAATGAATATAGAGAGATATTTGAAGAAAATATTGATAAGACCTGAACTAGAGAATCATTTAATTTATAAATTCAGTCGACCAATTAAGAAATTAATTAAAGTAATCTGATTTATATATAAGAGTTTTTAAATTATCAAATGTAGCCCAATTATGAATTTAAAAAATAGTCTTATAAACTTTATTCAATTTTGATATATTTCTATATTATATAACATATTTATTATATAAAAGTTACATGTAATTTACATAATATATATTACAGATCATATATATATTATATAAATGATTAGATTATATATAATAATAATATTTTTATATAATATATATTTTTAATATATTAATCCATATTTCCTTCTTATCTATCTTTATCTGAATTTTATTTTTTTAACTCTGAGGTAATGTTTTCTAATTGTAAGAAAAAATATCCTTTTTCTAAATGATTCTAATATGGTTCTAAATTCTAATTTTTTTCTTGTAAGGTCTTGTAACATAGTTCATTTAATTTCAGAGAAAGAAAAAATATTTATGCATAAAAAAATATAAAAGCAAAAGACTCTCAGTTTATGTTTTAAAAAGTATGTTAAGATAAAAGATACGTTTATGACAATCATGTATTTTTAATACAAACATAAAAAATTCATTTTACTTAAAATAACTAATATGATTTCTTCATCTTAAGAGCATTAATAAAGAAAAATCGATTGCAGCAAAATTTCGGCATAAAATTCAAAAATTTGAAGATTTAATATTTGTGATGTCTTCTCTATTGCATTTTAATTATACAAGTCGTCCGCTGTCGAAACAAACGGGAGCATCGACTGATATTAAAAGATGTTGAAATGTGCTTAGAAAGGTCGGCCTTAAAAGTAATTTAAAGAGCGTAAGGCAAAGCGGTGCAGGAAATCACGTTGCTCTCTCTCTTCTGTCAGTTAGCTCAGGGATTCGCGGCCAATTCTCAACCAAACGAAACCTAACTAAACCCATGGGCCCTGAGCAATGGAATAACGCCATTCTTGCTGCTCTAATGGCAGAATAACAGCCCTAATGGTGGACGTGATAGTTCTGAGGCTGTAGAAACCCAGCAAACCGGAATTCAATAACACACCGTACGATCATTTAACAGCATTTATGTTAAGATGCGGGGAAAACTGAAGATTTCAGCCCGGATGGAAATAAAATAACAGTGCTAGCGTCTAATTTCCACTCCTGTTCGAATTTCACGAGGAAATTTCTCATCGTTTCTGACATGGAAAACAATAGGAATATTACGATTAATCCGAGTAATCTGTATTTGAATTCATCAATTTCCATATTAAACAGTACAGAGAAGTATAAAGCTCTTGAGTAAAACAAGAATAAGCTCCCAGGTTTCAAGTGAAGTTTAGATGTAACATTCGTTAACAACGTTAATATGTATTATAGAAGAAAGGGTTAAAATACAAAGGTTTAAGTTTTCTCTGCTAAAGTGTATTTCCTTCTTTCCGCCCGTACATCTATTATACAAGTACATCTTAGATAACTGAAAACTAGGTTTTTTAGGAAACTTGATACGTAAAGTGGCAGACAGTCAATTATTTTTGATTGAAATTTTGATAATTTGAAATTATTTTGAGTAAATTTTAATAAAATATTAAAAAATACTTGCAAAACGAATTTAAATTCAAATAAATAAGCTTTACATGTTTTATAACTTACGAGTTATATTCTCCAAAGCATATAGATTTTCAAATCACAATAAAAAAATAATATTACAAAAGATGTTTGAAGATAAAAATATAAACAATAATAGAATGTTCATTTTTACATTACAATTAGAATTAAAATAAAGTTGTGCAGTCCAGAATCTCGTTTTCTGTTGAATAATTGTCAAAAATGTTTCTAATAAATAAAGCTTCTTTTATTAATGATTTTTATTTATATAAAAATGGACGTACTATTATTGCTTGTATTATTATCTTCAAACATCATTTGTAATATTATTTTATTCTATGTGCTTCCGAGAATAAAACTCTTAGTTATGAAACATGTAAAGCTTATTTTTTTTATATTAAATCCCTGTTTTGTAAGTATTTTTTAATATACTTTAATGGGATTTTTCCGGTATTTGCGCAGTAATTTCTTAACAATTTTAATTTATCAAAATTACTAAGAATATTTGCTGTGGTAGTCTATGTCCGTCACTTAAACTTAATTGCTATGGATCACATACCGCCAAAAATCTTAATCAAGAAATAACATTTTTTATTCTAGGACTCTTTCATTTTATGTGTATGAATAGAATGATCTATTGTTTTTGACCCATATTGGACTTTCTGGTAATGTTATATTACCTAGATTAAGATTAGGTAGATGGCCCTAAACAGTGATAATTTTACTCTTAAGCAAACCATTCACCTAAAAAGTATTTACGTTAGAGACTTGAAACTATATGGATGCTATTTAAGGTGATGCTATTCTTTTGTTTTTATTGTAATCGATTTTATTTTTATAAATAACTTTTTATTTATTTATAACTTATTTGTTCATACTCTTCTTTCCCATTGTTCATTTGTGAACCGTTCATTACTGTATAATGAAAATTTTAATAAATAAAATTTATTTTCATCTTTATATATTACATCTCGTTGGAATCATTAAAAATCGGATTATACTGTCGATAGAGTTTCCAATGTCACATTAGCTGCCCGATGCTTCCCCGCAGTGCAACAAGCTCCCAGCTCTTACAATTTTTTTAACCCCCTTTCAGTGCAAAAAAGGAGCTAAAATTTGCTATACGTCAACTCCTTAAGATCCTGAGTAAATGATAAAAGTTTCAAGGGATGTTTCGATCTGACAAACCTAACCATTCCCTTGTTAGACTGGTTTAAGGAAAGCAATGCAGGAAAGCACTACTTCGCAATATTGGAAATTGGTGATATTGGAAATGCCACCAACAGTACATAAAATGGCGTTCATTTCTTTGTCTGCCAAACTGTTCATAACTAGATATCTGCATTTTATTATTGGGATTAGTTTTCATGATTACAACATTTTATAGCCTCTGCTGTTTTATCAAATAAGATCAATTCAGATATCCTGATCGCGTTGTGATAATTGTTATTGTGAATGATGCTGAATCAAATGATCAACAATGGCTTGAAATTACATAAAATTAATGACAAACCACTGTCCTCTTTTAAATAACTGCTAGTCTGTAAATTTCAAATAAGATGATATATTTTTTTTACATATGTACATATGTAAGTTATTTTATTTTAAAAATTTAATAATTGATTTTTTTTGCCATAAGCCTCTATTTTACATTACAAAAATTGTAGATGAATATCTATCTATTTTATAAAAATAGCAACAAGGAAGACAGATAAAAGAACTAAAAAAGATTTGTTATTTTTATGAATTATTAGGCACGTTAAACTCTTTTTTTACATCTATTTTATTTTATCGTCTTTAATTGTAGACAGAAAACTTTGATATACTATGAAAATCTTAGATTGGACCATAAATTGCTCCTGTAGGAAAATGAAGGTTCGACTTAGGACGGCTTGTTTAACATAATATCTTGAAGAAAAAAGAACTTTAGCCAGTTTCAACTAAACTAATTTGAAAATAAACTGAGTTCAAAATATTTAAAGCCCAGGATCAAATAGGGCAATGCATGAAGTGCAAATTTCCGCCATGTAAGCCTGATTAAACTATTTGAAATTTGCACATAAATGACAACCATCCAATACAATAGTAATAAGTGGCTTTGTTTGATGCACATTGGATTATTCGTTTTGATTCAATCGAGTTGCAGTTATTCATAGATTAAACTGCGTATATGAATCATAACAATGAGATTGACAAACAGGTCAATTAACTTCCTGGCAATTAATCAAAATAAAGTGAAAAGAATGACTCACAAGAGAATGCACAACTGGAAACACTTAAATGACTAACCAAATTT
>JAFIDM010014012.1:32204052-32240472 GCA_023159025.1 Thereuonema tuberculata
GTGACTTCATTGATCGGATTTGGTTTAATCTAAACAATTATAGAAAACTTGCAAATTAATTATAATATTATTACATAATAATAATTATCGTAATACTTTTCATTTAGAAAATTTTAATAATTATTGTTATATAATTAGTAATTTTTAATCTATGTTTCATTATTTTAATTTATTAATTTAAAATTGTACTTAGGTTGTAGATTAATTATAATAATTCTGTAATTATTATTATAATGATCAATTACAAGAAAAATTTTGCGTAAATGGATAAATGCATATGCATATGCATAAATTTTGCATAAAATTTACGCATAATTAAATGAAGAAAAATGAAAAAAGTGGAGTTAGGAAACCGCCACATATATCATTATTAAACTTAGTTTAATAATTATTCTTTTAATTTTAGAAATTGTTTTGTTCATTTAATTTGCACCGAGCTTTACTATTGCATTCTTAGGATCTCTCCGTCTTACTTTTGATTAGTTTTAAGTTGATAACGCTTTCGTTTTGGGTTTCTATGTACTGCTCTAATGTGGTGTTTTAGGTTCATGTATAATTTTATCGAAATCGGTATCCTCTTTCGCGTCCTTTGAGTTTGTATTTCTTGATACATATAAATGCTTAGCAATGCTCATCAAGGCAGCTGATGAAAGCTAAGTATCTAGAAAAGCGATCTAAAAAAAGAAAAAGAAACAAGGGAAAAAAAACCACCTGTACATGTCCTAAGCTTTCTAATAAGCACAGCTCATGTCTGTAAGCCTTATAGTATTAATAGTTAATAGTTAATAGTAGCTACTATTTAATAGTTTTAATAGTTCGCAAAGAACGAACAGAACAAAATTTTGAAGTCCCTATGCAGGCTTTTGGGTGGAGGGAAGGAAGACTCCCAACGTTTCGCGACTAACAGGACTAAATTGAGGTCGGGTGGTTAGTCCTACGCTCGCCCGCCTTTATCCACCAAGAAAGAAACCGGGTACCCATTTTTTAGAAGGCTGGGTGAAGCCTAGAAGCCTAGCGGAGAATTCATCGTAGAAAAATCAAGCTATTAGGCCCACCTTAACTATGTGTACGCTCAGAAAGAATAAAATTACAATAAAAACAAAAAAAAACACGCATCGGTCTGACTAAAGTTTTGGAAACAATACTATAACTTCAGTTTCATAAAATACAGAATACAGTATTTATTGCTTAAAACTATTTTTAATGCTTAATTCAGCATTTATTCAGCACCAAGAACTTGAGAATTTTCTAAAAAAAATTCTATAAATAAATATTTTTTTCATAAAAGATTTAACATGGCAGCCAAGATTCCATTGCAAAGTGAATGTTTTGAAATCTACGGTGAGACGCCCAATGGCGCAGTCTAAAGGCGCCCTTGGCGAGAAATATCCTTTGGCGTTACATCTCTCCTGCTGTTCGTTTCCGTTTCCGTTCCAAAATAACTTTTGTGACGAGAGATCTTTTGTGACGCATGAATGACGGAAAAGCATCTCTGCTCCAAATCTAATACATCAGATGAATAGATTTTCAAGTTTACATGTTTATATCACTTTTCGGTAATATACAAGCCTTTATTTTGACCGCTAATTTCTTGCTATCGACCAATATTTACCAAAATCAATCTGAATTTTGAACTTGAAAGCATACAATAAAATCAACTTTCTTCAGAAACCGAAAATGTCTCGTCAGTAATTTTTAATTATTGTGTTTTATAAGCGATATTGGTTTGTTTTTGGATTTATTACAATTCACTACGACATGATTAATTTCTTTGAGAATTCCTGAGTTTTTTAAAAAATTGTTCGAAAATGACCTTTGCTCATTAATTAATTCTTATTAATTCCAATTGATTTTTGACAACAGCTTTCTTAATTTATTGTTAAAAATAATAAGTAATAAACTTATTAAGTAATTAACACATTGCCAACTTTATTAGCACTTGAAGAATTCAACGAAAAATAAGACAATTTTTCGTTGAATTCTTTAAGTGCTAATATAGTTGGCAATGTGTTAATTTTATTATAGCACGTTAATATTTAATCTTGATTGAAGTAATAAACTTATTAAAATAGATAAATAAATTGCTAATATTTTAATAAAAAAATTAAGATTAGAATAAAAAGCAGATTCTGATATACTATCCGAAAAGAATAAATGTTGTTTCTGTTTTTGTAGCGACAAAAATTTAGCTTATGGAATCTTTTTACATAAATCAAATGGATTATTGTTTTATCTAAACTTATTAAAGCACAGTGTTAAAAAAAGTGTTTGAATTTATGCTAGGAAATCTGAAATTTAAATAAATACTAGATGGCTACCCGTCGCATCCCGGAAAACGATATTTTATTTATTCTAAAAACTTGTCTTGTCTTGTCTTGAACATTTTAGGTTTAGATATGATTGTATTCTAAAAACTAAAACTTAGAACTAAAAATAAATTGAAGTTTAAATTCTAAAGAATGCATGCAACACAATATTGAAATCCATTTTCAACAGTCGGAAATTTGCAATTTACTCTTGTTGCCTGGCAACGCGCGTGCGGAGGTCCATTGTTGTGGACAGAGATGTCCATTCAACAATACCACTGTTGCCTGGCAATACGGGTGCGAACTTCAATTGTCGCGGAGATACGCACACAAGCTGTTTTCCTTAATAATATAGATGATTAAATATGAAAATTTTCATAAGATATTAAAAGCAAGATTCCTAATGACTTCATATGTTTTGGATCTACAAGTAAAGAACTAAATAACTTATTATTAACGAAATAAATAATTCGTAGAATGGAAGGAAAGAATGTTAAATTAACTCTGCCTCTGAATGCAAGAATATGTTAAATAAAGCTTCTTTCAGATTTTGCTTTCTCAGTTGGAAACTATAATTAATTATAAAATAACATTTTTAAATTCAAACTCGAAAAAGAAAAAAAAAAGAAAACCCCGCAGCCAATCTTCAAAATAAGGTAAAGAAGGCATATTTTGGGGGGGCAAGAAATAAGCTCCAAGCTTTCAAACCAGATGGCCAACATGTTTGCCATGTTTACGATTTTTATCTTCCGTCCTCTCTTATCATCAGTTTCCCCTCGACTAAAGAAAAGTGAAATCTTTCAACAAAACATGCCTAGAAAAAATATGGATTCTGTTCTGGTTGTGCTGTGTGTCCAGGTTGTTTTTCCCCAATATTTAGTCTGTTTACTCCTCGTTATTTCCGGTCTTAAGTTTACCATTAGTTTGATTTCGGTTTATTAATATTTCTCATTATATAAGAAATGTAAGAAACGAATTTTCTGCTTTGATAAGAAATGAGCCGTGATCTAAGAAAAGAAAAAAAAATCAATTTTACTTTGTTTTTTTATATCCTTTTCAATAACTTAAAAGAAATCTTGATTTGATGCTTTAATTGACATTTTGTTTACTATGTTCTTAGTGCATAAATAGATGTTTATCATGAAAGGATGAAAAATATCTATTTATGAATAATTGAAATTATTCTGAAAATCTATAGAAAAAGGTAATTTTTTTCCAAAATTAATATAACTGAATAATGCGTCCCGAGATGGCCTTCTGGTCTAGGCGGTAGACGAGGTTGGTACATCAGAACCAGGGTTCGAATCCCGGTGGTAGCATGGATGTTTCTTTCCTTTCCTTTCCTGTGTTCCAACCTCTTCGCTTTCTCTTGGGGTTGAAGCCATTCCATAATTGTTTCCTGATGAAGGCCTGGAAAACTCCCTCCCTATCTGTTTCAAAACATCTAGATATAAAATATAGGAATAAAAATGTAGTAGGTATAAAATGTAACTCCCAACCAATCTGATCAGTGTGGGTTTTTTGACAAAAATTGACAAAAGATTGTTTGCTTTCATCTAAGTCTGTTGTATTCAAAGAATTAGTTTATTACTTATGCTTAATGACTTTATGATCATTTTTTTTGATTTATTGAATGGTTTCTACCGGTATGATTTAGTGTTAATCAAATACAAAGATATTATTCCATTGTTGAAATGTGAGTTTATTTGTTTTAATCGAGAATTATCGTAACATGTTTCTCTTTTGTTTGTGTCTTTATTTATCAACAGCTTGAAAAAGGAATAAGGGAATTTTCCGAAAATTTGCAATGTGAATTATTTATTTTAATAAATAATTTGAAGAAGTTTGTTGGGATGGATTTTAATACACTTAAAAGCTGATACTTGAAAACTTTTATTTCCAATTAGTCCTTTTCTATTAGCTCTTTTAAAGTCAAATTATAAAAGATTAAACAGAGTTCCGTATAGTTTCGACAATTCCACTTTATAAAAAAAATTCTGAACAAAATGGAACAAACTTTCTGGAAAATTAAAAAGAAGAAAATCTTTTCAGGTAACACATGGATGAATTTTTCATTTCTAGAGATTCCATAGAGTTTTCTTTTCAATTGTACGGCACCTTGGTCATGAGTCCACAACTGGTAATTGTGGTTGGCGTAAGGGTGGGCATTCGACCGTAAAAAGCTGCTCCATAAAATAAAAATCTCGTAGCTAAGCTGCGATCATTTTTGGAGAGTTGGCAGCAATCCATAATAGGATGGGAGGAAACCACTATAAAAAAGAAGAAAAGAAATTCCTTAACCTGCTTTAATTCTCTTCCTATCTCTTTTCATTAACTTAAAGCGGAGCATTAGTAATAATCTTTGGAAAACATTAATTCTTGACACATAAATGCCCATAAAATCGAAAGTGAATTGGAAATTTAATGAAAATGTTCTCCACTTTTACGAGATGAAAACCGTGCCGATGTCAAGGAGACTAGTAATAAAAGAATAACTAAACGTTGTATTACATTTGAAAAGTTATTTTAGTATTTTATAATTACTAAAGAATTTGACTTACTATTACAAATGTTATGTTGATGGGCGATGGAAATCGACGCACGGCGTAACGTAAACATGAAAACGGACCTTAGTTCAGCGGTTCATATGTTATTTACTTGTTGGTCCTATGGTATTCTTCTATTCTTTCAAAGATGACGGATTGTTTGTCTCTTTCCTTTTTTAAGTACCAGAGGTTCAATCTTAAGGTGTAGATCTGGGGAGCAGAACGGCCAATAAAAATGCATTGACAGTCATTTTCTCAGTGAACGTTTTCCGTCTAGCAAGCACACACAGAAGAACAAACAAAGAAAAGATCCCGATATCTCAGCTGTCCATTGAGATACTTTGATCAACGACTATCCTTTTTACTGGACGATACCTTGATGTTACCTTGTATCAACAAATCACGTTTGTCATATTATTATGTCATTGTTTGATTCCCTAATAAGATAGGAGTATTTATAAACTATAATCAATGTAATAGGATCAGTGTTCAGATAAGTAATTTACATTGGCTGTATTATAACTAAATACATATCAGTTATGATTAAACTTTTGATAAGCTAGCAAATTTTTATCGAAAATCAATGATACAACAGTGTTTCCTCTGTACTCGTAAAATCATCCATTTCTCAGAAAAAGGATGAAAGCATCATTTAGTAAATCCCGATTTTCCGAACTCCGGTAATTCAGTGTTTGACTGAAATCCTTGTATCATTTACAACGCGACGCTTTAGCCACGCTTTGTTTCAGCTGTGACGTCAACTCATAGTAAACTTCCGGGTTCTCGTGTGGCTGTTGTCTTATTTCTATGAAAGAAGCAATAGTTTTCGATTAATTCCCCGGCGTTAATGGAAGCAAGTTATAGCTGTCTTAATTCACAAAATTACATGATGTATTATACTTTTTGTTTAAAAGAATAACAATTGGAACTCAGAAAAAAAGGGAATTTTAAAGAGTTCCAGCAGACCCGATTATGCTTAAATCGTGGATAGATATTATACGAGAAGACTCGATATTTATTCCGAAATCTCCACTATTTGTCTGTCAGTTTCAATGTAAGAAAAATAAATATATTTAATCATTAGTTCACGTAACGAAATCTAAATTCCGAGAAATCACAGATAGTAGAAAGCTGTTCTCGTGTATATCATGGATTGTGCAGAAAAAATTAATGACCTATCAACTCTGCTCTAAATTAAATATCAAAACTGAAATGTATGTAATTACTTATTCAGCAGTATTTGATAATTAATAATATTTTTATTTATGGGATGCTATTTCATTACGCTTCAGGGTGAAAACATTTTTAGTTCGAAACTATGTTTGTTATAATGACTTTGAATTAATGAATTTGGATTTTCATAAAACTTAAAATATTTGGAATTGTGCTTAGTTAATATCTTAAACGTAATGAATATTAATTTCTCAAAGAAACCACGTGGCTTAATGATCTAATACCGTGAATCATACACAGTTTCTGTTTCCATTCATTCATTGCAACTATTGAAATTAATAACCATAACATAATGAATAACGATACGTAGATAACTGTTTATAATACAACTTATTATCTTAATTTTTAAATCAGTATTATTTTCCCTGTCTTAATGGTCAGAATTAAATAGATTTAAATTACTATCATTTAAATTATAGAAATAAATTTTTTTAAAGTGTTTCAAAAAATGAATTTTAAATAAATTTGCTATTATTATTTAATATTAAAATTCGTTACCAGCAAAATGACTTGCAACAAAACAAGTAATTTGATTTTAAATTTTGTTTTCAAGTTTCCCATTTGTAAAAGATAAACATCTACAAGAAACATTACGTTTTTAAAGATAAATAACTTTAGTTAAATTTTATTTAAATTATACTTATTTGCATATCGCATATGCTCTAACAATTTGTATACTTGCTTACATCATTTTCTGTAATATTTTTTTAAAGATTTTTTATTGATAATTTAAATATTTTATTTTTAAAGTAAGTTAGAAATTAAAAAAAAATAAAGTTAAAAATAAAAATTTTCAAAACCTGCATCTCCATTCGAAAATCTTTAAAATCTGTCATTTTGTTGGGAAAAAAAGAATTATCCCCATTATCCTTAGTATAGGAATTATCCTTAATAAAAACAGAAGCAACGAAGAAAACTCCAGAAGCATTATAAGGAACGATTCCTTTGTTAATTATGAGTTGACACCACAATCACCTCAGCCAGTTGCAAAACATTTTTTCACCTCATGAATTCTTGTAAACTAAAGACTTTATTTTCACTGAAATAATTAAAATAAAATTAAAATAATAGACTCAGCACTTAATAACAACGTATATTATTCATTAAAACCAGGAAAATTAAAATGTTCAGGCCTAGGAATTATCCCCATTGTTATTGCTAATATCCCCATTGCTGTCACTGCCGATATATCGTAAGATCGCTGCTATTTTCTATCAAATTTACATAACATGTACCAAGCATTTTTGTTTAGAAAAATTAAAGCATTAGAGAAATTTAGATTGATTTAAATTTAAAGAAAATGGAAGCCCTTTGTAATTATACTATGTAGAGTTCATTTGGTACTAACTTGTAATTAACATTTGTGCGTTTTTAACAAAAAATTGAATATAGACCGTTTCCAGCATTAAAGTTGATTGTACCAGTCTGTGATTTGCAAGAAATATTACGTTGTAGACTTAACGAATTAAAGCTATTTGTTTACAGATTCATCTTGTTCCTTCCCTAATTCTAGATTTCAAGTTTAAACTATACAGAAGGCATCAAATCTTCAAATAAATTGCGTGAATATGTAATAAAAAGGAGAAAGTATTTAATAAATTTCCAAAAGTCAACATTAAACGCTTTAAACTTAATAAACCATAAAGAACAGACATGGCTATCCCTTCAGGAGAGATGTATGTATATCACTAAGATGTTCGCTATAGGGCAGAATCTTTATTTAAGCTATTTTTACTAATGCAGCAATAACAATTTTTTAAGATAGATTAAAATAGATTAGTTATTTCAACTACTTTGAGTTAAAATGCACATTTTTGTTACAAAAAATTAGTGAATTCATTTGCATTGGAGTTATTTGGAGGTAGGATAATAGATCATTGAAAATATATGTTGTTGATTGGTATGTTTTTTAAATATGGTATATTTCCAGAAAGGGTATGGAAAACTATTTTCACGAAATAAAACCGTATTTCAAATAATTACCTTTAGAAACGGAATTTTTACCTCTGTTGAAAATGCCGCTAATAATTGTAACGATTTATGCACTTTTCTAAATTAGTATAAATCTCTCTGACGTAAGAGCGCCTTGATGATGCAAATTATTTTCCAGCAAATAAAATGAGAAGATGATTTATTGACTTTACAGAGAATTAACGAAGATAAAAAGATATTAATATTAATTTTATCTATAACTGCTCAAAATGCCCATTAAATTTCATATTGTTAGAGCATACCAGTACCTTCTTTTATAAAGCAATTTATTCTCTCACGCCATTTAAGTGAATTAGGTTGCTATTTTCAAATGTATTTTTATGAACTTGGTTTATTAAAACAATTAAAACTTACTAAATTTCAGACCGACAGTAAATCAGAAATGTCGTAATTAATTAGGTCGTAAATTCTAACCAGTGGATTACATTAGTCCTTTGATGTCCCAATTCCCTGAATGGCAATTCCCTTAACGGCAGTATTTACGACTCAATTTTTCTGTAAATCGTGAAACAGAACTATAAATCATATTTAATGAGGTTTAATTTCTTTATATTAATAAGTAAATAAGGGAGAAATTTATTTGACATTGTGGATGGGTTATCTGATAAAACAAAATACGGGAGGAAAAGGTTTTTATTCAGATTATCTTGAAAATTGCCTTTTGTAACTTATATTTTTTTAGACTTAAAGCAAGAATGAATAGGAATTAACATAGTTTCATAGTTTATATTAATGGAAAAATTATTGCTATTTTATTTTTACGAATAAAAAATTTCTACCCAACTTACCTTGACTTTATCATTTATCAAAATACAGAAAATCTTCCTATTTTTCTTCATCATTACTGTTACACTAATCAAGAAGAGTAGCATTTACTGTTAATGATTTGGCAAATCTTACGTAAGCACAAGGAGGGGGGGAGTCGGGGTTCTGCTTAATTTTACTTACATGGGAGGGGGTCCAAAATGACTAAAAATGTGCATACGTATTACTTGAACGGTCCCTATGAAATCTTTAAAGGTTTTATATATTTTTGATAATAAAATTTTGAAAAAATATAAAATAATGAATTGCATCCACAGGATTGCAAAAACTTAGGATATTCTAATGTTTTCTTAAACTTTGATATATTAAGGGTTAATAATTTAAAGAGAACAAGAGAATGTACAAAATCGATAGAACGTGAAAACTATTCAAGAAAGAATAGTGATTAATATACCACCTTGTGCATTATCGTCTTCTCTTGAAATTATTAATTTGTGGTAATTGAACCTCTGCCTTACTATAGTTCATTAGATTCAAAACGTCTAAGACCCATTAAGGTGATGGTTTTTTTTTCAGCAGGAATTTGATTAAGCGAGTTTATTTATAAATTACTTATATATTTGAACCTAGATTAAAAATTAATATTTCTTCACTGGGAATAATTTTCTCAATTTTTGTTAAACAATCACTGTAGAATTTCAGTAAAAAAAAAAATCATGTTCATATTTTGAAAATCTAAAGTTCGATTTGTTAAATCCAGATTTAACACAAAAATATGAAGATTTGAAAATGACTACATTACGCCATGATAGTCAATACATAAATGAATAACATGATATATTTTTTTGAAAATCATGAGGAATGTAAACATAAGGTTCAGTCAGAATGGGTTATAGTAATATTCACACATTTTGATGTCAAACCTATAATTTGTAGATAGATGAAGTATTGAACTGCCTGTACGCCATATTTTTTATCAGAACACAAAAATCAATTTAAGTGGAGGTGGCTGTGTCAAGTCAATTAAATTCGATTATGTAGTTCACTTATAGAAAGTCACTCTGCAAATATATTTTACATACCTACTTACATCTTTAAAGAAAAGTGTATTTCTCATGATCTCATTACATTTACTACACAAAGTTGGAAATAAGAAAAAAAAAGGAAATTTTGAAGTAGAAATTGTGAATGGAGAATGGTCTTGTTAAGGTTCAAAATGCACTAAAATGACGTAGGAACTCTTTTCTGGATAGTTTCAGCTTTCTATTCAAATTTCAGCTTTATAGGAAAATTACTGCAGAATTGTGTGATCATAGATCTATAGACATACAAGCAGACAGACAAGTTTCGTTATTCTACAATCACAAAACCTCATTGAGGTTTATTTTCCCTTGCTTCGTATGCTTTCTTTCTTTTACGTTGATGCAATGAACATTTTTCATTTCCCAAAGCCGTCATATCTTCCATCATGTCAGTCCCTGTGTTTTCGTGAAATAACCCTACTCTAAATTTGACGTATACGAAATTTTTTATATATATTTAAGTATCTAACAAAATTCTCATTTTAAAGTTTAAATTTTCTTTTAAATCACAACTCTGGTACAATTTCGATCAACATCAGCAAATATCTAAAAACTTCTCACTATTGTTTTCATGTGTTTTTTCGATCCAGATATGGTAGTTGCAAATATGTTTTTCTACCGATATTCTTACCTTTTAAACAAGAAACATATAACACACTACATTTCAATCCGTCTATAATTATGTTTGCTGACAGCAATTCCGTTGTTTTGTTTATTATTTTCTGTTGAAATTGATTTTCTTCTTAAAGCTAATTTTCAGTTTCCCAATTCATTCTTTCTTTTTTCTTTTTGAATTTAATTAGGTCAGTACAATTTCTTCCAGGGCCTGTTAATGAAGTCATCAGCCTTCAAAATAACTTATCAACCTTAAGAAAATGAAGAAACAACTCTTCCTTTTCCAGAGCATTGAAGTTATTTATCTAATTAGATCTGCGAAACGGAAAGAAATTGCAGAAAAGGTCACCTTTTTCGAGCATTCATCACCAACAGCAGTTTCATTAATCCAGTCATTAATCTGGACTGAATTCTGAAAGCTTTGCGTTCCTCAGACTAATGAGAAAAATTCGCTGTCAGAATTGGCAGACGAAAGGCAACCGATAAATAAAGGAACGCCAAACGCTCACCCAAGAAGAAAGGAAGGCATTTCTTAATAAAAAAGGGTGAAAATGCAAGGATGCACTATTAAAAAATGGTTTAAGTAAATGAGTGAACTTTTATGTTCTAGCATATAAAAGTTAAATATTTTAGAAAATAATTTATTAAATTGCACCTTGGTTGCCGTTGCTGCGTAGGGTTGTGGACTGCCAACTCTGCTGATACTGGAGCTGCTTTTCTTATTTCATTTTCTGGATTCTGTGTTTGTCTTTTCTACGAGTTCAATGTGATCAAAGATCTGGAGATATAATATTCATTGGGCAGCGACCTATTTGGCAAAGTGGCCAACACTTTCCGGTCTTTGTTAAGGCGAATGCCTTAAAAATCCTGGACGATGTAACTAAGCGAAACTCCTTTATACTTTTTATGTTCAAGATAGTTTAGACAAATGCTGTTTACTTGTTATTAGCAACCCATTTGGGAGCTATTGTAATAGCGACCTAGATCGGTAGCTATTGCGTTTGTCCTGTCCGTCCGTGTCGGTCCACCCCTAACAGCTCCCGAATGGAAGGTCGAATCGACAAACGGATTTCACCATCGTGTTCAGAGGTCAAAACAACACACGAATAGGGTATTTTTAGGGACCAACGCCCCTCCATGTTCGAGATATTTGGCATTGTTTTCATTGGATTTTCGCTATTAGCTTAAATGTTAGAAATGCAACTAGCCTATCTCATTTCAGTTGTTAGCTATAGCTTTATGCTTGAGGTCTCGGACTTATATACTGAAAGTTCTGTGTTCAAATCCGTATTCTATCTTCTTTTTTTTTTTTAATCTTTCTTTCCAATGTCCGCGTGTTTTGTTTTGTTTTTTCTTATTTCCCTAACTTTTTTTATTTTCCTATTTTTTTTTTATTTTCCTAATTTTTTTTCCTAAATATTTTTCCTTATGTTAAAGTACTTCCTTTATTATTATTATTTTTAAATTTGTTTATTATGTGATTCGCCTTTAAATTAGGTATTATGCATTAAATTATGCATTAGCACAAAATTATATTCACTTGTTTCTTGTTTTTTAATATAAATTGGCTTAGAAATGGCGGAAGGCGAATATTCGCTAAGTACCAAGGACCTCTTATGTCCTTTGAGTTGAATATTCTTTATTCTAATATGTTTTTATTTCTGTTACTTTGATCAATATTATCTTACATTTTCATCTTGATTAGTTTCTCTCTCGCAAGTCCAGTATGTTAAATAAAGATTAACTAAATAAATTAACTAAATAAAAATTATAAGGTTTTATGTGTCTTCTATAAAACCTTATTCTATGTCTTATGTCTTGTTTTATGTTGTTGTTTTTTTTTCAATATCGCCTCAAAAAAATACCAACGCTTCAAATACGAAATAGTCATATATTCAAAATGATTCGCACTATTATTCCTCCCGAAGACATTATGGATTCAACGAAACAAAAAGTATATCATTTGGCATCTATATCTAATTTCCTACATTAATCGAAAACAAAAAGATACGTAACCTACAAGCGATACGGATAGTATTGATGGAACAGGGAATTGACAGCATAGCGGTCAGAAGTGGAAACTTCTTTTTTATGTATTTTTGCAAGCAAATTCATAATTAAACTAACCTAAATTTTAAGTCTACATAGAAAAAAATGTTTCGACCTAGTTCTTCGTAATTCACTATAATTTGTTTTCTCGAAAAGGCTCACGTGGCATCTAGCATTATATTATGTGGAGAAGCAGACGAGTTGGAGAACATCCATTTTTAGAATCGTGAGAGCACGAAACATATGGATTCCCGAAATAAAAACAAACATATATCATGCTCTGCTCTTGAACATTTTACCAACTTTCACTGTTGAAACATTTTTTTTTATTTTTTTATTTTAGGCTATTCTTATATTAATAAACTATATGTTAATACCTTTTACATTAAGTCATAATTAATTTAATTATTCTTTTAGCTTTAAATTTTAGTAAAGTTTATTACCTTTAAAGTGTATCATTATTAAGTGTTTAGTAATAATTGTAAGTCACAATGAAATAATATTACATTATTAACAGTAATTGTAATAATTATATCGACCAATCTTAGATTTTATAAATTTTTATCAATATTTCTCATTCTGTAGCCAGCTTAGTGGATTTCAATTGTTTTATTAAGAAATAATAAAAGCAAAATTTTTATACACAAATTTAATGTTATATATAAATGTTATAAATTATAACATTAAGCCAAATGGTGCCGTTCAAGATTCAATTCCTTAAGTTTGACACTGCATTCATAATTTAGTTGATTATGAAGTTATTGCGTGTTTGCAAGTCTTATTTTTCAATGCAGTGATATGGAAAGAGAACAAAATTAATGCAACTTCGTACAACTTGGAGTTCAATTAATTTCATACTATTTTTCAATTAACAAATTTGCAAAACATTTAATTGTGGAAGCATAAATAAATATTTTACAACTTGTTGGATGAGGGTACTAAGTATAAATACTAAATTCTAAATTCAGTTGGATCATCAATACAGATAATTTTATTCAAATACGTGACTTTAAAAAATTAAAGACTGGAAATGATTCAAAGAAATATTTGCATTGATTTTAAATGGTGAAAAAGAAATATGTATATTTTTTTTACATGAAATTATCTAAATCAACATCACCATTCTCTTAGTTTCATTTAACAATTCAAATAATATTAGAAAAAAACGTTTAGTGAAATATTGGAGTTTTCTCAAATGTGATCACAGTTGTGAAATTGAGTCGCAGACACTGTATCTGTTTTCTTATTCATTTGCATTTGTTTTTTTTTTACCATTTACTATTTAATTTTGTTTTATAGTTTTAGATAAATCAACTTCAAAGCATTTTCTTGCTGGGTGGTGCTTTGAAAATATGAAAGTGGTGAACCTTGTGTTTATTATGCCAATTTATTAATGAATGCATTTATTTAAATTTCGTGATTATGTCGTCGTAAATCAATTGTCCTTATCTGTATCAGAATAGTAGCCATCTAAAACTATGCTACCTAGTTTCACTTGTCGTTGTGGTACCAGGCCATCTCTCTATAATAATAAAGAGATAAAATGTTAAGTAATTTATAATTTTTATCTAAATGAAAGTTCTAGTGCATTTTGCAAAAGAACATAAAATAATATACAATCGTTCTATGAACTTAGTCAACTAAACGTTTTGTGTTAATTTTTTTATGATATTTATATTGTTGCATTCGATAGATGTAATTAATCTAAAGGAGTTCAAAATAAGGTCAAAGAAACTTTAAAATACTACGGAACTTTTTGCTACTAAAGCTTCTCAGTTACATTTATATATAAATGTATAATATATATTAAATCGAAAACTATTACAGGTTTAGGTGTACCACTACAGGCTGAGCAGGTCCTTGGTTAACAGGACTAGCTGGTCGGCCCGGCGCTTCCTCGCCTTTAACCCATTAGTAAGACCCTGTACAAATTTGACAGATGGTTGGGTGAACCCTGGAGTCCGTCTGAAGGAGAACAGCTCTGGGAAAATCGCTGATCACCACTGTTAATTAAACCCAGGCTTCTCTAGTCCCCATAAACATTTTTACTAGCTTTTCTTTTTGCTAACAAAACTGCTGAGTTACATTTATTTAAGTTACATAAATTTATATAATATATATAAATTTCTCAGAAATCATTTAAGGAAAAGCAGAAGTTGCTTCACGATAAATATATACCAAGAAATGCGAAAAGGTCAACAACATGACATTCATCCTTTTGACCAATTAATCACGAAGGATAAATATATGAAAAATCAATAATCCTGGAAAATTACCAGGGCATTGACTGGCCATTCCTCTCATCTTTAAGTTTCAGTCTCATCTTTACCTTTTAAATTATTCTGTTCAGTAATTTTGTCTTCGAGAGTCAAAGGACTTTCCTCCTAGAAAATTCTTTCTCTCTTTAATAAATATTTCACAGACAATGAAAAGAGAAAGTCTAAAAAAAATTGTGGCAAAATTGAAAGATAAGTTGGACTCTAGAAGCTTGAATACTTTAATGCTATGTTTTTTCCTGGTGTTTAACTTCAACGACGATTTGTTTAAAGATTAGACCTAGCTACTTTTAACCATAAATTAATAATCATCAATCTTATTCGCGTAGTTTCGAGTAGCAAAGGCATGTTTTGAAGAATGTGGAATGATACATTGAAAAGATGAGATTACTGCAAAATAAATGATGAAAATAATTTTTTATAAGAATGAGTTTTTACATATGTCGTACTGCTCATAAGAAAGAAGAAAAATGTAATAAATATATAAATAGCCTATGAAAACAATATCATATCGATATTGTTGTACTTTCAGCATTCCACGCAACTAAATTGAAAGTTCTGCATCTCGTGTATACTGAGAATCCATATACAGTACATATTGTCAGAAATCACTTATTTGTTATATGTATTTGTAAATTTTGTCATCACTTATTTTATTTGAAAGCAGATAGGTTTCGATATATTGGATAATAAGTCTGCATTACATATTTGAATTGATAGCAGAATCTACATAGTAGGTAACTGATATATACAAGGCATTTAGATGGCATCTAGAATCTTTCCTTATAATTCTGTGATGTTGTCAATACGGCCGTGCTAAGGTAAAAGGAAGCAACTAGCAATTTGAAAACTGATTATTTGCTGCCTTTGACCGTAGATATAAGCATATTGTGAGTCAGTTGCTACCTTTCATCATCGAAATAGGGGACATACTTAACAGCAGATTATTACCAAATTGCTTTGGAAAATATGTAGATTCTTCCTTACGTAGAAAATGCAGAAAACGAAAAATCAGAAAATTTGCAGTTACTTCCTTTTACCTTAGGACGGCCCAATAAGCCTCGATTATGATACCAATTGGTAAGACAAAAATATGAAACAAATAATAATAAATATAAATCTTTCGAATACCTAAAGAACAAAAAATCAACAAAAATACTTTCCATGAATCTTTATTAAAGATGTTAAAGTGTCACTGAATGTTGAATGCATTGAAACAAATGGTATTATGTATTGTCAAGATTTAAAAAAAAAATAGGATACCTTTAACAAAACAAGAGAAAAGAAAAGTCGTTACTGATTTTCATCTGATAATAAATTAGTGCTAGACACGACATTGTTGCCCAGTTATAGTAATAGATGTCTGTCACGATTCGCTAAAATTTATAAGCTACAGCATTTGTCTCACTGTGCCAAGCTTAGAATTTCAAAATCTACGAATTTACTATGGAAGAAAAAAATTCACTTTTATTTTATTCTTTTTTGGAAAGTGGATAATCGTGACATAAACATTGCTAAATAAAACCACATCTTTAAAAAAATGTGTATATGTAGATATTAGTGAATTATTACTTTTTTTTAAGGTTCATTGAGCTATTTTTGGAACTTTCCCAGTACGATAAATCCTAAAATAGTTCAGTGAATCTTATAAAAGTTTGAGTTTTTATCTTTACCTTTTCCTTACTAACATTCTCAGGCATGTTAAATTTTCCATTATGTGTATATTTATATTATAAATTAATCCTTTTCAAGCTAAGCGTTGTGCGGATTGATTTAATGCACTTTTTATTCTAAATTTGTATTTTGATATTTTTTTATAGCTGAAGGTCCATTGTTCTGTTTATTTGCGCTTTAATAAATAGACAACATCAACTTTTCAAAACATATTTAAATATATATGAGCATATGAAAATTTTTACGTGTACTGATATATCTTGAAATCATAAGTGAAGCCGTACACCTGTTTAAAATTAATGAAAATTTAATACACAATAAAATACAACTAGTTTCACCAGCTCGTCTGGACGTGAAAAAGCCCTCTCTCGAGCTGGTGAAACTAGTTGTATTTTATTGTGTATTAAATTTTCATTAATTTTAAACAGGTGTACGGTTTCACTTATGATTTTAATATTTAAATATATTTAATGAAAAAACAAATTTTCGGAAAAACATTTATTTTTTCCTTTTTGCCAGTTTGTTATCATTAACAATAAATATCGGTGTGTTTCATTTCATATACACTTCCTAGACATAGTTGGAAGCAATGTCATTTCACCATTATTATACTACAATCCATGATCATATCTTGACAAAAATGTTTCTACAATTGTTTAAAGTTAATAGTTAATAGAAAATTCGTTTTTTCATTAAATATATTTTAAATATATTTTGAAAAGTTGATGATGTCTTTATTTATTGATTATGCAAGTGAATAGGAAAGAGTTAAGGAGGAAATATGGAATCGAAATGGAAATATGGAATCTTATTTGTGCTTTGTTTATGGTTATTTTCATTCCAGTGAGCTATTGAGTACTGGGCGAATTTAACTGATGATCTTTTGGAAGCGTGAAACAATCTGTTTGGGATTCCCAGTACAAAAATTCCAAAAAACAGCTCAGTGAATCTTTAATTGCGTGCGTTTTTATCGTTACTTTTTCCTTACTAACATTCTCACGCATTGTCATCTAAATTCTTCCATTATATTACTTTTTTAGTTATTTTTTCAATATTTGTTTTTAATAATTGCCAATCTTTTGTTTAAGCTACTTTTTTAGGCTACTTTGCAATATGAACTTCATCAAATAAGTCAGTCTTATGTTTCTATATATGTGTGTGTGTGAGTGTGTGTGTGTCTTCATCTTTATAAGTTTTGAACCTCTGCGTGAATCTTCTTGAAAAATGGTATGCACTAATTTCAATCGAATTTTTATACTTGAACTCTTTTTTTCAAATTTGAAATTAGCTAATGAAGACAAAAATATCCTTAAGAAAGAGTTAAAAATCTGCATTTTAGATGTCTATGCTATTCTTAATAAAATCGTATTGACTTGTTATCAATGAATTTTAAGTCCTTAATCCATTCCGCTTGATGTGATATGATAAGCAATAATCCGATTTATACAATTTCAGTAAATTATGCGGGCAAAATTTCTTTTTAGAAAATGGAAAATTTAAAATGTTGTTTTCAACAGTGATATTAGAATATAAATGTAGGCTTTTCGTTTTTGGTGTTTTTACAACTTTATATAGGGTATATCAATATCTACGTACAAGTTTTAATAGGAGATAGGAAGCAATACGACAAATTTTTTCGTTTTTTTGTGCTCTGACAGCAACCTCCGGTGCTAGAGGGCACTGCAAAGACATATGAAACACCAAGACAAATCAAATGGAAACAAGTGTGAACAACATATTTATTCAAAGAAGATGCTCATAGTTGCAGCCGTTAACAGGAATCCATGCCGTACGTTTTTAAAAGATTCCCGGCATTTCGCGACTAGTTGCAGCGGCGACAGCGATTCCTGCGACAAGCTCTTCACGTGAGTCAATGGAAGCCTCGTATACGAAGTTCTTCATGTGTTTCCAGAGGAAGAAATCCATACATATTATATATCCCTACCGAAGGTTGCCGTAATCTGGAATAGAGATATGGATTATTATTTATTTTTTTAATTTTAGTTTTATGACTTGCTTTTAAGTTCAGACCTACGAAATTTTCATCCATCTATTTCCCAATCATATCGCCATATATTTATTATTACAGATATCTCTCGTTAAACTCCGCCTGGGGCGCAATTAACAGAATGCAAATTAATTGTTCCATCAAAGTCAGACTTGTCACTTTGTCTCCCTAAAGGTTTTACGTTCAATTACTGTGTAATCCTCCTCATCCACTTTATTTAATTATTGAAGCCTTGATAACGGCTCAAACGTATGGAAATTCGCAATTACAAGTCCTGCTCTGGAATGGCTGAACTAATACTTCTAATTTTCTAGATGTGTATCTAGCACGTTTAGCGCCGGAAATATTCTGAAAACAAAGAATCAAATGAATTTTCTAATTAGTCTTAAAGCGAAGTTAAATTAAACATTATCTACCCCTGTTGGAGCAATTCTGAGAATGGCAATTATTAACAAATTTTTAGACGGAGTATTGTGAACCATTGTCTGTGATCGATAGAGTTCTGCACGACTCCGCATCTTAACGTCATCAAATGGTCAACATAATGGTTAAAGTGGTTATCTAAGTGATAAAAATCGGATTATCTTTAATTGTTTCTATCCAATAATAGACAGCAGTGATCAAATGTATTTGTACACATTTTAAGCTGTTGTGTCTTATTTCAAATGACTATATTTCGGGTTTGCATTTCTTAACTTTCTCAAAATCATTTTATTTTTATTATTATTATATGTTACAATCAGGTCAAAGACGAATATAACCAAATAAAACAAAATACAAATAGTTTCTTAAAAGAACTGGAAGTCTTTGTCCTTTATTTGTTAGATTTTTTTTTCCTTTGTTTTGTAAATCGCAAAACATTGTATACGAAACGTTTGTCTTTCATTGTATTTTCCAAACGAAAATACACTACTGCATTCTCCCCTGCTTGAACAGATAAGCCCTGGATCTTGCGATAAGGGGCGATCAGGGGTCTTAGATCACGAATATGCCTTTCAAACTGGTACTTTAAGCAAGAAATTTCTTTGTTAATTATTTAAATTTAAACGAATTTAAGTAATTAACAAAGAATTTTATATTTCCACTGTTTGACGATTTTTCCTATCTTCAAAAGTTTATACCCGCGTTGTTTTAAGATCTTTAGCCACAAAAGTTTTAGAGGTTTGTGGACATTGGTTTAACTACAAATAAGTAACAAAAAAGTCGAAATCTGTTCGCGGGTTTTTAAGGGGCAGGCCTAAGAAGCGGGGCAGGCCTTACAAGCCTCATAGTTGTAATGTGGATAACTGCCGTACATTTTGAGGTTTTCAGCTAAACTAACCCGTACATAAGGGTTAGATACACTTAAGGACTCAAATAGTATTATCAATGACTATTCACAAATCGCAAGGTGGTTCACCCTTGGGAAAGTACGGTGGAGCGCAGCAGAGATATTTTGTAAATTCTAATGCCTGTCGAATATAATCAGAATCTTTAAATTTCCATTTTTAAAAACTGAAACCGTGCGAGTTACGTAAGTTACGTAACGTAAGTTACGTAAGTTATTTAAATTATGTCGAAATTGTGCATGGTTAATTATAACTATGTCAAAGCATGCACAAATGACCAGGTTTAGTAATCGAATTTCCTAATATACACCGATATATTTCTATATATATTTCGGTAGAAATTTAGTTGTCTTTTAAAGATTTTCTATAGGAATTTTTATCGCTTTCCCGAGTGAATTTCTTGATAATGACTGAAACGGAAAGTTTTTCATCTGTTATCCGTAAATTTGCACGTCAACTTTGAGAACGATTATTCACCGTTCAAAAGTTGTTATGGAAAGAAACAAACACAGAGATAATGCACTTATAAAATTTACATTCCTAAAAACCTAAAAGTGTTTTAGATTATTCGATTCATCCTCAATTACTGTTCAAAACAATTTAAAAATTTAACTAATGATTATGTTAGAACAAATATTTAGTACGAGAACATTTCAATGTTTTCTTCGGAAAGGTAAAATTCATTATGTCTCCATATTCTTTGATTTTATACTTAGCAGTTAGAGAGATTGAATTGAAATTCCCAATTGATTTCATTGCTGAATTTATTAATAATGAAACATAAAACAATGGAAAAGCTTTTAACTGAAAATAATGAAAACAACATATTCATAAGAAATATACAACAATGCCAACGTGACAACTTCCTAGTAACGATACTTGTCTTTACAGTTAGAGGATCAAAAATGGCTACCAGTATTGGAAAATTCGAGAGAATCACAGAAGGTTTTGTTTTAAAGGGAAAAATAATCTTCTACTCTACCTAGATAACATAAGGTAACCGAAGATGTATAGTATATAATATAAGAGAATATAGTAAGAAAAAACGTGAAATGTGAACGCATTCCTATGATACCATATCTGTAACCCACCTGTTACTATCCATTCCGAAAACTAAAGTCTAAATATGAAAGAAGAGTTGCAGCTATGCTTCGCCTCGTGAATGTACTCTTCTTACCCAATTGAAACAAAAATTAAAAAACACATTTCAACTTTAATAATATGCTAACGTTCCACATTCTATTGAAATCAGGCTGAAATTGCGATCCGAATCCCATTCCACCTTTCTCTTTGATCTCCTCTATTCTATCTCTTTTTTGTATCCGCCTAGTCCCTCACTCTATTACTACTTTCTTCCTGTTCCTTTTATTCTATGTGTTCATAATATGTAAAATAGGTTTTCTCTGTTCATGTTTATTTTGGATATGTTTATTTTGTAAATATTTGCTCAAACTTCAGTAATTTTCTCTTTCGTAAATATTTTTCCTGAATTTTCTGCTACATAATTTCCTTTCTTAATTGCCTAACTCACCACGCCCACTTGTCTTCTCGACGGGATCTCCGACTGGAGATGACTGGACTGTACTAAGACGACTGGATTGTCATAAGTCATGTATACATATAAATCTTGTAAAATTTTATTGGCAATAAAATTGAATTGAATTGAATTGAATTTAACAAGAAAAGTTGGATGAAAAAAAAAACCTTTCTTTATTCATACATTCATATATAAGAGAAAATTGGGACTCTAGAAGACTGGAAGGTTACCGCTTAGTTCCAGAATAATATATTCCTACATAATATTACAAGCAGAAAATTACAAGCCCTCCACTTTCACAGAATGTTTTGAAACCCTAGATGTGTCCTTTGACATAACACTTGTTCCCATCTGGTATATAGAAGGCTTATGACTGGTTCTCCATGTTTTCATTGCACTTAGATTAGAGCAAGGATTTTTATTTCTTTGTTGCCTCTCTAAAAACAATTACTTTTGTTAATTAGTATATATTCATCTCTTTCAACACGATTTCAGTTAAAAAAAAAACAGAGAAAAAAACGAAAAAAATGCTTTTAACTGACCATCTTGACTCACCAATTACGCTTGATTGTTAATAAGGTTATCGGTTTATGTGAAATTCCCAATTCTCATCAATATCCCATATTTGTTTCCAAGATTATTTTTAGCTGTTGGGAAATAGAGCTCAGCTCCGATATAAGAAAACAAAATGAAATCTTAAATTAGAATTGTTTTTTGTTTTTTATTGTTTGTTTTTTTTTGATTTTTAAGAATTATTTGTTTTGAAACTATAATTCAACCAAAGAAAGATTGTTTCATGAAAAACGGAAAAACGATGAAACTGTACAATCATTTGCTTTCACGCCTTGAGCCATCATCGACTGGAATCAGGGACAGGTGTTTCGTTCTTGTTAGGACTCATCATTCAGAGGTCACAGCGATTTTTCAATTGTTGTTTGATTTTGTGGGGTCCCACTACCGACAGCGCGAGAAGAATCCATAGGCTTTCACGCGTTCTGAGCTTGATCATCGAGGGTAAGTCTGGCTGATGAGTCCTGACAAGGATAAAACAGCTGTCCCAGATTCCCGTCAAGGCGTGAAAGCAAACGATTCTGCATTTTCATCGTTTTTCCATTTATCATCTTACATTTACTGTATTTTAAACCTTCTTACATAGAAACATTGTTTGTTTTGAGTGCAGTGAAAAACCGTGTTTTAATGTTGTGAAGCTCTTGCACCTTTTTCTGTAAAGTAAATCCTGCATAAAAGATATAGGTTCCAAACTTGAAAGCTTAAAATTTAACTTTCATATAAAGAGAAATGATGCATTGACAATAATAGCTATATACTTTAAATTTCAGCTTCACTATTAGTATAATGTGTACCTGAAAAATCCAGAAATAGTTTTAACTAAACAATTACAAATTTAAAACAAAAATCGATATCTGAACTTCTCGAAAGTTTAGACAAAGCTTCTATCAACAAAGTATATATTAATGAGATTGTTAGACCATTAATGTAAATAACTTTCAGCGTTTTTGAAATACCCTGTACTTTTTGAGCAATTTAATTCTAGCTTGAGGCTTTATTTAGAATACCCAAAAGCCGACGATATGGATTTTTAATGGAGGCCCATAAATTATTCTCTGTAATTCGAAAATTAGAATTTGAAATCAATTTCGTTCACAATTATAGCTTACGGCAATTTTCTTTTTATTTTTCGCCAATTATTATCTTTCTCGTTAACCTTAATAGTATACCAGGGAATGCTTTCTACCCATTTTCCGCTTTAATGCTAATAAAAATAGGAATAGGCAAATTCCGGAATAAGTTCTTCAAAACTTTTGTTATTGGAAAGTTACATTACAATTCATTAAATCCCTTTTCGAAACTTCAGACAAAGAATAGAAAATGGTTGTTAAATACTGCATTTATCTCTTAGGTAATCATTTGTTATCAGGTGACATATGACTGCGAAATCTACAGTCGCTTTGTAACAGCGAAATTAAATCAAGAATCGCTTGTAATTGCTTAGTACTTCCGTCCGAATTTCCATTCATATGATCTACAATTTACACAATTCTCTGAGCAATAAATGTCCTGCAATGTTTTATTTGTATAGTATTCAGTGGTGTGCAGTAAACAAATCATATTAATAATGCACCACATGGTCGATAGTGGAGAGCGCGCCGCTGTCTCTTAACATGCACCATCGGTCTATTGAGTTCCAAATTGGTATTATCTTATTGAATAAAGATTGTGAATTTTTTTTTTGGTTCCATTCCCCTATCTTTGCTTCCATTATGAGATGCTAGCGAGAATTCCTGTCGCACTGCTCGTGGCACTCATCAACCAAAGAAGAGCGGGTTCTTTGGACGTGGGGCGCATAGAAAACTGGGGTGCTTGCTTTTTGCAGCAAGGTTCCACGTGATATTGAACCGAGCTCCATATTGTCATCGTCGAAATCCTTCCCCCCCCCCCTTTTTTTTTTTACCGTCTTCCTCCCTTCATTCTGACTCACTGGACGAGCGAACCAATTACGTGAATTTGAGGCTGGAAATGAGAGTTTCGAGCGCATGGTGGGCTCTCAGAGGAGAAGGGGATATCTTCCGGCAGAATTAGGCACACTGCCAGATATGCGTGCATTCCGATTAGAAAGGGATGTTTCACTTTGCGCCTTGATGTCTACATACCGTCTCCGGAGGGAAAGAGGTTTCATCGCCGACACGTGTTAGGGAGGCGGGAAACGAACAGATTGGGGACCCTTCCCTGTAATTTTCCGCACAAATCCTGTACAATTAGTCGTAATTAAACTATTGATCTCCCAGGATTAAAGAATTCAGGCGGGTTCAAGTAGCCGAGCACCCAATAATAGCGATAGTATTTTAGGCGCTTAAGCAGTGTGAACACTACAGTATTGAATATCGATGTTTAATTTGAGAGCTTTCACGACCATTAAACATGAGTAATTGAGATCTAATTAAACTTCAGTGCTTGTAAACATTATTAAAAACAAGCTACTATAAACAGTAATTAAACCCACGAAAGAATTTCTTCATAGTTATTTCCAACTAGCAGATCCTCAAATAGGAAATTTTGATTTATGACAATGTATTATTAATCTGGATGCTAATGGAAAGCATTATTAATATGAAACTTTGAATTTGGCCTCAAGGAATCAACCAGTAATACAAAGTTGCGGTAAAAGATTCTAATTCAAACGTAACAATTTGTTTTTCGTAAAACTTTCGATTAGAGGGTTTTTTTTTTTACAAAACTGAAACCTGAGACAGCTGTGAAGCGTAATTTTCTGTCATCAGCCGACGTTAGTCAAATGAAAAAGTGGAATTTTTTTTTGTGAACTTTTTGATGCTCATTTACTCGAAGATAGTATTTGTGGATAGAGAATTATGATATCCCTTAATCTGAATTGCAGAGCAAAAATAATTTAGAATGCAGTTTAAAGTTGGAAAAAAATAATTTTCACATGTTCATTCGTCTTTTGATAATGAAGATTGCTCAAAAAATATTTAACCGATGAATCTAATATAGGCAGCCTCGTTTTACGCCGGTGTTGCGTTCCTACAGTGGCGCGTAAATCGAATCGACGTAAAACGAAACCATTATGCAGGTTGACATTCGAAAATCCGGCAACCTCCGGATTGAGGAGTGCCGGATTTTTGAAATGATTATATATATATATTGTATATATTTAACAGAAAATGACTAACCGTATAGTCTTTTAAAGAAAGAAAATTAAACACCTATATAAAAAGCAAATGAAATTTTAATGTTCACCAACTAAATAAAAAAGTTCTACAGGATTTTAGTTCAACTAAATAAAATAGTTCTAAGGAATTTGCGCTCCGCAATCCATGCCGGAAATCTGAAGAACCGGATTCTCGATGGCCGGATTTGTGAATGCCAAGCTGTATAATATAAACGAGGAAGATGCGTCATCCAAAAATATATTGTTTTTATTTAATTAAACCATGCTAATATAAGTTTTTACGACTAAAGTTATTGTAAAATATTTACGTACTTTTATAGGCCTACTGCATTAGCATAAAATAATAAATAATAATTTAATTCTTTCATGCATACACTGTAACACGTGTTAGAGTATCAGATATATGTCTAAACACGTTTATTTTTAAAAACTTTTATCACAATTAATTATAAGTCGTATTTATCAGAGCATTCACATGCAAACAACGCTGGATGACTGAGAGAAAAAAAAGTGAGGAGGGAGGAGACACGTGGACCGAGTGTAGCCTAAGTACAGTTGTTAAAGTTGACTGCGTTCATCATTGATGGCTCCATTTTCGTTAAAAATTTTAATTTTTGGTTTTTTGCATTTTTTGCTTTTTTTAAATATATTTTTTCCTCCTTTTGGCCTAAATTCTAAAGCGGCGTAAATTGAACTGTCGTAAAACGAGGACTGACTGTACTTAAATAGTAAGTTTAGATTATCACAAGATAGGCTCCTGCTGCTTTTTCATACAATCAGATCAGTAGGAAAGGTGGTGGGTTGAAGAAAATGCATTGCACTTAAGTTTCATTAATAGGAGAAGTCAACATTATTTTTGAAAGGAGAAGACTAGTGATAGATAAAGTGTTAATGACGGAAGACTTCCTCTAAGTAGAAATTGGGTTTTTAGATGAAGGGACAATTTCGACCTAAATTAGTAGGAAGGTGGTATTGAGCATTGATTATTATTTTAGACGGAGAAATAGCAACATACCAGTTACACGTTAACTGAATACTACTTTTACAGAAGAGCTGAAGTTGGAGTTTGTGGGGTTTTTATTAGAGGGGGTGAGATTAATTGACTATTTCTGGAGTTAGTTTCTGACTTACTTGGAAATTTCAATACAGTAGAACCCCGGTAATCCGAATCCCGCAAATCCGAAATTTCGGATAATCCGAACAGAATCTATGACGCAAGAAAAAAATTAAAATCTCACTTGCAATATACAGGAAGTACAGTATTTAATCACAGCACTGTACATGTTAAAATTACAGTTTTTAAGCTTGTATTGCTTATCGATTTACTCTATATTGTAGGCTATTGGTAACAAAAGCCAACCGAAAAGTATACAGCCCTCCGGCGTACTGCAGATACTGCTACTGTTCACGTGATCGGCTGCTATCTTTTCACACTGCAAGCATTCTTCTGTCTCACCGTTACGCTATGTTGCTAATACCATATGCGTAACTGTGTAATGTATAGGTCTACCCTGTAGAGTACTAATGTGTTTTTTTCGGATCATCCGAACATTTCCGAATCCGAACAGACCGCAGCCCCAATTAATTCGGATTTCCGGAGTTCTACTGAATTACTAATGTCTAACAGATGGACGTTGACGATCCCGTATTTTCGTGATATCACGTAATTTACGCGAGAATAGTCTCTATCCATGTCTTCTCACAAAATATTGAAATATTTAAATGAATTATAATACGGGGAAATGCATGAGACTTTTACTACATTTTAATATAGTTTTAATAAATTGAAAACAGTCAATAAACAAACAATAAATTCATTATGTAGCATTTTCCTAGTGTCAGACATTAAAAATACTAAATTCCTTGAGACCTGCTGAAGAGGCTAATGGCGAGATCCCGTGTTTTTCGTTATTCTCGCGCAAACGTGATCGCCAATATCCATCTGTTAGACATTAAGTATTTTTTAGTCTTCTGATACTTATTACTTATATTCCCGTTTTGTCGGGAACAAGTATCATTAAAATATCATTAGCAACAATGACAACAATCGCAACAATTGTTATTAGCAACTATGACAACAATCGCAACAACAATCGCAACAATTGCGTCTTTCTGAATAGTCACATTTATAATAATAAGGAAATTAAGGATATATCAATTATATTTTCATAGACATATCAGAAGACGTGGCGAAGCATTGTGGTTGGTTTACTAATCGCTATCCATACCTTGCTTAATTTCTGTATGTTAGTGTTTGAAATCTTTTATTGATGAATAGTCATTGGCTGAACATAAATATTTTTGGCTAAATTTATATCAGTTATCTTAATGATCTCCAGAAAATTGATGTCTAGAAAGTTTTGAAATCCCACGGGTTCTGAGCACTGATTCATTATAAGCCTAATTATAAATTAGCTTCTACGAAAAGATGAAATTTACATGGGGAAAAAAAGAGAGAGAGATGGAAGAAAAATCTGAAATTATGACCTTAACGATTATATATTCTGTCTTGAGAACCTACTGGGAAAAGTTATTGCAGACAGTCAGGATTGAGGATGACAAAGCTCGCCGTGTCACTTGCACTGGGGAATGGCGAAACATATTTTGGCTATTTTTACTGTTAGAATGTCACTTAAACTTGGTGCAAATCCCATCGGCTTCCCAGCTGGGCATTTATGTAAACGAAAATCAGTAAAATATGTGAAATCCTGTTTCTGGGTTTTAGTATCAGACAGAGAGAGATAGTCAGTTATTCAGTCGAATCAGTAAGTGAGGTTTTGGCTCTCTGCCAAGCACTCTCGACGAACACACACTTTCTTTTGTTTACAGAAAAAACTCATTTCTTCTTTTTCCAAGTTGTACGAACTTTTTCGGATTAATGTAGATTTCCATTAGGAATTGTTCTCAAAGACAAAAGCAATAGAACTAATTTTCATAAGCTTTAAATGTAGCATGAAAATAAAAGCAGAATCGACAGCCAACTACAAGAAGGCTTTCTAAAATAAAACTTAACCCATTCGTTTTATGTTATGTGTAAATATTTTATTTTGTTAAGAGTTTCTTTTCATCGCAAGCATTCATTCGAGCACCTGATTTAAAATGTAACTTAAATACTTTTTGAAGATTTTAATTTCTTAATTGTACGGATAATAAAACAATAAGAGTGCAGACAGTAAAAACATAAAATGAATACAGATTTTTTTCTATACTTAGAACCTGTGTTTAGTTTACATATCTGTATTTAGTTTAAAACATAAAAAGAATACAGATTTTTTCTATACAGTGGAACCTCGCTATTCGTACACAATCCGTTCCAGGAGGCAGTTCAAATGGCGATTTGTACGAATGGCGAATCATTTTTTCACATAAGATATAATGTAAATTGGATTAATCCGTTCCAGACCCACAGATGATTGCCTATTAAACCTTTGTAATAATATGTTAAGCCTAAAATACATAAAAAATATGAAAACAATAAGTATATAGGCCTCTATTATTATTTCTTTCGTTTTTAGTATAGACGATATGGTTGATTTCGCCATTCCATATTGAGTTCCCAGGTCAGAGACACGAGCTCCACTTTCAAACTTCGCAACGATTTCTTTTTTTCAATTCAATTGTCGTTCTCACTGCTTTCCTTTTAGGCTTAGTTGAATTAGTAATCTTTTTTAGACCCATGGCAGCACTATTTTTAATAAAAATAACAAAAAAATAACAATAAAATATCACAAAGTTTCACGAAGCTTGCGTGGATGATGCGTAGCGTACGGAAGCTAGCACGATACTGAACTGAAGTGACCGCGTAGCGCGGCCAGTACCGAGGTCACGCTGTCCGAATCGCGAGCAAGCGTAATAATGGCGAGTTCAATTTTACTTGAAAAAGTTGTACGAATAACGAGTTGTACGAATAGAGAGGCGGACGAATGGCGGGGTTCCACTGTACTTAGAATCTGTGTTTAGTTTATATATTTGTTTTAGGTGACAATTTGTGTTACGGATATTCATGATTAAAACTTTAATTTGCTACAGTTTCATATACTGCATGGCTGTAATCAATTTGTATCATATTGATGCAATAACTGTGCATAAAGTGTTTACCTTTCATTTATTTCAGATTAAAAGTATACAAAAGGGCATGTATTAACAGCAATAAACTATATCTCGTAAAGTTTTTAATTGACTACAAATCCAGAATTGAAACTAGAAGTAGATAGAATTATGTCCATAATACAAAGGTATTTCTACTTACGAACAACTTGAATTTAATATAAAAATTAATAATTTACATTAGTGTTTATAAAATTTAATTCATTTTTCTAGAAATATCTCTTGTAATTGTAATTTTTCAAAGATTCCTTTTTAAAATACACCAACAAATAAACAACTATAGAAATTTAAAAATACACGAAGTAATCTTAAATTGGAGAACTAACATCATTTATTAAATACATCGAAACTTGTCTGTCAAGATAAATGGCAACTGGCAATTCCGCTCCAACGGATAATTAATTACACTTATGATAAATCTGTTGGAACTGTACCAAGTACTGACCTGTGTATTTAGGTATCGACTGACAGTAACTTGACAAAGAACAGTGCATGGAAGGAACCTATTGAAAAGTGTATACTGAGTTATCGAAAGAGGTAAACCAAACCACTGTAATTGTAAGAAAGTAGCCGTAGAAAGGCCATCAATTTACGTCAATCCTGAAGTTTCAAGCAGCGGAAGTTAAAATCAGTTTACCAGAAGGCTTCAGCCTAAAATTTTAATAAAAGATTGAAATTAGATGTTATTTAAATTTCATTTTATTTCTACTTATTGATGAAAGGAATATAATTAAATAATTACATAAGTATTATTTGTTTTGTTATATTTATTTCATTTTAAATTACTATTAACCATAAATTTCATTGTGTAAATATTATGTACTTGATGATATAACGGTTGGAATGCTAGGCCTATTGTGTATTGCGGAATAATTCTACGTTAAAGATAGGTTAAATATTTTAAGTAGATTTTGTCAATTGTCCTATTATTTCAATTTTTCGGAACTTTATTTAGACAAAATAAATGCCTTTTGTAGTTTTGAAGTTTTGATGGTGAGAAAAGTTTTTGTAATATCTCTTGTTCTGTAACTTTCTTTATCAAGTTAAAGACTCCCTTCTGTGTTCTGTGAGTTTCTCTTGAATCATTTTCTGGCTGTAAGAACGATTACTGCACACTGCAGACTTCGTGAAAACAGCCGCCTCCCATTCCTGACACTTCAGCTATTCCTCTTCTTTTCTAAGATTTATTTTGTTTTTCTTTGCAGGAATTCTCACAGTCTTGGCCAACGGAAACGAAGGACCTCGTTTTACAGTTGAACCACCAGACTTAGTGGAGTTCTCCAATTCAACGGGGGCGAAGATCGAATGTGGGGCTCGGGGCCATCCAAGGCCTGTCATAACGTGGCTGTTGTCGGACGGGTCGCTCGTAACTAACGTCCCTGGTCTCAGACAAGTACTAGATGAGGGCACGCTCGATTTCCCTCCGTTCTGGGCGGAGAGCTATCGTCAGGACGTCCACGCCATGGTATATCGCTGCATCGCCTCCAATTCGGTTGGGACAGTGGTCAGCAGGGACGTGCGAGTGAAAGCAGGTGATGTTAAAGGACATCAATAAACACTTCATAAATCTTTGTAGACACTGAATTGTCGTTTTAGGAGAATTCACTTAATCACACAATTGAAAGAGTAGAATTCAACTAAGACACAATTTGTACTTTTAGTTGAGTAATTTTAGAACATGTGATTATTTGAATTATATTTTTTTAATGCAATAATAGATTTTTATAATATATCTATCACTACATGCTTTGTCTAAACCATGTCCCTCAATATAATGTTTGATATTTATTAATGTAAAAAGTACTTGAATACTGCTTAGTTAGTGTGATGTACAACAATATTATTTCTGTTATAGTCTTAACTTAATCTAGGGTAACAACAGTTAAGTTTATTTTAGGTGCAACATTGCAATAACATGGGATAACTAGCTTGAATCTTTCAGGAACATTATTTTAATTCTTAATTCATTTGAATCTATCTGTCTTGTTTCAGTATAGAATAAGATGGCTTGATTATTTTGTTTTTGTAAAATTAATGTACTTTTATAAAAACATTAATGAAGACCGTTTTATGCAATTTCTGGCTAACATTTTATTATAAAGTTTTCCTTAATTTCCTAGGCAAAATTTGCCAAACAAGAACAGTACTTTTTAATATTATATATTATAACATTTATATTTTAAATTGGAATGTGTTCTGTCGTAATTCTCTAATTAGCTTTTATATTACCTTTTATATTGCCTTCCTCGTCTCTTAATCTCCGGAGACATTTGCCACTGATTTTTATTCACTATATACGGAGATTTCTTATAAGTAATCTCCGTATATAGTGAATAAAAATCTTTACAGCCTAATTGTAGCTGATGAGTGTTGTTCCTGAATGATTCTGTATTGGGTTGTTAAAATTTTATTTATTGAATATTACTAAAAGAAAAAAAAATTATTCTCCAATAACTGTTTTCAAAGAATACATAATTACTCCAATTCCAAACAGTTCCAGTAATACCTAAAATTATTTCTAAGAAACTTACACATACGTATTGTCCTAAAAGATTGGTAGGATTTCTGAATTCCAGTATTACTTAATATTCGTCAAGAAGTGAATGAATGATTCCATATAAAAAAAAATATTAATGTTGTGCAGTTAGGATGTGTTGTAGGAGGCGGTTCAAAACTATATATATATATATATAGTTTTGAAATATATATTTATAGTTTGAATATATATATATATATATATATCCACGATTTCACAGTCATACCAAATCAGTTTTCAGACATAATGAGGCACTTTCAGTAATTTAACAAAATTTAAGAATTGCCCGTTACCAACAACAATGTTGTGTATTTAGGATGCATTGTAGGAGATGGCTCAAAAATAGGCACGATCTCATTGTCGTACCAAATCAGTTTCCAGACATTATGCATAAATCCTGTGAGATTCGTTAAGTAATTTAACAAAATTTAAGACAATCAAACAGTAGTTAACAAATTAATCTTTAGCGTAGAAAATGTTCACATTCTCTTCATGCTTACGTATATTGGCAAAATTACTAAAATTATTTAGTTTCGTAAGATTTAATTAGCAATCATTGTAAATGCTAAAAATTAATTTTAAATTCTTAAAGAATAAAATAGACAAGTGCGCATCATCGTAGGAAGACATTTCATTTTTTTCCGCTAGAACTAGAAATCTTTTCCATCGCCAAACGTTGCAGTAGTTTGATTTCTAATGTTTTATTATAGATATTTTTTTTATCTAAAATTCCTACCATTCAGAAAGTGTGTTATGCTTATTTGAATTGCTGTGTTCCTGACATTTGAGCTAAACATACCATATATGTTTAGCTCAAAGACACATACATGTTATGGCGGAAGTTTAAGTATTAATTAAGATTTAAGATTTTATTGCCTTTATTGAACTAGTGTATTGCCTGAGACATCATTACACTACCGTATAAGATCTGTTAAATATATTTTATCAGAAAGAATGAATTAAACCGACCGTTACTAATGACGTTCCTGCAACTGGATATTTAGTTTGAAAACCAGGTACTAATCAATCTATTGACCAATCCCACAAGTCATCGATATCGGGGGCAAAACTATCATAGGGGAAAACTTTTATACTGCAGTATTTAAGCAGACCTTTTGCAATGCTACATTTTGTTGATAACTGAAGGAATGTTATAAAATTTTAATTTTTATGATATTCACGAGAATTAACGTTATTGTACTAAACATAGTAAGAAATAAAAAGAAATTAAGTGCCAATTATATACTCTAGAACTTTTAGAGATATCCATTTAATCAATAGCAATAAAAAAATTAAAATTCAAAAATTTTAAATAAGTCTTGAAACCAGTTTCCAAAACTACACATAATAATATATATTATTGAACCCAAGTAATGCCATTTAGCTTTTAAGTCTTTCGTTTCTAAATTGTCCGTTTTGCTTTAAAATCTTCAAAATTAATTGTACTGCAGATAACCTCTTCTCCATTCTTAAATATATAAAGATATATTTAACAAGGCAATTTTTCGGAAAGCTTCTACGCCTTTTCTTTATCAAACTTTATATATTAATTTCGAAACAAAACAGAAAACTAACATGAATTTAACAAATATGTAACATGTCGAGTATAACACCTCGAGAAACACCTATCGATTCATCAATAAAACATTTTATTGGTGGTTAACAAACAGAAATGATAAGTTTGAGCTTATTGTTAATAATTCATCAAAATGCATAATTTTATTTGATTTCAAATTAATTAAATCGCTCGCTAAATTTCGGAATTTTTCATGTGCCTCCACCCCTTCATTTCGGTTCATATTAAGGAAATGCCTTAAAAAGGAATAAAATCAGGTAACTGACATCTGCTTGGAAAGTCAGGATTACTGTGAACTTTTGCGATGTAATGAAATAGAATTTAATATTTATAAGGTCTCATTAAGATGAACTATCAATTAAGTTTCTACAAAATTCTGTTGTTTGCTTAAGTAGAATGGGGTTCATTTGTCTCAATGTGATGCTTAAGAGAGTGGGTAAGTTTGCGTTTCAGTGTTATCGCATTCTTGGCCAGAAGAGAATACTCATGAGTATTATTGCGTCTTGAAGATAAGAAGAGAGGAAATTAGATATGGCAATGAAGAGAAAGTTGGTTAAACTTAGATTATTTAATATTCCTGTTTCTTTAGAGTCGCTTTCTTCCTTGAAGCAACATAGTGTGGATATAACATTCTTTTTTATGGAAAAAAAAAGGAATGAATACAGAGAGTAAACATCTTTATTTTATCTTTTTTGGAAACTGCAACAAAAAACGTAGATTTAACACTTCGATTTCCTTATCTTAATAAAACTAAGATAATCTTAAAAGTTTCTTAATTGTTCTCTATTCTTAAGTAGATGAAACAAAAATAAGTTTTCTGAAATTAAATATTCCGAACATCAGTTAATTTCTTCACGTCTTGCTGCATGGTCTGCTCACCTTTTGCCTGAAGCATTTTGGAAATAAACTCTTTAATGATCTAATTAAAAGTTTAAGTTTATTACTTAATACTTTATTCTTGAAATTATCTTTCCATATCTGTGAAGATAGAGTTTTTTAATATTTCAGGAAACATTAATCGTAATAATGCAACCACACTGAAATAGTTCCATTTTATTATTTCCTATTTTAAGGGAGCTCTGACTTATCTTAAATGCCAAATGGTAGTTAAGCTGTGACTTAAGCCAGAATCCGATTGAGTATTAGGATCCCGTGTGATGGAAGGAATGAAAATATAACTTAAAACTAATACTGATTTGTCGGATTAATAGATATAATAGTAGAAATAATAATCATAAATTTTAATAATACAAATATCAGTTTTACTACTGGATCCTATGTGAATGTGACCATTTATTGACTGATAATTTATTCACAATAATAACTAACTAATTGACTGATATTTAGAATTTACATTTATACTTATATTTAAAATATTTTTAATTCTATAAGAAAGATTCTCTAAGAAAATCCGGATTCCATTTCCGAACTTATCAAAAATACAAATTGCAGCCTCTACTTACTGTCAAGGGAATTATTGTTTGCTAATTAATCAGTAGTAATGCTAATGGCTTGTGCAATTTAAATAATATTTTTTTTCATATATTCTTTATTTTTGGAAGTTTCGAAATCCAGCACCTGCTTGCACAACAAAACAGACTTAATACGTGTATTAGTTTATGTTGATATCTCGATTTTATTGATATCACGTATCATTTGAGAAACGTTTGTAAACAAATACACCCACACTTACATTAAAAGCCCTTCCGTACCTATTTCATAATTCTACTTGTGATAATAGGAAATTCTTTGAAGTGTAACATTCGATCGTATTTACTTTTTGACATCCAAGTTTACTAATTGAATTATTGGCAACAGCAAATTACCTAATTATATAACGCAAGATATTTACAAATACAATATTTATTACTACCAATAATTCAATTACTAAACTTGGATGTCAAAAGTAAATACGATATTAATGTTACAATTATACGTAATACATTTACAAACAATGATTTGTTCGGAACTAAATCCAATTATTGCTGAATTTAGAGATAAATTAGTATCAAAAATACTTTCAAAAGATTTATATATATATATATATACTATATATACTGAAGCTCGGTTATAACGCGGTTGTTTATATCGCGAATTCGGATATAACGCGATTTGGTCTTGGATCCCTTCTATTTTCGGAAAGGTATATAATTGTAAAATTGCAAAATTTACCGTTTTTTCGCCTAAAATCAAATCAAAGTTGTAAATTAATATGCTTGTTTCCTTATTATTTACAGTAATTGAGACTCTATACCCATCCTAATGCCACGAAAATGCGTCGAATACAATATATTTTTTAAAAAATATCTGAATTGCGGACTTTTTCGTTTAACCAAAATGAATATCGAGATCTATTTTTCTGCCAATGACAACCAGTAAAGAGGCCCATGTAATCTAATAGGCGTATGAATATCTAGTTTCGATCCACGTGACTCGTCGTTTGTACAAGATGCCAAGATGGCGGCGCGAAATCGATTTTGGCTAGTATAACCCATGAAAGTGTTGAAAAGGTAGGGATTTATGTATTTAAAAATATAAAATTCTGTCACATAGCTCTTAATGATGTAGGTAATCGCGAAATAACCATTTTAAATCGATTTGGAATCGTGTGGGCGGTAATAGGGTGCGATATACTACGTTTGACGTCACGAAGTAATAAAAGTTCGGTTATATCGCGGTTATATCGCGATCTTCGAAATCTTGGATCCGAAAGATCACGTTATAACCGAGCTTCAGTGTATTTATATTTGGAGGCATCGTTTGAACGTATAGGTGCTACTTATTTATCTCTAAATTTAAATAAATTTAAATGAGATAAATGTCTAAATTTAGTACATAGTGTGTATGTTTACACTAGCTGAGTACACGTCAAATTTTAACTTTGTAGAATGTTAGGAAGTATGCTAAACATTTGTCACAAAAGAGCCACACATCACGCATATCCGCAAATTTCACCTTTTATATATATATATATATATATATATATATATATATATATATATATATATATATATATATATATATATATATATATATCGAATGGCCAAACTCGAATGATGCATAATTTCGAGTTTAGCGAAG
>JAFIDM010014012.1:32240872-32372348 GCA_023159025.1 Thereuonema tuberculata
CCGTTTGGGACAGAAGAGGACAGCCTGATATTATGTGGTCGATCGTCTCATGTGTAGTGTGGCATTTCCTGTATCTGTCATAGTGTGTATTTGCGTCGTGTAGAATGTGTTTCTTGTAGTTGCGTGTGGGGATGACTTGGTCCTGTATTGCGATCATGAACCCTTCGGTCTCCCCAAACAGCTCACCACTCATCAGCCACCTGTTCGACGCTTCCATGTCGACATGAGGCTGGCTGAGTTCGTGGCGATGTCTGCCATGGAGTTCCTTACGAGCCCACGATCCACGCAGCTGCTGTGTGTAGGTATCGGGGGTGGTGAGTGTTAAAGAAGGGTTTGCGAGGTCCAGGGGTGTGAGGTGTGTGTCAGCCTTAATAATGGCTGAGTGGAGTGAGGAGTGTTGTGCTCTTTGGTGGAAGTGTTCCCTAAGTGTGTGTACTTGTTTTTCGTGTAGGGTGAAGAGATTGATGAGTCATCGGCCTCCCTCCTTGAGGGGAAGAGTCATCCTTTCCGTAGCGGACTTGGGGTGGTTATTATTATTATTATTATTATTATTCAGGACTTATTATTACTATTATTCTTTTCACTATTAAATATTATAATTCACTACCCTCATCAGCAACGTCAGTCTCAATCATTAATTTAAAAAAGAAAATTTTGATTCGGTTCAAAATGTTAAAACGTTTTAGGTTTATCTTATTTATAAATCCGCTTAGTGTTACAACAGAAAACATTTTATTATGATGAGCAATCGTTGTCGATTCCGCTGTGTAGTGTGCATCGTGTTACTGATTCACTAGTTATAATTAGGCCCTACCATATATAAATATCCCTATAGAATATAGAAGGAAACACTATGAAATCATCTACTAACGTCTTTGATATCGGCTATATAGTGTTTATTATGCTAACTATTCACTAGTCATAAACATTACATTAGAAAAATTAAAACACCTACGCCTCTGAATTATGAGCAAAGCTATTATTCTAATAATAAAATTTATACACTATTTATTTCTATGAAGTAGGGCCGGTAGCTAAATGGTAAGGCAATTGACTGTTTGGAGGGAGTCGGTTCAATTTTCCCACAATGAATTCTCTTCCGGACGGACCCTAGGGTGCATCCAGCGCTCTGTACAATGGGTACCTGATTTCTTTCGGGGGATACAGACGGCCGAGAATTGGACTGACCACCCGACTTCATCTCAGTCCCAGGTCAATAAAATGTTAGGACCCTTATAATAGTGGGATACATCTGACTACCTACCTACCCTATCTCTGCGAAGCGAAATAACACAGTGATACTAATTGGAAAGAAAAAGAAAATTTAAAAGAACATTTAATTAAAAGCAATTTCCCGATTATCTTCAGCTATTTTGCAAATATAAGAATTTTTCAAATAAAAGCCTGCAATTAAAAGCACGAATGTGAGCAGATTAAAAAATAACAGATTAAAAACTCACGACGTTTCATTATTTTTTTATTTTTATTTTTTTTTTCACGTAACGAATCCAAGCTTGGAGGATAACAATTATACACTTGATAAAAAACCCTAAGCACAAGATGAGGGTTTGAAACGTCGTGAGTTTTTAATCTGTTATTTTTTAATCTACTCACATTCGTGCTTTTAATTGCAGGCTTTTATTTAAATTTTATCCAGCACGTAAAATATTTTTTATCTTAATAAGAATTTTTCATTTTACAAGTGTAAGAGCAAGTGCATTTTGTTATCAACTACTGTTACTTTTTACAGCATGCAGTTCAATCACACCTTTGTAGACAATGTAGCCAGTTTTCACGTTGCTGACAGGTCTGAGTCTTGGTTGGAATTCCGGAGTCGCATTTCATTCAATATAAGTAAATTTTAAGGAGAATTAAATAATCAAAAGATTTTCGATTTGATGTGTACAATCAGAAAGAAGTAATCAAATGTATAATCATACATAGCTTAACATTTTAATGTTTGCAGATCGAGATCGTCCTTATGTGTCTTCATTACCTGTTGATAGGTCTTTTAACATGTTTTATAGTTCAATATGTAAATGACATCTGTGTGCACTTATCTATATATTTTCAAAGCAAATATTGAAAATATGTTTCTCACTAAAGAGATAATTAAACTGGAGCGATTTCCGTAGGGACTGAATGGGCCATGGCCCTAAGCGGCAAATTTTTGATAGTATCAAACTAGACTATCGATAACAGAAAACGTTTATAGATATTGATTTTCGATACTATTAATGTAAAAATAACATATATCATTTCGGTACTAATGATAGAAGTGAAATGCATTTTTTTGTTTCAAATTGATAAAAATAAAAACATAAAATTTTACGCTTTCAGCAGACTTTTTTATGAATTTATTAAGAAATAGTACTATATATGATCCCGAATTATGATACAAAAAAATTGCACAAATAATTTATGTCCCACTTGTCAAAAATATTTATCATATAAATCTTGACAACAAATGGCTTTTACTAATGTTTATAATATTTATTTTATCGTATAATATTCCGACTCTAAAATTTTCCAGTCTTCCTCAGGTAAATAGTAAAATTTAATCCTTGGCTGTTGCCAACGAAACAAGTAAATAACAACATAACAAAATAAGAATTATTAATTTAAATAAACAAAAATGATATGAGGAAGATGGAAAATTTTGTAGTCGAAATATTGTGATAATATATATTATATTATAAACATTAGTAGAAGAAGTTTGTTGTCAATATTTATATAATATATAATTTGTGTTTGATATTATTCCTTATCAATAACCATGAATATTTAGTTAGATGAGTTAAAAGTAGAGAAAAAAAGTGTGGTTAAAATGTACTTAATAGAATATTCCTATTTCATATCAACTAATTATTTGGCTTACAGTTAAGTTACATATGGACTGCTCAGAAGCCAATCAGTGTAAGTCATTTTGTTTTATATTCAAATTTTATTCTGTAAGTCATACTCTAATGTTTATACTTTCGGTTGACTAAGTGCCCAAATCACTCCTCCAATTTTATAGTTATGTTATCTTTCAGTAAAAAAATTCATTCTTCAAATTTACAAACGTTGTTATTTTTTGGTATATAATTTTAAAAAACCTATTTCATTTTGTTTATTGACTTACACTGATTGGCTTCTGAACAGTCCATATATGTTTAAAAACGATCACAAAGCAATTTTAGTGGATTGCTTAAACTGTTTCGCTTAAACAGGAAAAGTAGTGTTATAATAAATAAACACCATGAATTCTGAGGGTAAAAAGTTTCTTACAGAACTACAGAAGTTAATTATTACTTTCAGACTTAATTAAGGTCTTCATATTAGTTCTTACTTGAAAGTGGAGTGTCTACATTGATGAGATGAAAGAAGAGTGTCTATTAAATCAAAGCATCAATGATGTAATCTACCAAACGTGGCTGCTTTTTGAGTTATTTTTTTTCAAATAAGATAGTAAGAGATGCTGCCACACTATTTTATAAACGAAAATGGGGAGATTTTGTAAAACTACATAAATTTATGTTCACTTTTTTAAAAAAAAAAAAATTAAATATGGTCTTGTCTGCAGTATTCACCCACCATCATCACAGTTTCCTTTAGATTGGTTGTTGCTCGACTTGCTTATAAGGATGTCTTCATTTTCATTCTGCAATCTTATTTTTCCGACTTCGAAGAGCAGCGAACAAAAAATTCATGACAAAGTTGTTGGAGATTGAGATTTTCAGATTTCGAAGAGCAGCGAACAAATAATTGATGACAAAGTTGTTGAATGATTGAAACAAAATCACAGAAGACACCAGTGATTGCTGTTAGAAACTACTGCTGAATCAGTTCACTCCAATTCCAGCGAAGGAATGCACTCAAATGGTTACTACGAAAAATCTCATTTTAATTTTGCAGACTGCTTGCAAGATGACGTAATGTATCCTTCCGCCAGAAGGAGCACAAGATGTCAGTATCAATATTTTGCCTTTATAATGGAAGTTAGCTGAATTCAAGACAATAACTACTGTTAAAAAATGTAGGGGGAAAAAATATCTAAAATTTAGTCTTAATTTTTTTTTAATCTCTAGATAATTTTTTTTAACAATTTTTTTTAAGCTTTTGTTTAGCATATCAAAATTATAAACAGTAACATAGAAATAAAATTATAATTTTCCATGAAGGCAGAATATTTTATTTTTTTTTTGTCATCCACTATTTGTACAGTTACATATATGTAAACATTTGTAGGATCCATCTAAACATTTTTTTTTTTTAAGTCCAGGAATTTGGAGTTTTTCTACAAAATTTAATCTAAATCATTGATTCCTTCATTAATTTTATAATCTATGAAAAATGATATGTAATTTTGAATTCTATATTACACATAAAAAAATATATCTTGTTGATAATTATATACATAAGGTCTACCACAATATATTATATTCATTAGAAATGAAATATCTTAATGTTTTCTTGTATAATAGTTTACTGAAATGTGTGATTGTATTGTTTACATTTCATTATCAGTGGTTGTTTAGTTTACGATTTTATAGTTCTGAAATGAATTGTTAACATTCAGTGACGATCATGTTTTGTTTTTTTTTAAGTTCACATGAGTTGCAATATGAAATGAACTGTTGATATTCAGTAAAAAAGATTATTTTTTTTATTTTTGTAAGTTCATATCAGTGAGGATATAAAATGAACATCAGTAAATATTCATTAGCATATACCTGGCTATTCGTATACAATTCGTTCCAGGAGGCTGTTCGAATTGCGATTTGTACGAATGTTGAATCAATTTTTCCCATAGGAAATTATGTAAATTGGATTAAACCTTTCCAGACCCCCATATGATGCTTATTTAAACTTCTATAATAATACTTAATGCAAAATATCATGCATATTGAGTGACCAGGTCTGACTGGGCCACGAATTCTACTTTCAACAAGAAAGAACACGAGTTTAGTTTTTTTATTATTATTATTATTATTATTATTATTATTTTCAGTTCAATTGTCGTTCTCAACTGCTTTCCTTTTAGGCTTGGTCGAATAATCTTTTTTTTGGACACTTGATTAAACTTATTTTCAATAAAAATATTTAAAAACAACGAAGAATAGCAATGAAATAACAGAACGTTGTACGTTCGCTAAAAATGCTTGGCGAACGAGAGTCAACATCAAACTCGGACTCTGTCCGATTTCCGAGTCGAATTTTATTCGAAAAAGTTGAAAGAATGCGGAATTTTAATAGTATAGAGGAGAACAAATGGCTGGGTTCCACTGTATTTGTTCTTTTCCCTCGTGGCAGATCCGTCAAAAATACTGTATACGTAGAAATCTACCGTTAGCCGGCCATCTTGTTTGTTTTGATTTTAGTGCATTTTGATTGGCGGAGATTACAAATATTCTTAAAAATATTATTACAAATATTATTACCTAACGAAAAGGCAGATTGTTATTGAATTCCTTTAGAAAAATGAAATTTCTTATTTAGAACGTTTTATTTCGCATCTGACAATACTTTGCTAAGCCGGCAAATTGGACCTATTTTCTTTGGCGGCAAAATACTAAAGCCTGTTTTCCCTGCAAGTTGATTCTGAGATGGAGATTAGTGTGCACTCCAACTCCAAACACAACCGACTCCACCTTATTATTTCATAAAAATGTTTTAACCTTAAAATTGATGGTGTATATGTTAGTCTTATATCCAATTGTAAGTAGAAGTAATATACTTAATGTAAAATATGAAATACATTTCTATTAATAACTGCACAATAACGAAACATTATGCTTTATTTGAATTAGGATTTGTGGAAATAAATAATATTTTAAATAACACGACTAAATAATGACTTGACTACAGGAAAATTAAAATACCTTTTCATCAATCTTATATAAAACTTGGAATAAAAATTATATATCTGAAAGCCATAAAAGATCTGCTGCACAAATTCAATTTATTTTCTTGTTTAAAGTATTTTCAGTTAGTTATCGATTCGAAACATCCTTAACAACATTATGAAGATCACTATCTAAGTTCATAGCAATTGCCAATATGATTAGCAAACACAACTCAACAATCGAAGATATCCAGAAATCTTATGTAAAATTCGAAATTCTGTTAACCAATACATAATAATGCATCATTGTTTCTTCGAGTTAGGATTTGTGGAAGACTAGACTTTTTGTAAATAATAAACTAAATAATACCTAGATTGGAAAACTAAAAGAAAATTTAAATACCTCTTAAAGAACCTTTATATAAAAGCTTTTACAGACTTACATTTTCAACAAAATCGACGTATTTCTCTGCATTAGAAATAGAACATACAATAACATGTCTGTGTTTTCTTTGGAATTCATTATGATGGTGCAGTAATAACATCGAGATAATACTAGGTTTCTCAGTTCAAAGATCAAAAGCAATTTGACCTTCTGAAAAGCCAGAAGCCAGAAGTCGCAGATTTCTCATATTAGAATTCCAGCAGATAGATTGGGAAAGATAGGCCTTTTGATTGGCTTCCATGGTTCATATTGTCTGCTATCTGAATTAGTTTTCTGTACGATTTTATAGAAAATGGATTCCAGCCAAACATTCGCGAAAATCACTGTCAAGATGAATCCTATTGATTTTTCGTTTGCTTAATTATTGTTAATAAATCGAATTATTTCAAAATATTTTATTGATTGAATTTACAAAGGATAAGTAAGTCAATACAGTACTGCCGTATGTTTGTTACTCCGTAACTGAATAATAATAATATTCAGTCAGTATAGCGATGTGTATGTGTATGTAGGATGTGTCAGTATAGCTCTTCAGTAATATGAATCTAAGATTTCTGAATGTTATTTTAAGTTTATTGATGAAAAAAAAAGAAACAAAGAAATCTAACAAACAGTTATGTTATTAACAGTTGTCATTTAAAAACTTTTGTATTACGGTATACTCTTTTGGTTGAATGCCATTAACCTTTGGGTGGAAAGTGTTCACTATGTTCCCGAATAAGTCAGGGTCTAGAGTACGCCGTGTGAAGCAATCTATGTTATATCAGTAGAAGAGACAAAACACAGAAAAAAAAGAAGGAAATGCGATTCTAGAATCATACATAGATAGATTAGTAATCTGAATAAGTAGATTAGCAATCCGTGCAGTTGTTCGGCTAATTAATACACTTAGATTAAAATCTATATATATAAAAGAAAAGTTGATATTCTTCTGACCTTATCTCCTCCGAAACCATAAGACACAGAAATACAAGTAAGATGGCAAATTTTAGATATAGTATCGAGGATACTCACATTTTCACTTTTATCTATGTGCATCAACCGGAACTCACGTGAATTACGATCAAATATGAGATCTCGAAGACGTGCACAGGATTGTGAGAAAAAGGTCGCGGTCACGAGTGGTGAGAAATTAAAATTAAAATTCATTCATCTTTAAAGATAGAAATTAAAATCATTTGAAGGAAACAATTAAACCGAAAGTAATTCGTTTTATTCCATTTTTGTCACTCGTGAATGTAACCGGCTTCGGTTGTAAAAGCAAGCTAATTAAATTAATTTTAATGAAATTAAAGTAGAAGCAAACAGTTCCAACAATTATTTATTGATGAAAACAGAAATAATTCATAAGTCAGTAATAAGCTATGCATTTCAATAATAATTCACAAATTTCAGAAATAAAAAAAAAAGATGCTTAAGAATTGTTTGAGTATTTTTAAAATGTTTTGAAAATTCTGAAAAGTGTCGATTTATGAAATTAAGACTTAAATGAATTTAAAATCGATGTTTTAGTCGACGCATTAGTGCCTTTCTTTTCTGAGATTCGTTCGTTTCTCTGTCAGAATTAATTTAACAGAAAACATATTATGAGTCGATCGCTACAAATCTTCTATGACACTGTCTCTGGGCGTCTTCTTAGCTGTTGGAATACGGTAGCTCCTTCGGGTTTGCAGGCTGTCGTGAAAAGCGTTTACTTTTGAGAATATTATTAGAAATGGAACTGCAGATTTCTTTGCGAAAAAATATAACTGATTGTATGGTTACTCCTATAATCACGTAGTGTCGACTGAGCATGTACAGCTGGAGATTAATTTTGTTGATTGGGGGTGGGGGAATTGGGCCTCATATTTTGAACAATCGTGAACTTTTGAAAAAAAAAATCAGACCAGCCGTTTTAGCGAGGTCCGGAATCATTTGTGTTCGGAATCATTTCCGAACTTTTAGTCCGGAATCATTTGTGACGGATGGGAGGGCTGCGACCAAAAATAAGTGTCTTTGTTAGCGACCCATTTGGGAGCTATTGTGATAGCAACTATGTCTGTCCTGCCCTAACAACTCCCGAACGAAAGGTCGGATCGACAAACGGATTTCACCAGCGTTCAGAGGCCTAAACTCTGTAGGAGTGTGGTATTTCAGGGGCCAATGCCCCTCCATGTTGAGATATTTGACATTGTTGTTATTATACCCCCTACAACTCCGGACGGAAGGTCGGATCGTAACACGGATTTCATCATCGTATTCAGAGGTCCAAAAACCACAGGGATTGGGTATTTTTTGGGGCCAATGCCCCATATGTTCGAGATATTTTGCATTGTTTTCTTTCGATTTCCGATATTAGCTTAAAATTCAGAAATGCAACCAATTCATTTCATTTGTCAGCTATAGCTTGATCGGTAAGTTCCGAAGATTTGAATCGGAAGATTTACTTTTTATTCTTCAATCTTTTGTTCTCTATATCCGCCTATGGGTTTTTTTGTTTTTTTTTGATTTTCCTTACTTTTGTTTTCTAACTGTTTTTATTTTTCCTTTCGTTAAAGTACTTCATTTTTTTAATATTATTTTTAATTTTATTATTATTATAGGTCGCTCTTAAATTTACTGAACGTTTGGATTGAACGAATTTTCAGTGAATTTCAGATTTTGGTTAAATTTCAGATTATCTGAATGATTAAAATCCACCGTTGATTGCGAGTTTTTTCAGGATTTAAAGTATGGATACGTACAAAGACAGGAATAAATAGTTTTGAAGAAAAAGTAATATTGCCGTTAAAAGACAATATATTTTAATGAGCCCTTGCTTCTGTGCTCTAAATCCCGTTTGTAACAAATCGATAGCGAATCATCCTATTAGCAATCTAATCCTATCATTAAGATGTAGGCTTTGGAGCTATTGTCGGAGCATTATTTTAGCATTACTTTCATGATAGATAGATTAACATCGTATTTTGGTTTAAAATGGCATTTAGAAATTCTTAAGCCAATAAAAATCAGGAATAATTTTATTTCTAATAATTTCATGTAATTTATTAAGAAAAATTTGTAAAATAATATTTGATTGTTTTAAAATAGAATTAGTGGTACTACAGATCATTCTAAATATATATTGTAAATTCTTTATGTGATTATCCTATTTTCTGAAAAACATACTTCTCCATATAAATGGTATATAAGTACTATTTCACTACCCTGCTGATATCAAACTTGATGTCTAAAACATGAAGATACCACAATAACAAAAACGGAATTCTTAAATTAATTTGGAGATAATGCCTTGTTAAAATTTAGAATTAAAATTTAGTTTATATTATTTCTGAAATACAGTCACGTCAATTAAGTACATTACTGGACAGATGAGAAGTTATCAATTTACAGGAAATTTCGTTTTTTGTTCAGGTTTTTATCTTTCAAATTCCAAAGCACAATGAGCAAAAGTCTATGGGAAGTTGCCCCACCCTGTATAGTGATAAGATACATACCAATAGAAAGATCTCTTAAATAAAACATATTTTATTATTACGACTCGTCTCAATTATTAGTCCGTTTGGAGTTATATAATTCTAGATATGACTTATGCTGTGGTGAGTGTGGATTGTAGGGAAGCCAAGCACCTACAGATGGGGGGTGCTTGGCTTCCCTGCAACCCACATCACCACAACATAAGTCATATCTAGAATTATATAACTCCTAACGGGCGAATAATTGAAGTAAGGCGTAAAAATAAAAAAATATTCTACTTATGGAGATCTTTCCTTACGTATATATCTTATAGTATATATCTTATTCATAAAGTGGTGGGGCAGATTTGCCCATTCTCCTTTGATGTCAGAGCAATAGAGTGCATGTGGGTTTACCGAGAACTATTAAAAAAACTGAATGACGTAATTTTACAAAAAAAATAATTTCTTACAGCCCTTCTGATAATAAATATATCAAAATAGATAATTATAACTGAAATTGTAAATAATGTAGCCTATAACTTGAATAATTATAAGTTAATTAGGTATATTTTTTTTCTGTGTAATGGTAATTTTCTGAAGTATCGTGATTGGTAAAGTTTTATTTACAATCTGTAATTTCATTTATTTGTTCACCAAAATGAAGTTTATAATAATCATATTAAAATGTTAAATAGCTGTTCCAATTTCATGATCTAATCAGAATTAATTAAGCGATTTAAATTCTGATAAGCTACTGTCAAGTTTGGCAATCGACCGTTTCCACGTAAATTTTCTATTAGGATGTCAAAGCGGGAAACGAAATGCGTTGTATAATTCATGCGTTAGACGATAAAGAGGCTCCGTGGTAAAAGGCAGATAATACTTGTAAAAGTGATAATTACAAATCCGATGAACATGTAATCAATACGGTCTCAATTCAATTGGCTGGCTTTCGTTGTATCAAAATCGTGTTTCTTGCTGACATTTTGGTTCAGGCAAAGGTGAACCACAGACGAGCTGTTAGATCTTCTAAATATGTGGCAAAAGCCTGCTGCCTTTGGGTCGCCAGAGTGTTATTTAATCGTGCGACGTGAATGTAAAACATCGAGGATGTGCACGGAATACAGCGCTGGGGATTTGGCGTAATCTGCTCGGCATAGTCATCTGAAACACTGGGAACAATTGCTACGGATTTTCCTTATTAAAGATACCAAGGATATTTTCGCGTTCGTGAGATCAACGAAAGAGAACGCTCAATACGGTCCTTCTTTCCCGCCACTTTCTTCGTATTTAAATTGAAATTCTGTTAAAGTTAACACATACATAGGCTTTATTTCAGACGCTTCTCTAGGAATTGCTAACTACGTATTTAAAATTCCTTTATGACACATTTAAATATACCAAATTTATATAATGTATTTTTCAATAAGTTTGTGCGATAAAACCACTAGGGTATTGTTTACTTCAAACGTTATTTCTTAAAGAATTCTTTATTTTGTTTTGTTTTGTTTTTTAAAGATTGTAGAAACGACAAAAACGAAAAGAAGTCTACATTTGTGTTCAAATTATAAAATTTACTGAATATAGTTCAAATTTTACATTTTCTGAAAGAAAAGGAATTAAATCCGCATTTTTACTTTAGCTGTATGAGTAGTGTGAATTTTAATTTTATCAAATGATGAGCAATGGATTAAAGGTATAATATTCATTAAAACACTGAGATTTTAGCAGAAGTAGGGTACAAATCCATTGTTTGGATTTCAATGCTTTTCAATGGGGATTTTTGTCGCCTTCTTGTGCAAATTTGTCGACAAGGTTCTATTTGGAAAAGATTTCAAATTTGAAAGTTAGATGGTTCTCAAATATGCACATCAAGAAGATTCATCAGCTGTGTGAAATTTATTAGGGATATCTACACATACGCACCGGATTGATTTGATGAACCTCACTTCCTTGTTATAAAGTTTAGGCTAATAAATAATAAAGCATTTGAACATCATGCTTCTGTTTCACTTTTAATATACATCAGCATATAAGTAAAGATATTACTGATTATAGCACAACTACAGAAAAAAGTGTAAATCATTTTTTTTTCTTAATGTTCCTTTCAAAAGAGAGAAGGCTTATAACATCACCACGTTGTCTATAAGTGTGCTAGTTCACATATATGTAAATAGAGAATATTTCTCTATTTATATGTATATTTCTGAATAAACCAGAACCAATGATGATGGTAATGATGGTATAGTTTCTTTTAAAGTGGTCGATTTCAAGCTCTGTTGGGAAGTTTCTATTATAAATGCATTTGCTCATCCATATACAGTCAATGAGTTTGAAATTAAAAATCTTCAAATTATTGCTAAAACCTTTTCGTAGTTTAGCAATTAGAATTAAGTAACTAGACAGCGTTTCCCAATCTTTTTGGACAGGACCTAAACCAGCAATAATAAGTGATCCGCGGTCCATGAAAAAAAAGAAAGAGATACTGAAATCCAACAAAAATTAACTAATAATATTTAAATGCCTTTGCAGTGACGTAACTTTCCTAGTAATCTATAAAAGATTGTCTAACGTCACTTCTTAGGTAATTCAACATCTTTTTTGATATTGTGAAATGCTCAAGGCATTAAAAAAAATCTATTTAAAAAAACGCCATACAAACGAGAATTGGCAACGAAAAATAATCATTTTCCTTTATATTTTTTTATTTTAACTAACTAGCAGCAAAGCCTGTCGGACGACATGCATAAAAAAATCTGGAAAATCATTTTATTATCAACTATCAGCTATAAAGTAAATATCTCCTTATAAACTACACTTTTTGTAAAAACAGCATCAGATCCTTTTATCAGATGTCCTTGATCAATTCGGTCAAGAATTTTGATTTTGACGTTGCAAGCACTACGTGCTCGAGAAATAGCAACATATAACTGTCCGTGACTAAAAACAGGCTCTGGTAAATAAATACCTAACTAAATACATATAATTACATATCTAAAGTTTGTTCTTGTAAATAAATTTTACTAAAAGTAAGAATGGAATAATTAATATTTTTGACTCATAACGCCGAAAGGCATTTAAAACTCACCTTTGTAATCTAAATACTCCGCTAACTTATGAACGAAGCTTATATGACAAAACTGGTTTTGAGTTTTAAATCAGCGGAAAAAACTGAGTAAGTATGCCAAATATCATTAAAATGGGTGCAGTGGTATCAAAATTATTTGGTTTTGAACATATGTTTTGTTAGAATTTCAGTTGTCTAGATCAATTCCCAAGGATAAAATTTCATGGAAATAACATGGAATGACAAAATGAACTAATATTTCATTTGAGTACCCTTGATTCAATGGTACCATTGAGAACCCTTGGATCTATCGTAATAGCTTAATTATATCGAGTTACAGACAGACAGACAGACAAACGAACTTAGCCAATTATTTAAGTTGATTATTTCTTGTATTTTTTTTACGTTTTTTATATCATATTTTCGCCAATGCTTCCAGTATTTCCAATCACTAACATGATAAATGCCATTGTTCTCTTGGGAAACTATCTTCAAAGGGTATTCTAGCAGATTTTAGGACAAGCTATAATTTTCTCATAACTGAAGGAAAGATTTGTTGTGATATGTTTATTATTACTATAATAGGAAGCTTTTATCTTCTCCATTATTATTTATTCAACAATAGTCTCAAGATAAGTCTTTGCATTCGAATGTCTTTCCTCACAAATACTATATATTTCAATAAGAATTGAAGTCATACGAGATTAATATAATGAAAAGTGTAAAATTCCCTAAGTAGGTTTAATGCTTAAATGAATGAATAAATTTATCAGCTACAAGAAGGGGTAGTGATCACATGACTTAACGTGTTGGTGGAATGAAAATATCCTACAAATCCCTTGACCTTTCACATGAGTTTAGGCCGCTAGGAAAGCTCAACAAAGGAGCAAAAGACTTCCCCAGGAGAATCGCCTGACTTCGGAGAGTAAAGAGACTTCGAAACGGCTCCACCACCACAGGGATATATTTACAGAATAAAAGAAAGCAACAAATAACAACAGTTTAATCAGAATTTGTTGATTTCGATGAGATATTTACTCATCGAAATCAATGAGATATTTACTGCATCAATTTCTGCTTGCCATGTAGCAGTGCTATTGATGAAATTAACTCTATGTAAACAGTCTATAAATAAGAATTAATTATCAAAGTTAAAAATCACAATTATCTTTGCTATAAGGTCAAAAAAATTCACTGCATCTTAGAAGAGTTCATTTACTTATCTGAATTTCGATAATACTTGTGAAAATGTTATGAAAAATATTCTCTTATCCACTTATTGGAAAGCAAATTTTTACTTCCATTATACACGGTTATTTTATGTGGGTATCTGTATAATGGTAACAGATGGAATTTCTTTCTTAATAAGACAAAAGATTGTCTTCAAAGCTTCAAGTCATTTGTAACATAACTAGTGACAATGCTTTAGATAAGACATCAATTAAAAATTTAAGCCTTGCTGCGGGTCGTTATTTGGTGGTAATATTCTCAATTTCCTTGGAAAACGTCATTAATATATATATATATATATATATATATGTATTTTTTATTTATTTTAATTTGTTGAATCTATTAATTATATCTTCTGAATTAATTAATGCTACTTAATATAAGATAATTATAGTAACGTTAATACATTGCTACTGAAATAGAACATGAACATAAGACAAGTCACAAACTTAGGTATTACTGATTTATGAAACTAATGCAGAATTGTAGTTCATATTTTGTCACGATGTGTTTTACTGATGTCTGCTTGATACTACAAGATTACAAGGCCCAATCGTACAGTATCTATAAAACATATAAGTCTCAGCTTTATGTCGTAATTTAGAAGTAATATTCTCAATTTGTTTGGAAGACGTAGTCAACGTATAGTAAATATAATATGTAAATATTATATATGGTATATGGTAAAACAAAATTGATTCCTTTGAAATTCCTACAAAGAATCCTAATATTGTTGATTTTCTTCTGTAGTTTAAAGGTTGTAACTTTCATTGCCTCAGGATCAGAATTTGAAATATCAAAGCTTCTATATAATGTTCTCTTTCAAGTGAAGTTTCATGACATCTACGAGACATGACATATCGCAGATCCGGACACTTTGAAACATCTCAGAAGTCAGTCATATCTATAAAATTCGACAAGTAGAAGACATGCTAGAAATGATAGAAGTTTTCAGGAGTATGTCTGTTTTTGAAGCATTCTGGATTTTGAATACTAAAAGAGATTTTCATATCGATAAACAAAGTCGTTGCTCTCTTCATTTTTCACTCTTGCCATGTTAAGTCAATTTTTCAAAGAATTTGAATTCAGAAAAAAAACTTTCAATTTTTGGAAACCTTTTATAATTTTTTGTTTGTAGTAACTTTAATTATTTAAACATTACTCAAACGTTATTTTAGAAGGAAATACTGTAATAACAAAAACTTCATTTGATGTAAAAAGTATTTTTGTCTTTTCAAAATCCTTTTTTCAATGTTACGAGAGAAATAAGTTCCCTATGTATATAAAGTCCTGCACAATTTCATTTAAGATTTATATTGCTTGTTTAATATCAACTATTCGTCTTCAGATCCAAACTTTCCTCATGTTGTAATTTTTTTTTGTTATTTCCTAGCATGCATCTTTCGATAATTCCTTATATAATTTGCAATCTATGAAATGCTTTGTTGATCAATGTATTGTCTCTGCTCCTTTCGTACACACTCGCAATGTACATAGTAAAATAACTTAACAGTATTGTTCCTTTTCATATTATTTATGCCAAAGAAGGTCCATTCAAATTGTGAATTTGATTTTGCTGACCAGGTATACGTAATTGCTGATTTCTACAAATTCTACTTAATTGTTATATTTTATGTTTGTTAATGAATCCATTCAGCATAATTTTTGTTTCTTTACCTTTAATCCAACGTTTAAGAATGTAGCAGCAATTCTTCCACCACGAAACAACTATTTCATCCATAAAGCTAAATCTAGGATAATTCCGATACCATTCGCTTGGTAATTTTATTAAAATGTGTAATGTATGAAATTCGTTTTTTTTCACTTATATATCTATATAAGAGAGAAAAAGTAACAACGAATAAAACCATTTGTAAAATTAATACCAGAAAATAAGCTTGTATACTAATAAGCAAATGTTATAATAAAAAAATCAAATTCCAAGTATTTTATGAATTCATTATACTGCATCAGCTACATTAAAATGACGGACATAATCAAAAATCATTAAAAAAGGATTTTGGAAACACAAATTAATTTACGTTAACCATAATTAATTAATATATATTCAGTAAATTCGGATCAACTAATTTTCATTAAATTAGCTAATATTTGATTCATTAAGCTAATAAATCGGGGAACGATCCTGATGTGTGAGAAAGTATTTCAAATAATATTATACGCTGAATACTGAATGCTATTTATTATGATTTTACAAGTTGACATAAAATAACAGATTAATTAGCAATAATGTTAAAGTTAGCGGTCTGGAATTTACTGGGATTAGATACTGAAACACTAATTCGTAAACCTTTATAAAATCTGAAGATTTTTGAGTCACCGGAAGTGATGTAAGTCAGTGCTTCTGAATCTTTTTTTGATTTACGGCGCACATTTATGTTTGAAGAAATCTCACAACACATTAAACTTTATTCCTAAGGTTTAACCAACACCAAATTTTTAGATTACCTTTATAGCGTATAATAGAATCAATTTGGAAAACACCTAAGATTTATAATGAATGTAACTCATTTTAAACATTTAAAAGAGCTTAAAGTATTTTTAAGATGATTTGAAAAGTAAAAAATACTTTTTCAAACCTGATTGTTAGAATGGAACAGAACGTACATAAGTTTGTGCTTGCTCAGATTGTTTGATATCTAGAATTTAGTCGAAGTTAGAGAATTTGGCTAAGTATTGAGATATATGTTACAGGTACATTCACAGATGAATTTTCTTGCACATTACTATGTCAGGCACACGGTTCAGATGCTCTGGTGTAAGTAATAATAAATAATCGTTGCTCTTATATTTTGTAACAGTTATCATTATTTTTCTATCGTCCTTCACAAAATTAGAGCAATACAAAAATTTTCACCAAATTCAACTTTTCTTACAAATTTCCGAATGAACATTAACGCTTCCATTGATCCTGCCAATTCACAATAGTCTAAAAAATTTGATCTAATACTTATTGATGGGACCCAGTGGGATACACCTAACCCACCTTATTGATGTATTATCAGTGAGATGTAAGTTACCCTTTTCATGGATAATAATCTGTCCTGCTATCCAACTATTGAAGTTCTTGTGTGATATTAAGCTAATTATGACTAATTCAGATAAATAATCAACTATGTCTATAACTTGAATTATGCTGTGAACGAATGGTTTAAGCAGGGCAAAACTGCCAAGATGACTCCAAGGGTTGTGAAGCCCACACTGCATCAAAATTGTATATTTCTCCTCAAACTCCGTTGGCTGGCTTACGATAAGATCACTATTCATCGCGGAGACTGATTCTAGCCACAGGAAATTGATTTTCATCCTTGATTCGGTGCACAGTATCAGTAGGATTTTTTTAAGAAAATATGAGGTTTATGCTTACCAACGTCTCTGACTATGTTGACATAAATTGCTGAATACTCCTTAAAGTTCTTGGTAGGTTTTAAGCTTAAGCCAAGTAGTGGATGCTATCCACTTTTTAACTTCACACAATGCAGAGCAAGAATGCTTACAGTAGATGTAGTCTGCTTGTTTTGGATACCATAATCGCTTATAAGCATTCTCTTCTTTAAACATTCATTAAACTTTAAACGTTTCAGAGTTTAAAAAAATTCAGTTCTTTTACCCTAAGTTGTTGTGTTCTTTTTCTTTTTTGTTGAGGTGGGACAACATATTAAGTAGAATATTTGTTAAGATTTACGCCGTCCTAACAAAATTAACCCAACGTAAAAGTATTTAAGAAAGCTAACCAGCGAATGATATTAATCAATATTACTAGGTCCGAATCCTCTTGAATTTCCATCACAAGTCTTCGGTTGACTTATTGAACCTCCGTAATCACTTGTTAGCCCTTTTCGAGAAATATAATTTATGTCTCAATCTTTTAATTTGGATATCTTTATCGTTTTTGTTCTACTATCCACAAGAGAAGGTTATAGAGAAAATCAACATTTATCGAAACTTTATATCAATAGTGGAGATGATTTTTTGTTTTGTTTTATTGATATTTTCTTCACAAGTTCACTTACAAAAGAAAAACAGAAATTAAATGAAAAACAAAGTTTCGCAGTAACTTTATTAATTTTTGTCAGACAATGCATAATCTGCGTTATCTGAAATTCTTTCATTTGGGAATCGTGTTTCACGTGTAGTTCGAAATATCGTGTCGTTAAATCAATAAGTCGAATCCCAAATGATCAAACTCGTTCATTTCACCGCTATAAACCAACAGTTGTCCAATAAAAGTTTTTTCCATCACATTTCATTCTACGAATCTGTTTGTAAGTATCTATAATAAGTACTACTTACGATTTATGCTAGAATTATAATTTCAGAATCTCTAAATAAATGCAGAGAACAACCCAGTAATTAACATCTCGTTATTTTTTTTTAAAAAGTTTCAGACTTTGATACTAAATTCAAGAGATATATACAATGAATTAGTTAAAAATTATAAGAACCAAAGGATTTTAACTTTTTAGGTTAGATTTAATGGTAGACAGAAAAGGAAAAAACATCCAGTCAGAAATTGTAATTGTAAACTTTTGTTATAGAGACCCCCATAAGTTGAATTAAAATAAATAAAAAACTTAAGAGTAACAATTAAAACATTTTAGTAAATATAATTTTTAAATAGAGATGTATGGTAACATTCAATCATCTAAGTATTTCCAAATACCATTGATCAATGAACTAAAAGATCTAGTCAGCCTAACAAAATAATAAAAGATAATTCAAACCATTTGTTTTTTATTCTAAAAGAAATTTAATCTTAATGTTATTTTTAAAATATATGATTTACAGTAGTCCTGAAATGCTTGCAACATGTGTAGAAGATAATTTTTTAAAACACATCTTAATTCAAATTGATTCTTTGACTTCTTTTCTGTTTTTAGTAAAGAAATACACAAATAAACGAATAAATAAGCTCAACAGAGTAGCTTTAAGATGAATCTTTTTCTTATTTGTATTTGACTGCGAGACAAAAGAAAGAAAAAAAGAGAAGGCTTGAAGCTTCAGAGGCAAACAAATTCTAAAAGCACTCCTTACAAATATGCGTTTCTTGGACCCCGGATCCGGAATTCGATTCACTCTAAACCCATTATCAGGATTCTTGGAAGGTTTTGACTTCTTTGCAATGTAGATCGATTAAGAGAAAGAGCTTCATCCTCAAGTCACCTTTCCTCGCTGTTTTATAGAAAAAAAAACTGATTTTCAAATCTCCCGAAACAAAATAAATGAGTCATGTTTTTAGTTTCCAAAACTGTTCTTTAATTAAGTTTCTAAAAATAGTGCTACTCTGAAATTAACAGATTTTCTGGGGTTATTAAATTTTGGATGCTGATTCAACTAAAGTTCATTTACCATTTCTATTATATGAAGAAAGAAATGTGTTATTATAAAAAAAAATTGTTATCTTTCAGAAACGTCATTAATTAAACAAGTTTCTGAGCCTTTAGATATTTTTTTCTTTGCTGTTTATAATCATGAAAGCTATGAAACAAAGTTTCTATTTTTACTTCAAACTATTTTATATTTTCTTATACAAAAATTAAACATCTTCCATTTTTGTTTTGAAAAAAGAATTAAAATCAGCAACAGATAGTATAAGTAAAGCTAAATCCATTGAATTTTAATCAAATCCCACACGTACGGGATTAAGAAACTCCTAATATGTATTGTTATATATGCTTAGGAGTTCATTGTTTCGTTTCAAATGTTTTCCTACGGAAGTTTTTGCCCGTTTCACGTACACATTTCTCAATAAAATCCCACAAATCAAAAATTTGAAATATAAAAGTTAAGTAATTTACAAATCTGAATGCCAAGTTTCAAAAAGATGCACTCACCTTTGTAAGGAGAGAACACACATACACATGAAATACAGACATAATAAATTAGTCCAACTTTCCATGAGAAGATATATAACAAAATTACCTATCTAATTCTCAATAATATTTTTAACTGGCTTAATGAAAAATGCAAGAAATAAAAATTTGATACACAGTTCATTTTTTTCCTGTTCTTTTAGATTCTCATTTTATAAACAGCCATGTACCTGTGGAAAAGCTTAACATAAATTGCTTTCTCCAAAAGCTATTAGAAATTCGATAGCTTTTCTGCAAAGGTATCTATTATGAAATTCAGAAAACTCCTCCAAGTTTCGTCGACCTACCTAAAGCGTCTAAAATGAAATGACTTATTTCACTCATTTCTTGTGCAGGTGCCAAAAACAGGCATCAAAAGCATAATATATGCTTATCTCGGTTTAAGTATGTAATTCGTTCCTCCAAAACCTTTTGCAGAGTGAAAATTCGCAAAGGGAAAAACTTATTTCCATTATTTTCAAGGGGAAATACTTTCTTGACATACAAAGCAATATTAGTAGAATTGTAATATTAATTTTCCTACAAAACTTAAATTTGGAAATAAAAATCATAATGAGATAATAATTTCAATTGGATGGAGAACAATTTATTGTTTCAAATGTGAAGTGAAGTTTTAAGGTTGAGCAAGGCAAATTTAATGGAAAGATATGTTGTTTTTTTCTCAATGTGTTGAAATTCCATTTCAATGTGTGAGATTGAGAGATGTTATTGTTGCTGTATTTTCATGTAACAAATCATTGTTTGGAAAACGGAAAATTGATAAATCCAGAGATGAGTGAATTCACTAATGCTATTAACAGTATTTTAATATTAGTATCCTATAATATTGAATCTTTATTCTTTTCTCAAAGAGTCCTACATCTTTGATTTATTCACCATCTATCTACGACATTCCCACACAGATCTTTTCAGTTGAGTAGCAGTTTTTTTTAAATCACTTATGCTATTTTAACTGACAGAATGATAGAAACAAATCCTGAAACGGATTTCAGTATGGGAAATTTTTTGATAAGGTTAGTGAATAATTAAAGCGTTTGGCAGTGTCGGTTGTTGAATATATTCTTTGCCCGAAACTTTTCTCCAAGTAATAATCCCTTAATTCAAGAAATGAACGTTAGCTGGATTATTCTGCAAGTAGAATTTTTTGAATGATGCTTTCAATTCTCTTTCAATCTATTTTCTTTAAATAACCACTTCGGAAAAAGATGGAGTGATGTAACCCAAAAATAACCTTTTCTGTTGAAAATGAAGAACTTTTAAAGGTACAAGACTATTCAAATTTTTTATGGAATTCAATTGGATCTCATTTTTCTTACTTATTGTTAATAGATACCCTTAACCCAATAAAAATAGTCACTTTTACTAACTATGCGAAACTATAATTAATCCCTTCCCTAAAAAAGATGCTCTTCAATGAATTTAATGTTTAATTTTTACTATACCTAAAATAAATCAGGGAACGATTACTTTCTACATATATTTTTATTTCAAAAATAAATAAATATGAAGCTAACATTGCTGTGGCATATCTGTTGGAATAATAAAACTTTAAGTTTTGAATCAAATCACTTGACCACTTTCTATAGCAACTTTATCATGAATGTTAAAAACCAATTCCTTTTATTCACATTACAAATTATTTAAAATTTATAACGTCAGCGTATTAATTACTCTAGTAAATACGTAAACCTGAATAATTGACCCTAATACCTAAGTGTTAAAATGTCACATTTCAAAATATATTTTATGCCATATATTTTATGTAAATACATGTTCTTTCAAATAGCTTGAGCTTAGCTTTACTTCTATAGCTTTATTTCTGTATCAATAGCATACAGTATCTTGTTTTGATATAAATGCAAAACTTAAGAAACATGTAGCCGAATTGGTGTAGTATTAATTCAAGTTTTTTCAGCAAAAAATGAAATTCAGTAATTTTTGCTTGTTTATACTTTGCTAACATCAATTTCTTTCTTTGCAGTGATTACACAGTCTTTTGACATTTACGTGTACGACGTTTACGCCATAAAGGGTAATGCAGCGGTGATGAAGTGCCACATTCCCACTTTTCTCCAGGATTATATCACCGTGGAGTCTTGGATTAGAGACGGGGCTTTTACCATCCAATCAGGCACTACCGATGAAGGTAAGATAACCTCTAGAGAGAGAAGGCATTTCAGTTGATGGCTCAAGCGAAGATTTCTGATTTTTTTTAACTTTTATCTTACGTCGCTAAAATTTTTGATTTACAGGAGATTAGATATGCCATTTGAACCCAACATTTTACTGGAAATTAAAATTAATTAATTAAGATTAACAATTTTATTATAGAAATTAGAAAATGTAAAAATAAACTATTATTAATTTTTAGATTCTGAAATCGTTGATTCTGTTACTGATCAAGCTTTCATCCGAACATTGAAATCCACATTAAGTTATAAAGGTAAAATTAAAACAAAAATAATTGTAAAGTTTGGAAAAACTTTTATATACAAAGAAACTTTTGTTTTTCATATATATTTTTTTTTTTATTTTTTTTTTTATTTTTATAAATAATGTATTGAAAATATGCAATGTTTGCAAAATAGTCCCTTGAAATATTTAATAAAATAAAGTTTACATTGTTAAAAATTTATAGACAGACTGATCCATTTCATATGAATCTATTATCTAGAGAACTAAAAGATATATTTCAATGAGTCTAAGTCAGCTTCAACATTCACAAAAGTAATTAGATTTTCTCAATAAAGTAACATTTTTAAATATTTGAACTGCTTTTGATATAAAAAGTAGAACTAACGATTACGTTATCCATAGCATCAGTCTGTCAATAATTTTTATTGAATATTTTAATTACTTGTTTGTGCAATCATTTCCTGCTAATTGGAGACACACGGCAGTTCTCTAAAAAACTTTCTCAATCCCTGCTGATATCTTTGGGTTTTGAGAATAATGGTATTGATATTTTAATAGAATTGTTCTAATGTTTAATAGGAGATTTTATCTCTCCCATTAAAGCAGGCCAATCACCGCAATGATTTAATGGTGGAATATTTAGCTTGAGGACGATGTTTGTTTAATCTTTGTGATGCATTTTGAATGAATAAATGCAAATTTCATACAAAGTAGTAATGTATCCAGTAATGTTTCTAACAGGAATGAACATTTCTTTTCCTCTATTGACAATAATTGTTTTGTTTTGTTTTTGTCCTTTTAGGAGAAAGATCTCTCTTAACACTTTGTTTGTCATAAAGGTTTTTAACTCAAACTGACCTAATGTTTTGGGTAAATAGAATCTCTTAATGGTGTTTCCAATTTGCCAGAGAGTAAACAACTTCCGGGTTTCATATTAATTATGTTTAATGGAGCTGGAGTCAGTTTACAGTACAGAGTGAATGTCATATAACTGAAATGCATAACTCCATGGTTTTTGGCACAAAAGTTAATAGAGAAATTAACATAGCGTAATAAGAAAGCACCGAACTGCATTGAAATATTCAAGTTATTATTGACCATTTTTTTTGATAACTTTGAAAACTATATCTGTATGTATATTGAATGAGATAAAGATGTTCATATTAATATTTTTTATATATTATTGAAGCAATGCAAAAATTAATACCATATAATGATCTACACCATTATATATAATATTCTTTTGATTAATAAAACAGGAAAAATACTGGTTTCAAATTGTACAAGAAATCATAGCGAACCCATCGTGTTTCCTTTTATGCCACAGAACTTCACTGGAGCAGACTGGAACTCGTATTTTTTCCCACCTAAGGGCTCCAATAATGTAATAGTCATGTCTGCCCGACTTTTAGTTTGGGCTGTAGAAGTGACGAATTTTTCTGTCACTTCCACTTTCTGTGAGACGGGAAGTCAGCGAAGACCTGACTCATATTTTTCCATCTCTACAAGCTATAAGTCTTCCAATAAAGTATCAGTCCTGTCCGTACGATATATAGTTAGGGCTGTAGAGATGGTGCTTCGGACGAATGGATGGACGGACCGACCTTTCTTAAGAGCTCCACTCCTCTACACTTTGAATACCACATCGCTAAAATAGATAATACTTTGAAATACCAGTAAAAATAATGATAAAAATTCTCAGAGGAAGCTAAAATGAAAGACTGATAATTAATATCTATATTCAGAACTAAATATTTCCGATTATGTCGCATAATTGTTATTACCGATGTTTTTCAATAATTCTTTCAAATGGAAATATCCATCTGGAATGATTAAAGTATAAGAGACATGAAAATATTTCTTGTAACTAGTATCTTACTTTAGTCTAGGATCGTTATTTAAGAGTAAATGGTTTGCGAACATATGTTTGATAAAAATATTGATTTTATAACATTATTCACTGTTCATTTAGAGCTTTTTTGGAGATTTAATTAATTGAAATTAGTCAAAATGTATGAGAAGATATTTCATGAAACGAATCATAAAAGGTGGAAAAAAATCACATGTAGCTTTATTTTATTCTTTGTAGACTTTACTTACAAAATAAATATTTGTAAATTATCCAATTATGTTCAGCTAAATACTTGAAGTTTTTAATGAAAGGTATTATGGACATTACTTAATCTAATTTAAACTATTACAGTATTTTTTTTAGGATGTGCTAACTTTTCTTTCTTTAGGTAGGCTTTTTTGTCTTTAATCTCCTCTGTAAGAAATACCACCAGGTCCTCCAGTTTCAAGATATTCAGAAAGCTGTGATGTTTACTTGTGAAATTCTGAAATGCAACCATTCCATAAAAGGAAGTGTGGATACATTCCATTCCCGCTATGCTAAAACATTTCAATTGCAACTGAATCCAACGCCGGAAGCCGAATTAAGCCCAAAATTCTAAGCGCACAGAAGAACCCGCAGGCTATCAAACACATTCGCTTTGTGAAATCAGCTAAGCGGAAAATTTTACGCCCCTTGCTGATTAGCAAAAACACGTCTCCTAGTTTCAGATATTATGTAAACAATAGATTTTTAATGTTTTGAACTGCATAAAAATAAGACAAATATTTATGATGAGTGAGCTGCTAAGTTAAAATTACCTTAAAATAACTCCGATGGCTAATTTAGCGCATACGTCTGTTGATTTAAATAATTAAAGTTTAAATAACATTGACAGAAATATACAACAGTTGACTGGTTTTATCTGCTTTTCCCTTGAAGAGATGAATACCATTACAACTAAAGATGAAAGTACATGATAATTTTTTACAAAAGTACCAAGGCACATTTTAAGCGTGTTCGCAACATAGCTGTGCTGTATAGCAGTACCTGAATGAATATTTGACAGACGCTTTTTATTGATGATTATCTAGTTCTTTCAGAGAAAAAAAATCAAAAATTATTAGTATGTTAACTTTCTTTCATTACACGAATCTGCCTCAAAAATGTAAGTTTCATAAGGCAATTGTCTATGACCTAGGAGACCTAGGGGATTGAAGATTTTTTCCTCTCCTAGGCGAAACAATCATTATGGTTCTCCCAAATCTCTAATCAAATAGGAATCAGTTTCTTGCTGAGCGATCGTAGGACTAGCCTCACTTTCTTTCATCTGTTGGGAATGAATTTTCTGCGCTCTTTTATGGCTACACCTTAACATTCTTTATTCTACCAAGTTTTATGAAATTGACCAATTTGTAAAAAGCCTTGTAGGAACACTGGCCGGTATAATTAACCAAATTCGCCGCTTAGGGGCTGGTCACACATTCTGAAAATGTTACCAGTTGAATAGTAGGAACCAACAGGGTTTCAATTTATTTATTAAATAAATATTTCTTCTTTAAAAGAAACAGCTGAAAATCATAAAAAGATCTGGGTTGGCAGGATTAATGAATTTAAATTATTCACGCTATTGCTGTAACACACATTGTAATAAACACCTTTTAACACATTTGAAAAATAATAGATCGGTTCTCGAAGAATAATTTTGACCTAGTCCAAAAGGCAAGCAAGGAGAGCATGCTCTTACATTTTCTTCTTGATGATAATTGATGCAGGATGAAGAAAAGCTATTTAAAATAGATGCTTACGTGATTGAGGGGCAATTTATTGACGTGGCATAAGCACTGATAAAAATCAGTGATTTGTACACAATTTTACTATTTGATAATGCAATATACCAAACTCTTAAACTTTTATTCTAAATTGCGAGGAGGTCGCCGAATTGGAGTTATAAGAATATAGGATCTACAGCACAAAAAAGAATAAGAACACTGTTTTAATGGATACCCTCACTCCGTTTTCATCATAAAGGCGAAACCTTATGTACTCGACAGAAGCGGAAGAGAAGTCAGCTTCTGATTCCGGTTCGACCCACTGACAGTGAATGCAGGCGCTCCCTCCGCTCGTTAACACAACATAATAGAAGTCGGAATTGAAAGGGCATCAGGGCTTCTAACGGGGCGGCGTTAATAAAGAGATATGTTTAGAATTTGACAACAAATGGCATTTAGCAATCAATTTTCAGAAATGATATTGAATAATCATAGGCTAATGAATGTCAATACGATGAAATCAATAGATATATTCTTAATACTTAAATGAGAAACAGTCTGACTGATTGATTTTAGAAAGCTCCTTTTACTTGGAAGAATAAGCGAAAATCAACAGTAAATAGCATCGTAGAAGTCTTACTAAAAAAAATTACTTAAATTAAACTGCATTACTGTATTGAGAGTTTTGGTGAAATGTTGAATTTACATAATTGTTGCATTTGCTGCAGAATTATCTAGGATTAAACAAAAACTATAGTAGGATATTAATGAAAAAGTAATTCCTTAGTGTTGGAATGACACTGTTTTATTTATTATTTTAATTGCTAACCTTAAATAAATAGAAAGAAATGTATAATCTGGGCTATTAGATATGTGCTCTACATATCAGGTCAAGCATGACTTCTTTACGTAAATAATGCATTAAAATATACTTAATTTAATACTCATTTCTTATGAAAGAAATCAGATTTGAAAAGAAAAAAAATGCTGCATACATACATATTTTGGATTTCACCTATAACTTTAAAAAATATGAACTATGATGATACCATGATCGTCGGACTGGACTTCCGGTTTCCAATTATCCGGCTTGAGATCGCTTCCGATGATCTCAAAAACCTTTCCTCCTGCGTTGCCTATACTCTGACACCATGCTTTGTAGAATTGTCATTAAAATAATAGACATTTTTAGAAATTTCGACAAAGCAGATACTGCACTGGAATTTTCTTATTTGATTTTTTTATTATTTTTGGTAACTGAGGATCAAAATTTCTCTGAATATTATTCATTGTTACGTAAATCACAGTTGAAATCAAAATATACTACCAAGCAATATTGTGCTGATTTTTTGTGATTAAAACAATAGCAAGAAACATTTTAATGAAATTTACTATCCATGTGTAACTGTAAATAAAACAAAATTTGCCAATGCGTTTAGTTAAGGTCAACTAAAGTCCAAAGGAGTTTCATAAAATCTAACTATCTCTCACTGCAAATATGTAACACGTTTTATAAAATGATACCGATAAAATTCAAAGAACCATGTATATTAGAGATTAATTCTTGATACAATTCACAGAATATTGATGAAGCTTTATTCGCTAGTAATTATTGAAAGTTCATGAATGTGGAGGGGGTATTCACGCCGAATAAGAGTTAATGTAACGGAAGGGATCATACTACTCAGTGCGCGAGCATTATGGGCTGTTTGCATAGCGGAATGTCGGCAAATATTGACTTAAGCTTTCCAATTTTCTCGAAGCTGGATGACAATGCTTATTGTTGAGAAAGCTAACCATCTGTTCGGCATTAGGAACATGAAACCGACTGGGGCTTTCATTTGGCACAGAGAAAATACCGATTCTTTTCTGTCATTATGCAGATGAGAAGTACGTGATATTACCCACCGGGGAACTGTATCTCCGCAGCGTGGTTTCGGAGGACAGCATGACATCGTTCCGGTGCAAAGCGAAGCACCGCCTAACCGGAGAGTCGAAGATCAGTATCACGGCAGGGAGGCTCTTCGTCAGCGGTAAGAAACACTCAGTCTTCTTTGTTAGTTTGGGGGATAATGAAAACATGGTGACGATAGGAATCACTCCCGTTAAGGAAATAACATTCATCAAGAAAATGTCGTTTTTTTTTCCATCGAAAGGAAAAGTTTTTAATTAAAGAGCTTAAATAGATTCATTATGTAAAGGAATTAAAAGGAATTTTATCCCTCTTTATTTCCTAAATTTATAAAATTAAGATTTAAGTTTTAATTATTTGAATTATTTTAAGTTTTATTATTTATTAAAATCTCTTTATTTTCAAAGCTAATATATACTTTTTTTAAAATATTAAATAAATGTTCAATTAAAGTAATACGTTTTATCATTTTTTTGACAAAATTTGAAAATAAGTTTCGAATTAATTTAAATGAAAGCAGTAAACAGGTTTAATAATTGAATGATTCACCCAAACAATACTATAATTAATATTTCTGCCAGAATTAACTACTAAAAATAATTAATTACTAGTATAATTAAAATTGTAGTAGGAAATTTAAAATTATCAGAGCTAATAGCTAAGTAAAAGATTATTAATTTATGCTGATATTAAAAAATAAATATAAATATAAAATTGAAGGCAGAAATTAAAGAAGGCGTAAATGTTATCATGTGAGAATTTGGGTTTGGTTATATATTTTAGTAATAGTTAATATTAATATTTTATTGATATTATTAAAGAAGAACGATGATGACAACACACCTAAAGAATCGAAAAAAGAAGCGAAAAATTCAGATTATGAAAATGCTGTAAAATATTTAAAATCTGAAATCATGTTTAAATTAGAATTAAAAACAAGTACACTCTGAACTCTTAAAACTAAATCCTATTATCTCTATTCTTCTATTTTCCGAATGTTATTTCTTTATTAAATCTTTATAGTTAAATTCCTTTTTCATTACCAGCTGATCCAGAATTGAATGAAATGTTATTTATATCCTATCCAGATTGTCATGTTTTCCTAATGGGAATTCCCTCAGTATTTGCTAATCTCCTCTTAACATCATCTGATTCGTTAAGTTTACGATATCCTTTGCTGATAAGTTCTTAACAGTCAAACAGATGTTCCGTGTCCGATTTCAAATGCTGAAGGTTAATAACATCCAATCAGTTCTTATTATCGTCAATGGCATGCATTGAAAAACTTTATTTAAAGTTTTAAATTACATAGAGAATAACATAAAATTAATGAAAATAGCTTCAATCTTATCATTTTAGTTGAATCTATATTTTTTGTGTTTAATGTGATTATCTGTTAAGTGTTGAAAGTCTTTTCATTATAAGTAACTGCTGTACTAAGGCAAGATAAAAAAGTTTCATTACAAATAGATAACTAATGTGCTGTGAAAACAATTATTGTTTACTACAGAAACAAAGCAATAGCAATAGAATAAAAAATTTAACGAAATAAAAATCAGAAACCAACATACATTGTACATTTCATTCATCCTGAATGGTTGAAATATGAAGTAGGATATGTCATAACTAAAAATACGTAACTAAGAAAAGTTGAGAGTGAATTCATATTGTCAATAAGTTATGAAGAGGTAGAGACTTGTTAATTATGTTTATTACTTATTATTATAAGTAATTGTCTTTAATTTTAACATCATATGTTATTTCATGTTCTTCCTACATTGTTGTGGAGGTGGGTTTGACATGATACTATTTCTAATATGAGTTGTTTTCATCATTTCTTGTTTAAATTTAATTTACACTGTTTACAGAGCATCAACATTTGCTTTGGAATTCTAACCAAATTCTCTTCCGGATAATTAAGGTTTTACTTAATTTCGGAGTGTTAATTAAAATTTTTAATACATTTTAATGAAATATTAAATGAAAATATTAAATGTCTTGAATATCAGCCTATTTCATAACAATTGTTATTTTCCAAGAGTTTTGTTTTGCTTAATGGAAGTTTCCTGAAAAGTTTCTGGAGAAGTTACCACATTTTCGGAAAGAGGAGAAGAGGTTAAATTTATTACAAAAGATTCAGTATGTTTAATTAGCTTCATGCTTATTTACCATTAAGTAGTACTATGCACGCGGAGGTGAGGTCAAAAGGGAATCTAATAAAAATTGCAAATCTTCACACTCCGTGAGCTTATTCCCCAGCACCTTTTAAGGATCTTCCGGTAGCACTTCTCTACGCGCTCAAAAATATATTAAGATCAAAAGTCTGATATTCCTTTTATTTTATCCGTAGACCCCGAGGGCAACGTTCCTCCTCGTATTGTCGCCTACCGACCTTTCATCTGGGCATTTGAAGGAGAAACAGCCATTCTACCCTGCGTGGCTCACGGCCAGCCCGTTCCGCATGTCACGTAAGTTCAACTTAGCACACTGTGAGTTATGTGGGCGATAACACATTTGGTCCTTGATTGCGTTCAAGCGTAACTCTCGCGCGCTCGCACCTCCATGAGAAAGCCAGATGTGGAAAAATACGAAAAATAAATGCACTTCTTTACAGCGACTCAAAACTAACCAAATTTTCTGTTCTTTATAAAAAGTAAATTCTTTGTTTAGAGGTCCAAAAAGAAAAAAAACAAAAAATAAAAAACAAAAACAAAAAAATAAACATGTCGACTAACAATGAGCCTTGCCCAGTCTAAATTCAAGCTTGGGAATAAAGTTTTTTACTTATAAATTGCAACTTCTTTTCGCTTCATTCTCTCTCTTTCTTCCATTTCCTTAAGTGGATATTACTTCATAAGTAGGAAAAAGAGTTTTACTGTTAATACAACACGAAAACTTTCTTAATTTGTCAAATGGAGAATATTTTCCTAGCTTGATATTCGTACATAAGAAGAACCTTTCAACTTATTTTATTTTCCATTGCACATTGGCGATTAAGAACAAACAATTATACTATAATAGCTAAGATTGCTATAGTAGCTTTAGAAAATAACCTTATATATATATATATAAATCCAATAGACAAAACTTAAAACTCGCCATCTTTTCAAGTTTCGTGATGCAAATATTTCATTCAATGATTTGCAATTTAAAATTCAGAATGTAAAGAATATAAGAATAAAATTAACTTACATTACTAAACATATAAAATTTGCCGGACAGCTTTCTGAAATTTAAAAACCAAATTAATTTCAAAAAGCTGTTTCTGTGTAAGTATTAAGATTCGAATATACATACACGTCATCAAAAAAAGCATATAATTTAAAAAATAATTTAAAAAAATAAAATAAATTTAAAAAAACCTAAAAAAATATAAAAAAAGAGAGCAATCTTCTTATAATAAAGCGCTTTTAAGTTATTTCTAAAAAATTTTTTAGCTTAGTTTCAAAATTCAACACCAGGTGCCGCTGATGACGTGTATGTATATTCGAATCTTAATACTTACACAGAAACAGCTTTTTGAAATTAATTTGGTTTTTAAATTTCAGAAAGCTGTCCGGCAAATTATATATATATATATATATATATATATACATATATATATAATTTTTTTTTATAAATTGATTAAAAGATCGGTCTTATTTAAAGAAAAATAGTGAAAGAAGTCCACAAATATTTCTTAAACATTAAAAATTAACATGGTGAAACCACAGCTAATTACGACATTTTTGTATAGGCTGAGCCGGATTCGATGTAGGTAGAGGTCCTTTCTCTTCATCACTGCATTTAACATGCAAAAATTAAAATAATTCTACTCAAATTTCCTGAAATTTGACCTCCCGATTTTTTTGTACATTTTTTTGAATAAACTATCATTATAAACGGTTATAAAAATGCTTTAATCTCCTAAAATAATTTAAATAAATATGATTATATTGAGAGAAACCCGTAATATGTTCATACTAAACACAAGAAACGGGTAAAGAACATTTTAAATCAAAATAAACGCATTTTTCGGATCTTGTGCGATCCATTTTCAGAGTTACAAAATATACAGTCAAGTCATAAAATGGAAAATGGAATTGAAATATAAATAATATGAGAAGATCTCATCTAAAAATGATTACAATCAACAAACTAGAAACATAACAATCATTTTTAGATGAGATCTTGTCATATTGTTTATATTTCAATTCTGTGTTCCTTTTTATGAAATGACTGTATATTTTGTAACTCCTTGATTTAATGGATCGCAAAAGATCCGAAACATATAGGTTTAATTTGATTTGAAATGTTTTCACCCATTTCTTGTGTTTAGTATGAATAAGCTTATAATCAGATTCTGGCAGCATGTCGACCTCGTTGGTTAGATTAATTATTGATGCTATGGATTTTGATTTATCAGCCTTGAAAGAACTAAGATCTTCTGTCCCTGTTTTACCTCAAAATCATTTTCTACTATATCTAAACTTGTTTCATTTTTTAAAAAATTCTAATATCTATTCAAGAAGAAAAACTATTTTTGTCATGATAAGCAATTCTTTACTACACAGTGAGTACAAGATTGCGCCACGCTGCTTTAGAATTACCGCATTAATGAATTAAAGATCTGAAGGGAGTTTGGTATCATTTCGTTAAACCATTTCTTTTTTTCTTTTGTAAGCGATTTCATTATAATCAAGTTAGGCCGCAGTTTCAGATTTCAACCAAAAAAAATAGATGGAAAGAAGAACGAGAAAGGATTTCACTTTAATCTTGGTAAAAGAAATATCTGTTTATTGATTATTGACAATCAATGCTCGAGTGAATGACATTCGATTCAGCTGGGCTCATGGCTTGATTTTATTCATCTGGGAGATGTAAAAAAGAAACTTCGTTCTTAAGGCGAAAAAAGGGTCTTCGAAGTTCTACCCGACTGAGACGTCGCGGTAAGAAAAAAAAAAAGAAGATATGATTGAATTTTCTTTTGTTCTTTTATCCTCTAAAAACTACACGAAAACCGATGAGAGCCAGAAAAATCGATAGAAAGATGTAAATTTAAGCTCTTCCGTGGAACTTTCGGAAACTTGCTTTCATCTCTTGCAGATGGTGATGAATAAGATGATTAATGATTTAAATCTTAATAATTATGCCTATTGTCAAGAAGATTATATTTGTATCATTCATATTAATAGTTTTTTTTTCTTTTAGCTTCTTCATCTATTTTTCAAGCGGCAATTAGAACAACTTAAAAATTTAACAAGGGAGTTGTTTAATTGTCTTGAATTAGTAAATAGACACAGGTGCATTTACAGGCAGTTTTTAATGAGAGGAAACGAGAATGGGATCTTCAACGAGATTCACAGCATCTCGGATTTTCTCCCAGAACAAAACAAAGTCAATTCGTGTTGGATGTAATGTCATCCATCTCCATTTGTGCTGTTCCTTTTCTACTGGGCATTCCCTTGAGACAACTGCGGTATTTCTGTATCTTCCAGAAGTGAAGTGCTGTCTTCCTCAAGAGAAAGATCTTCTTGCCTTTATCTTCATCCTGACAGGACTGTCTCATTTGGCCTATTTGAATCTTCTTACAAAAGAAGATTTTTGAAGCTCAAACAAACCAACGTTCTTAATTATTCAGGCTCAGACCCACACAGTAAAATTAAAAGAGTTTCGTGTATTAAGACTTCCAAGGCATTGCAAATGATAAACAAAATATTTGTAAATAGATTTCTATATGTCTACATTATCTTTATTGTGTTAATTTCTGACTTGTGTGCAACTACGTTAGCATCAAAGAACAATAGCAAACACATCAAATAAATAATAAAAAACAAGTAAATATAATATAATAATAAATAAAAGTAACTATAACTTACACAAGAAACATTAATATTTATTAAATATTTATCAGATGCTGCTTGCTCTGTCCGTTGGCTATTTTTGACATTTAATGATTTCAAATGATAACCATTACAATATTTGACTATCTTTAATCAGTTTGAAATGCTTCTACTGAATTGTTTTTAACTTTTCATTTGTATTTTGTACTGAAATATTATCTTCGTATACAGTTAGAAATGGTAGGTAAATACTTAGTTACACTTTTAAATATATTCATGATTAATATCGTCTAATTTCAAAATTAATCATGAAATTATTTCATTGATTCGTTTTTAAATACATTCGATTTGGAGTTGTTTGCAAAATGGCATTTCGATAAAGTTCCATTCAAAGTAGTAAGAGAGAAGTACACAAAAATGGAATTATATTTTTTAGTCATTTTGTTTTGCTAACTTGTACCGTTTTATCTTTGCAATATAGGAATTAAATACATTTTCTTTATACCTAACCATATGCTTGGTAGAATGATTTACACTACCAAAAATATGTAAAATATTGAAGATTTATAAAATTTTCTTCTAAACATTCCAAAAAATTGTATTCCTAACATATATTTTAAGCAGAGTTGTATAGCTTTTTGTTTTAGCTTTTACTTTAACTTGAGCATAGCTTTAAGTTTACAAACCTTTCTTATACTATACTTGAAAATTTTACATATATATAAGGTCAGTGCTTTAGATTTTTACTGTTAATCTGTTGGTGCAACTCCAAGTATCGTTTTGCTGCAGTAGAAGTTCGATTATCCGTAACCTAACCGTCACTTAACCCCACTGTACCTGTAATGTGTAATGTTCTATGCGATATGTGTACTAGGAATTCTTGATGATCCGGTTATAAATAAATAATAATAAATGTTCAATTAAATTTCAATAGGTTACGTATTATATAAAATAACCAAAATAGATAACCTGCTCTATTGTATGTATAATGTTTTGATGAACTTCTATATTATCTGTCATAATCTCGATCCTATACTCTTTTGGATATTCGAAGTTCTACTGTACTTCTCAAAAAAAAAATAATAATTTCTCTTTCATTCTTTGCTTTAAGAATCTTAATGGTTTACATTAACTTCTGCTTATTAACCTGTAAAAGGATGGTAATTTGAAAGAAATCCTAAAGATGTGATTTACATTGTGTTACATTGAAATGAATATTCATCCAAAACTTTTTAGTCACTGCAGTTTCTTTGTTAATTTTCCATTGGAAACTCCTTATTTTTAGGTGGAGTATCTTATCAGAAGGAAATCTAAAACCAATTCCCCAAGATGAACGTCTCACTGTGAGGAAAGAAGCACTCTTTATCCATAATTTACGTGCATCTGATTCAGGGCATTACGTTTGCACTGCATCGAACAGTGTAGGCAACGAGAAAGTAGAAAATTCGTTGTCTGTATCAGGTAAGATCAGCTAATTTTGAATGCAAAGTAGAGATGGTGGAAAATATGAGACAGACATGTTTCTTTTTCGCAATTTCTTGTTTGTTTGCTTTTGTCCTTTTTGCAGAGTTTTATGCAATTCATCTTATTTAAAATATATCTATCTATCTATTTATCTATCTATATATTGATAAAGATAGATAGTCGAAAGATAGTTAGAGGGATATAAGACATATTTCTTATTTTTGATTATTACCTTCAGCTAAAATGTAATTTTTATTATTCACTTTGGAATGTTTTCATAAGTACTGATGTTTCAGTCTCATTGAAGCAACTTTCAAGAAAGGGCATCAAAAATAGATTAGGAAAACATAGATCAAAGCGTCAACTATGTCCTCGCCTTTTTTAGTTTTTATTTCATTTCAAACGCACTTCAATGAAATTTTTGCTGTCCTAATAATAGAGACAAATGATTATGATCAACATCACTTGAATAGACTAAAGGCAAACGACAAAACGAAAAATAGCTATTACAATTTTATATGTCTACATAAAAATATTTCATTTCTACTTGCTTTTTGTTGGTCGATTTTCCTTGATTACACGGAAACATCTGCTTTTCGAGTAAAAAATATCATATTTTTAGACCAAGATTCTTACTTTAGAAAACCTTTGTGTAGTTAAAATTTTCCCCAATGATTGAAAATTATTATTCATTTATTGAGTGAATTGGTTGATGCCCACTTTTTGTGATTACTTTTGATTCTATTCAAAAAAGTTTTATACTTAAAACTTACTTACTAAATTTCAATGTTTGGAAAAGTTCTCAACATGAAATGGGAAGATCTTCATTCCGGCATTTCTAGCGATTCCTGAAATCCCGAAAAACGATCTTTAAACCTGATCCCACAATCCCGAAACAAGCTGCGAATGAATCAAGATCAAGTCTCTTGACTGGGAAGATCCTGTCTCTGTGATCTCTGGTCTGGTCTGGTGCCAGAACGGGAGCTTTCAAGAAATCTGGAATCCAGAATATAAAGAGATAATATCCATTTGTATTTTCAAAGCTAGTTACATAGTTTCTACTTATAAGAATGCTAAGTAACTAAAATCTATAAAAAAGGCTTTTTCGAGTTAAGGAAAATTCAATAAAGCAGTTCCAGGTTCGTGGTTTTCTGTGTGGTTATTTCTTCCATAAAGAAATCTCAAATTTACCCAGCATTATATCGCAAAGTTTTCGGTTTCTTATGGGGGAAGGGATGGGGAAGCGGAGTTAAGGCGGGCGATTGTCGCTCTGGCGCTTTGATACCGACTTCTTATTCAACTGTTAATCGCAGGAGTCTTACCTCCCGTGTCCCTACTGTTTAATGAGGATATGTAAGCGCATATTCTCATATCATATGATATCATATGATGCATTAATCTTTCTAAAAATTATAAAGTCATGAAGACTTTTTCTCCATTATGCTGCTTCACAATAATCAATAATATATCGCCTGCACTTATGGTAAATTTGTTTTGAGTATTTAAGATATTCCTAAAGCATTATTTATTTTCATCTGAAATTTGAAATTTGAAATCTATTAGATTTTTGTGAAAGATAATTTTTGAAGTTTTTCAGCTACTGCTATACAAATGGTAGTAATCTGTCTAGAAAGCTTGAAAGATTTACAGGTTTCAAATTTATTCGAAAACAGTAACTTAACACTAAAAAAACCCAGTTTATAGTAGGGTAAAAATACAAGCCTCATAATAATAATTATAACGAGATATTGGGGTTACTCTTTATTTTAAGGAAATCCCATGCGAGTGATGTATGATATTTTCTAGAGATCCCAATAAGCATTATACATTGTTATTTGCTTATTCATTTCTATAAGAATAGGCTTCCGTGCTTATTAAAAGACCTTATTATCCTCTACTTAAAGAAAGATAAAAAATAACGAATAAAAAGACTTAGTGATCACATTATTATTTAAAGCTGCAGGTAATTGCGTTCTCAGGTCGACTGTAGTTCACCTCAATTTTGGAATCAATTGCCAATTTATGCTCTGCCATTGTGCGTGTTAAGTGGCCAATTTAAGTCATTAAAATACGTACAAATTTTTCCAATTCTAAATCCCTACTGTTTATATACAAACACTCTTCATACTGATTATCCATTGAATCAATTTATTGATCTCGTTAGCCTAATTTAGCTTAAAAAATTAATTTTTAATTATAATCACAAACTTCCTGTTATTTATTTACCTTCCGGGTTTATTGTATTAAATATTGTATGTTCGAAATGCTTAATGAATCTGGTCATGTAATCTTGCTCCTTCAAAATGAGATTCATTCAATAAAATATCAAAACATGTTTTTGATGAAATTTTAGTAATTTAGTATAAAACTCCAAACAATGGGTTTCTACATCGCGACTTGAATGTCTTATGATGTATATTTAAAGCTTTGGATATGTTTTTAAAAATTTCGGACAATTTTGAATTTAGAATAATTACATTTTTCGGTATCAAAGTGTTTCAAAATTCAAAAACGGGATCTTCCTTGTCAAATCTTCCATCTACGTCTAAACTTTCTAGGATGTCATTATTGTAACGCCATTATTATAACCAATTCCTAGGATGATTAGATTTTGAATGATATTGATCATAAACGGATGATAGATGTGTATTTCACCTTTATATTCATTTAAAAAAATTTTTAGGTAACCGTTTTTAATATAAATTAACAGCGATATTATTAAGATCGACACAAGCGTTATATCAAAATCTATAATAGTCAAAATCTTGATAGTCAGCTACAATGTGGAAAGAAAAAAATTGAAAATATATTACAGCATAAAATGATGAGTTATAAAGATGAATTTAGTGGTGATATTTGAAAAATGCCGCCCACCTTTAATTATGCTTAAAGTTAACAAAATGTAGTAAAATATGCCCTCAAAACGAATTGAATCACTGTTTAGATCTTCAAAAGTATTTTTAAAGAAAAGTTAATTTAAGGTTACTTTCATGTGCTATATCTTTTACAGTAACAGATCCTATTTTTAGAACATTGAATTTTCCTTTGTTGTCAGCCACCGTGTCAAACTACATTAACAACTTTACAATGCTGAGTGAATGGCGAATATTTAAAGGTCCAATGGACTGCTATCCTAATTGTATATTTGAAATGTAGTCGTTAAAAGCTGTCCACTTCGATATTTCAAACAATTAGATTGATATTTAAATGATTATAGACCTAATGGAAAATGATTAAACTATGAATTCAATACATTTAAAGTGAAGAATCGTTGGACATTATTACGAGTAGAATCGTTACTGGAAAGATAATAATTGCAAATTTTCCTATTTTCAGTTTTGATATTTTTAGCACGTTATTGCTAAAAGGATACTTTACGCCAGAGAATCGTCTGTTGGGTATATGAATTACTATGAGGGAACTAGTTAATTGGCTGCAGTTGCAGACACCACGTATATAGGAAACGTAAAGAATATTATTATAATCACTGGACCCATTTTATTCTCAATAAAAATTCATCTCGGCCTTCGTAATAAACATCATGAAGTAACCCTATAATAAATGCTCCGTAAACTTCTGAGGGTTTGCGAAATATTTATGCAGAAAATCGTGAAAACTAATTAGTATTTGGAAAATCTTTACAATAAAGAAATTCACTGCTAATGAAAGATTATCGTTCTACGCAAAATGAATCATTGATCTCTGGTCCGAGAAACTGAGCGTTTAATTAAATGGCTATTTCTGATTGATTACTGCCGAAATGAGTGAATCATCCATAAGAGGATTGGAAAATAAGGTCTCATTCATTAATATTATAGAAAGAACCAATTTTACCCCAAAACTTTCATGAATGAAGAAATAGTATTTTTTTTCTATTCCTAACTTAAAGATAGGAATAGGAAAAAAACATATTTTCATCTTAAAAAGTCTATAGCTGGCCAATTGAATCTTTACTCGGTTAATTTTTTTATTGCTATTTGAAACTTAATTTACCAATGCCATATTTGAAAGTTCTTAATAACCTTTTAAAGTTATTTCAGTGTTTCCAATTAAAAGAAAATTGAATGAAAATATATTCTTTAATATAAATATTGATTTTTTTTTTACTTTAATGATTTCTACACATTGACGCAATTTATTTCTTTCTATGGTGAATCACTTAAAAAAAATATGGTTATGAAAGAGAACATTCAAATGGGACTGCTCATTGATCCCATGACCTTCTACCAAAAAGATCAAAAGTCAGTGTCATTTACTGTGTTTCATTTGTGATACGAGTTCTTGCCGTCTTGTCAGCAAAAGAAAGTGATATACCAGTGAAAGAGCAGAGTTGCTTCTAACACTAAAAAGAAAAAAAAAATCTATGTTTATACGACGACGACTCACAATTTATAGTAGGTCGTGTCTCATAGTGTAAAAATTCTTCCGGGAAAGACTCTGGCTTATAAGTCCTATCATTAAAAAGCTCAAAAATTTATGCCTTGGCTTTAAGGATTTCTCGAAAGCAGTAGAAGTTCTAGTTAAAAAGACCCAAAGAAAAAGCTGTATTATTACTGAAGTTGAGATTTACTCGGATTTTCGAAAGTTTTCATCTCATCTCTTAGACAATTTTCATCTCCGCGATTTATTTAATGTTTAGTATTATTTTTCTTTTAATGTAGGAACACATACATTTTTATAACAATTTTCTTTGCATATTGATTTTATTCTACTTTTTACAGGAAAAGTTTCGATGTAAAATCAATATTATTAATGTTACTTCACTTGGAAATTAGTTTTACACGAGAATAGTAAATTATACGCTTGGTCCTATGTCCGAAACAGTCCTTATAGATATCGGAGAGTAAAAAAGTTGGGAAAAAAGAAAACACTTTAAATTGACTTTTTAAATCGAAATTTTTCATTATATCTGGAATCAAGACAAAGTCAGACAAATTATAGATTCCATAAAGCTGAAATTTTAATGGTAAGTGCAAGCTATTACAAGGAAGATAACTATTCAGATCCCAAACTGAAATGTAACTGAAGTGATAGGCAAATGTTATCAAATAGAGTATAGTGTCTCTGTCTCTCTACTGGACTGAAATTTACATTCTGGTACCATCCGTAGCAAAAATTATCAATACAGAAGTTTCCAGAAAAGGCATAAATTGCATTGCTTAAAATAAACATAAATTTACGCAGCTTCAGTGTTACAAAGTTTCTAAAGTTGACACACCAATTATATTTTGACTACTAATGGAATCAAATAGAATATTTGAGTACGTTTAAAATAGATCAAAATTAGTGAAACAATAAGAAATGTCTTTTTATGGAATTTGAAGAAATAATTCATTTTAGGTTTTTTAGATTTTAAGCAAGAATTTTTAATTTTATGTATCAAATAAGATTAATACAAATACTTTACAAAGCTGTCTGTTCGAATATTTTCTTCATTTCTTCTTGAGTATTTTTGGAATAATTATTTGTGATTTTTAAACCATGTTACCATTTTAATACTAATAGATTATCAGCAGGTGATAATATTTTTAAATTATCAATCAAAATTATCTTTTTTATTAAATACTGTAAATCACTTAAAAGATGCTTTACAATTAACAAAATTAAGTGGATATAACACATGTACAAAATTTAAAATGCTTTAACAAGTTATTAGAGAAATTATTCTTAAAATCCCGGAATACATTCTCTTAAGTGATTTTTAGGAAGTTTTTTAAATAATAGAAAATGTATTAGTTTTCATTATAAGAACTAATTTTGTTGTTTAAAATGAATTAGTTTCATGTAATTTATTTTTCTTGTTTTGTTTTTTTGTATTTTGTTAATTGAAATGCCAGATTTTTATACTTTTCTTTCTATTAAATCCCATCTTTTTAATGTTATTATTTCCTTACACTAGGATTTATGCTGTAAGTGTTATATATGTTACTTATTTTATATGGTACTCTCTCTATTTTGCTGAAGCACCATTGAAGGTGAGCGTTACTCCTCCGGTTCTGGTTATGGATGTCGGAAAGACCGCCCGGATCCGCTGTGAAGTATCCGGCTTTCCTCTCAAGACGGTAATGTGGTTAAAAGATGGACACCCCCTTTCAACGGAAGCAGCGGCATTTAGCCAAGAGGACGTAACTCTGGCCATCGACTCTGTGTCTCCATCTCATATGGGCATGTACCAGTGCATTGCCAAGAATGAACGGTTCAGTGTGCACGACTCTGCTGAGCTCAGACTCGGAGGTAAGACAGCAACGCCTCCTACAACACCAGAGTTCATCGCCAAATTAAATTACAAAATTGCAGTTCGGCTTCTTTTTTTTTTCTCCCTCTACCACGGAAAATCTGATTGTGGCTTTAATAGAATGAATGGGTAGCAGATGACAGAAAAGATGGAACGGTTTAAAGGAAAAATGCTGAACCAATTTATTAGCGCCGGTTTTTTTTTTTCCTTTTTTTAGGGACAAAAAATAGTTCTGCTGAAAGAATTGTTACATGGTTCTTGGTTGACAGTTCTATTGCTGCCATTAATTCTAGTATTCATGATTATCAGAACCACAGTAATGAAGATACTCAAGGCTTAGTTAATAGTCTTGGATTATGTATATATCAATTATGTTAAAATCCATTTAGATAGGGAAAAAATAGTTCCGAAAGATAAGTAGTGTACAATACGGTTTGGGATTTCTAAGAATTTTTGCTAGAAAAAGAAAATAGAATCTTCTGTACTGAAAGATTTCTTAGATTATCCTTGTATTTTCCACCACTTGGCTAGAAACGCATTGTAATATCATCTCGATAATATCAGGGATTACAAAATGAAATTAAAAATAATATTTAGATGTTATCAAATAACTAAGAGGCATCCCTACCATACTTACAAATACTAATATTTCTTCATTTCTAGCAATAATATAACTTTAAATGTTATAATCATACATCTTTCATTCTTAATAGTTATTTCTTACCTCATTCCTTTCGAAAGTTATAACATTTATTATCTCTTCCAGAATACGTAATTATATAAAGTAGATCTATTTTCAAAAAGTCCCTAAAGATGATATATAGTATCAATTGGCAATTTTTAACTGCAATAAATAATTTAATTACAATTTAAAGTATAACATTAAAGATACAGTTTCTACTCAATTCATAGAAATGCTGCAAAAGTAATCCATTTCCAAACTTAAACAGTATCTTTTTTCCTAAAACTACACGAAATTAATCAAACAAAGTTATTGGAAATTTAAAATATATCAATCTTAAATAATAAGTGGTCTAAAATACTTAACAACCAAATTGCAATAAAGTGGCTAACCATTTAAATTATAAGAAATAAGTCAACGGTTTTTTTTTTTAACTAGAATAAAAACTAGATAAAGCTTCATGACTTACACCAAATTATGCAGATAACTTTTAGAGCTTTAAAAGTATTTTATTTTAATTTTTTAAATTGAATTAGTAATTTGTTAATGAAGTAACAGTAATTTCTCTTGCAAAAGAAAATCGAGAAATAATTAAGTTTTAATTACTTTTTCTTACTTGATTCGTATTTTCCAGAATACATTTTAAAAATGTACATTTTTTTTATTGAATAGTTAGTTATATTATCTAGAAGCCATTTACTCGTTTAATATCAGAAATCGAAGTAAAGTATAGGAAGAAGTTGAGCAGATTCTGTTAACTGAGTCCTAGTGCTACACATTCTTCTCATCAGTTTCAGTGTTGATTGCGATCAGGAGCACTACGTATGAAAACAGAAAAGATATAATTATAATAATAATTGCATTTCTAAAAAACCGTAGAAAGAACTGCTGAAAGTTTTCATAGGAAGATATGAAACTGAAATAGCTCTTATTGATGCAACATATACTACTCTAAAAAACATATGTATGCTTTATATCTTTTATAGATGTATCGAAACATGTCAAATTAATGTATTTTATGATGTATTTTTGGCTTTGCCATAGTGAAGAGTGTTAATAAATCAATTATAATAATAATAACATGAGAAACATAGACCCTTTATAAGGTCAGTGGATATTACTTTTTTTGTAAATTTTAATATATATATATATATATATAAATTATCTTATTTTTTAATCTAATTCTGAGAAAAGCTTTGATATAGAAACGTTTCGATATATTACACAAATTTCACTTCTTTTTCAATATACCTTAAAATTTCCTTTTCCAGAAGCAACAAATGAAAAGAATATATGAATAAATCATTTAAGTAAATCCACTTAGAACTAACCAACAACCCGTCTTCGTCCATTTTCAATTACGTATGTAAATTTCCATCAATGCCTTGAACAATACTTAAAATTGAACCCAATCAACGAAGAACAGTTCATTAGTACCTCAATTAAACCAACAAGGTAGAAAATTTCACTAACTCAAAGAGGTAATCATTGCAGCTCTTAGGATGGCTCATTTCATTAAGTTATCAATTCGTTAAAGCAATTACAAGAAAGAAATCACGGAATTGCAATTAAGCAGAAAAACTCCAAAACAATGAAGAATCGAAATTTTACCATTCAGATCAGTTAGTCGTTCATCTACAATATATATACATCAGTAATATTATTTTAAATATGCAGATGTTCCCATTCATTTTATGAGGCCACTGTAAAACATTTCATTTGTAGCCCTTCTCAATATTTTTATGGACCATTCTTAGATGGCTAACAGTGGAATTAACGTATGCTTTCTTTATATTAGGTCACTGAAACGAATAGCGCTAATTAAAATTCATTGTTGTTCATATAACAATGATCTATAGATGGATTATAGAGATTAGAGATTTATACTTTTGCTTACAATTTTGATTTATTTTATCTCAATAATGAAAATTATTTACTTTCAAGTTATTTAGTTTTCAATCCTACTAGATAAAAGTATCTATTTATAAATGATAAATTATAAATCCCTGACTACGTTGGATATAAATACATTAAAATTTAGTGTTCTAAATTATTACAGAGCTCTTATGATTACAATAAAATTTATATTAATTTTTAGTGCTGTATATTTTTACGAGATTAAGTTTCCATTATATGCATTTCTTTTTAAAAGGTACATCTTTAATCTGTATATCTACGTATGTAAAAGTCGAAGTTTAGATGTTTGTATGTTCTCTATACAATTTTACACCGTTGGACTGATATGAACCAAATTTTACATGGATACTCTCTACTACCCTGCGAAAAATCTAGGCTACCTTGGAACCCGGTTAACCACCCCCATGGGGTGAAAAGGGGTGAAATCACTAAAATAGCGCCACATATGGGCTTGGTGGCGACAATGGGAACTGTGGAAGGTGTGATGTGATAGAGTTTTCCAGAACGGGAGAACCACGACTCCTCACCCCATCCCCTCCCTGGGCAACGCCGGGTACTTGAAGCTTTTCTGTATAAAAATGTCTTGTTCTTGGCGCAGTGAAGTAATCCGTCACTCTTATGCCATTAAGATTTGCACAGTGAAATGTCTGTGAGAAGAAATAGGGAGATCTAAGTTGTTCAATCAGCCCTTTTTTCAGATGTCAATTGTATAATACATATACTATACCCTTTTAGCTTCTTTTGAAACTTGATTGCGTCATTGATTTACTTTCTTCCCCACAAGCATATGACAACAAGAAACTCTGTCAGGCTTATCTTGATTCTATGATATTCAAGTAGAACTGCGAGATGAATGCTTGCTATAGTTCACATGTCGAAAATTGCTGAATATGGTAACTAATCGATCACCATTTCTGCGTGTCGTTGACAGTCAACAGAGAAACCAATCACTTATAGAGAAAATGAAATTAGACTGATTGAAAATTATATTAACCAGAATTACAATCAAATTTCCTAGTAAGTCAATAACAATTACACAAATCATATACCAGCGGTGCATTCATAACTTTTTGTGAATGTGTGAGCTTGTTTAGTTCTTTGCTGTGAACAGTTTTTTTTGAGGTTTTTTTGTTAAAAAGTTTTCATAATTGACAAACATAATTTCAGTTTTGGCAGATGCCATTGCCATTTTTTTTCAGTCAGGAATAATGTTTTATTCTTTAAAATATTTAATTCTCTACTTTCGCACGTAAATTTATTACCTAAACCTTTTGAAAGGATTGTAGTCATATTAATATAAAACTCCAACAAACTTTTTTCTTAAGTTTTCTAACTGGAGCGAGATGGAAGTATATAAAGAAGAAATTTACAACGGGGAATAAGATAATAAGCGCAAATTCTTAAACTAAGAAGCAGTGAATTTACAGATTTCGATTTAAACGTAGCTCGTTGTAAATGGAGGAATGAAAGGGTCCACAAATGAAAAATATAAAAAAAACAATACCAACAAAAGATTAAGAAATAGAAAACTCATAATTTATCTAGGTTTTTTTAAGAAAATACTCTTGTATTCAGAGGACGGGCATGAAGCAAGGAGAGAGGCAGGAATAAGGAGAAAGTGAATTATTTATATTCTTTAGTAGATAGAAAGATAAGAGATGCAATCCAATCTCCTGATAATGGGCAATTCAGAATCATAGAATCATAGTTTTTAACATTCTATCAATCAAAAGAAGCTGTAATCACTGAAATAAAAGATTTACTTTGATGTTGCAGCAAGATTACGCTCTTAAACTATTTTTCTAATGAGTTGAATCAACTTTTGCTAATTGAAATGTCAGTAAAAGTACAATAAAAAAAAATGATGTACTTTGCTGAAGGGCAAGGTGGATTTGGCTGCCGTGAGCGCACGATAATTATATTCATTCCTTTTCGATTTCCAGATAGTCCACCCTCAATTGAATCGGCCTTCAGGGAGCAGGAGGTCCAGCCCAATTCCCCCTTCTCTTTACGCTGCTCTGCAAAAGGAAATCCCCCGCCGGAGTTCAGTTGGACTCTCGACGGAACAGCTGTGACCCGCTTTCAGACGGAAATCATGGCAGATGGCTACGTACTCAGCTGGCTGAATATAAGCAAAGCGAAGCCCGAAGATGGTGGAGTGTATGCCTGCAAGGCCACCAACAAGGCAGGAAGTAATCAGCATTTGGCAAGGATCAAAGTCTATGGTACGTAATGGTGAGTAACCTTGTAAGTAACATTTATTATTAATACTATTCTAACATTCATTTAAATTGCAGAACCTTGAGTAAACAAGAAAATGTAGAAGGATAAGTCAAACTTTTCAAAGCATTCCTTCAATAAAAAAAATACTAGCGTTTGCTATATTTTGAAACACATGTACATATTTGTAGTAAAATAATTAGTTTCAGAATAACAATATTGTAATCATATGTTAAAAATTACGTAATATTAATAAAATAATTAATACATAATCACCCGTATTGAAGAACATCCATTATCATTTACCCTCAAAAAGATATTCCCCAAAGTTTTATGTTAAACAATCAAAGAAGATTTTGTTGTCATTAATCTTGACTTTGCTAATTTTGGATTTTGGCAGGAAGTTTAGTTGCAAGAACAAGACCAGCAGTAGTTGTAGTTTCTGGAGACAAAGTATGGTTAAATTGTCCTGTTTATGGGCATCCAATTACAAGTCACACGTGGGAGAAAGGTAAGTGAATTAACATTGCAAAAATTAATTGAGCGTAATTAAATTGAATTTAAAAAATACCGTAATTAATTTTGTCGAGTGGTTTTAATTCCAAATGCATATTTTTAGTAATTATTGATATCTGTAATAAGATGAAAAAAATTGCAATCCAGTTTCTATGCAATGGAAAAATGGAATGTTGTCGAACGGATACTTACCATTCATCTTGTTGCAGAAAGAAAAGTTGCATAAGTGCTAGGTAAAAGACTTTGCTTAACATTGCTGTGTCTGCACGATAAAATTTCATTAAAACGATTTAGTGATTGTTTTTATCAGTTGCAATAATAGTACTAAGTATGTTGAAGAAACAAATTTGTTTAATTTATGACAAATATCTTCTTATTTTATAGTGCTTCTATCCGATGAAAATGTGGAAGCCTGCTATGTTTTAAGATTAATTCTTAAGAAATTCCTGATTACACATTATTACAGGCAATAAATAACTTTGAAATGTCTTCCACATCAAATGCGACAAGTCGTTCTAATTTCATAAAAACATCTCTTAAAATATTGATAAAAAAGAAATTCTGAATTTTTTGTTCTGAGTTCTTGTATGCCAAGCAGATTTGATATTTCTTGTAAATCTTATAAAAGTATCAGTACACAATACTGCGAAATCTAGCAGCTTAATAATTATTCAAAGACGCGAGATAGTTTAACATTCAATTAATGTTAAAGAAGTTTTTTAGATGAATGAACTTCTTACTCTATTTTATAAAAGTAAATAGAACATAATTAAATATGAATATTTTAGTAATATTTTCAGTTTACATAAAATATATATGAGCATTTTCAAATAAGAATGGGCTACTTTATATATATTTAAAAAGCCTAATAACACCTACTTTCCAGGGGACGAGATACTTCCAACTAACATAAGACAAATGGTATTTGATAATGGAACTCTGAGGTTGGATAATGTCCAAAAGGGTAGAGATAATGGGAAATACATTTGTACAGCTCGCAACAAAGAGGGTGAAGCAGCTAAAGGAGAAGTGGATCTCTCTATCTTAGGTCTGTTAAAAGTATTTTTTATTTGTTCCAAAAAGTTAAGTCAGAATCGATGCTAACAAATCTGACACCGTATGATTTCAGAAAGAACATTTTTACTTAAATCTAGAATTCAAATTACTCCATTTTATAATTCAGCTGTTCAACTTAGAATGTAGATCAATTAAATTTTAGTAAATGAAAAAATTAAATGGATTTATTTAAAGAATAATGTAAAAATGCTAAAATTTGCTGAAAATTTTGATGACAGATAAAAATTGCACAAATAGACAAACAAATTAAACAAGTTTGTATTAATTTTCAAATGAAAGTATTAATAAGAATAAGAATAATTTAAGTACAAAAATTAACTAATAAATTACGTTTCGTCAATCATACTTTTGGCTACTATCCAAACAGGATTTACCGTTGAAGTAACAGTAAATATTTATTATAAAATACAAAAAAGAAATTTCATTCGAGCGCTGCTGTGTTACAGCTGTTGTATAATGTTTATTACTATTATTCCATTACATGTAATTAAATTTTATTTAATCAATTCCTACATTGATAAGGCTGCATTAATTATTATTAATGATTTTGTGATGACTGTTAATTATTATTGTTCAATTCATCATGTCTATATGTGCAGTTTTTAAGCTAAATGCGCTGTGATGTTGATCAATAATTTCAGTTTCAGATCAGCGAAATGGACACTACTCACATGTTGAAATTTCCCTTACTTATCAATAAAGATACATGTTTAATTCCATTTTTCAGTACCTCCAAAGATAGCTCCTTTTGCATTTCAAGATGAACTTGTTCGGGAAGGGTCTCGAGCAAGGTTACAATGTATTGTAAGCGAAGGTGATTTGCCGATTACCTTCACATGGCTCAAAGATGGCCAGCCACTGACAACCAGTTCTGAAGTAACCATTAGAGAATTAGATGAATTTTCTAGCATTTTAACTATTACTACAATCAGTACTTCCCACAATGGTAATTATACTTGTATGGCATCCAACGCTGCAGCAGCAACAAGACATACTGCAAAGTTGGCAGTTAACGGTAAATCTATATTTTTAATTTTATGCTACGTTCTAATATTTTTTCTTTTATTGCAGGATAATTTGGTAATTGAAGACAAGAATCTTTTCCCTACATAACAACTAAATGATAGATAGCCATTATTTAATGTTTAGTGTATCTACAAGAAAAACTCTGTATCACGTTTAAATAATTGATTACCTTAATATCAAAGCAGACATTTAGCAAGTGTGTCCACCATATTACATTAAATACAATAACTTATTGTTGTCGATGCACATCTATTAAGAAAGAAAAGATGATCTCAACGATCTTTATGTTTTTAAATGTTGTTATATTTGCCGACTAGCATAAAACATTAGTTTTGCATTTTATCGGCTTTATAAAGAAATAAACAAAATCAGATAATGCTGAATAAAATCGAAATAATACTTCAGCTTAGATTAACATATTGGAAGAAGCCTTTGAATAAATTTGTATTAACCTTGTCTCTGAAATATGGCCTCTGAGCAGCTTTCTCTATTGAGATATTGCTTAATCAAAAAATGCAGTTTAATCAATAATTACAGAGTTTCACTTGCAACTTCTGTGTATTTCAGATTTTCATAGAATCACAGAAGTTGTCACTTTCGTAAAAAATGAAAAGAGAGAAAGCTAATCAATTATCTGTATATATATGTTCATACCTTGTTTTGTCCTGTTCTATCCTATTCCAGGTATTGCAAGTCATGAAGTCCTTGTTTGTTACTTGTATCAGTCTTTCCCTATGTCTTCAATGTTAACATAATCATCTTTTACAGTTGCTCCTAGGATTACTCCATTCTCCTTTCAAGAAGGTCATGTATTCGAAGGAATAGTGGCTAGTGTATCTTGTGTATCCTATCAGGGAGACCTACCTATAGTAATCGAGTGGCTTAAAGATGGCCAATTAATTTTATCGAGCTCACAGGATATACGAATACGTGTAATAGACGTCTATTCCAGTATCCTTACCATAGAGAATGTCCAAAAGCTTCACACGGGAAACTACACATGCGTTGCTAGGAACTCTGCTGCTTCTGTATCACACACAGCGGAATTAGTGGTCCAGGGTAAACTATTTGCAACTTCACCTTTCATTTTTTCCCTCTCTCTATCGTATCATGTTCACCGCTTTCGTGATTTATTCTTACAGTTCCTCCAAAGATCGTACCATTCGCTTTCCAAGATGATCATTTGCTTGAAGGAATGCTCGTGCGAGTGTCTTGCGTCGTCAGCCTCGGGGATTCGCCTCTTGCTATCACTTGGCTGAAAGATGGTCAAGCCATTCCACCCGAATTGTCAATTACAATTAAAGATTTTGATGAGCATTCGAGCGTCCTAACAGTCGATCCCGTAAAGGCCCATCATAAAGGCAACTATACGTGTCTTGCTAAAAACCATGCTGGAGTGGTGGATCACACCGCAGAACTTACAGTGTTTGGTAAATGATGGTATAAGCATGTGTCAATCGCACATGTAATTGTTGTCAAAGATGTCGTTCGTGAATGGGCTTGTATAAAGAAGCCCTGTAGTTGTAATTTGGCGTGTACAGTGTCATTTGGATTCTCTGATGCCAAATATATATCGTGTCATTTTATGTCAACCGCAAAATCAAAATAAAGCATGTTTAGGTCTTCTCTATGAACCATCTTCTACTGGGATATATTCACAAAAGAAATTTCAAATAATTATTAAAAAGATTGACAATAAAATATTGGACTTGCCAAAATTTATTGTCAAAATAAATTACGATATACTTTGCGAATTAAGCTATAAAATCAGTAGATGAGCTTGAAAACTTTTTTTGCTTTAACAGCATTTTAAAGTGCAAGATTTTTTTGTGAATATGACCCTACTTTCTTTGTTTTGGTGTACGATAGTTTGCCGTTGTGGTTGTGTTGATTTGTAGATGTTGTTTAGTTGTTGTCTTGTTTGTTCTGTGTTTTATTAACGTTGTTTTCAATTATAGTCTCAATCTTCCTCTTTCCTTAATTGATGTTGTTGTTTTGATTATGTTCGTTTAATGTTCTTGTTTACCTATTGTGTGTTTTCTCCTTTACTGTTAAATGGCGTTTGCACCTTTTCCGTTTGTTGTTGTGTCTCATGTTATATAGTTTAAGAGTTATTGTTTCCAGCTGACTCAGTAACTTTCATTTTATTACGTAATATGCATATTTCTTTTGCTTTAGTAAAATTTGAGAAATTTTTAATATATTCCTTTAAGATAAAAAAGAAGTAAATGCTATTTTTTATTATTTAGTGCTTTTCATAATCATTTAACTGAGTTATTTTAGAGTTTAATTTCTATCCAAACTTGTCAAATTAAATAGCAGCAGTTATAATTTATGCATACGCTAAAAGCATTGCACTAATTGAATATTTTAGCAACAATATTAAGAGGTCAACAACTAAGACAATTCGTAATTTCTGCTTAGTCAATTGTAATTCTATTGGATCTTTCAGTTCCTCCGCACTGGCTAATTAAACCACAAGATGCCACGACCTTAAAGGGGAAGGATGTCATATTGGACTGCCAAGCTGATGGCTTTCCTCAACCCAGAATTCAATGGATGAAAGCTAAAGGTCAGCATTTTATTGAATGAGGAAGGTGGAAGAGATATTTCATTTGAATGGAATCCCAAATATGGGCGGGCGGATCGAATAAAACTAATTCAATAATTTCTAATGATTAAAGAGGAAGTTATTTTTTAGATGTACTGAGAACTTTCGATTTGATATGAAATATTAAGGAATTTCTGACAAAAGTTATAATTACATAAACAGCAGTAAATAAAAATGATTAAATATTAGAAGCTAATGAATTTTTATAGATTTGAATAATGGCAGAAGTTTATAAGTTTTCAGACATTTCCAGAGTAATTGAAAAAAGTTTAATTTCATTGATGTTTACTGCAATTAAAAGACGTGTTTGTGCCTCCGTTAGTTTCAAAACATATATTCATTATATAAATACAGTGAAAATTTTATTATTATATTTTTGAAAACTCTTATCTCAATAACTGCATTCCGTTCCTTATCTATTTATAAAGATAAACTTCTGAAAAAACAACAATGGATGAGATCAAATTATTCACAAAGTATTTTTCCTTTGAGGCACCACTCCGCTTCCGATATAAACTTCTGAAGTTGTAAAATTATATAATATTCCTCAATTAAACTCTCAAAGATATTTTCAGCAAAGATAAATTAAAGAGAACCTAATGAACATTTTATTAAAAAGTTTTATCTCGGAAACTGCTTTCCTGTTCCTTTTCTTCTTCTTTCCACTCTTTTTGTAATAACCATCTCCACTCTTTATTTTTTTGTCCTGAGTTTCAATTTTATTTCTACATTTTTTTTTTTACAAATATAATATCAATTCCCTTATTTTGAAAGATTGACGTACGCCAAATCCCAAGCGGATTTTTGATGGTTTCAGCGCATTTTTTACAATTTTATATTAAAGATAGCGCTGAGAACTGTTACATCCAAAGCCGGGGAGTAAGTTCTCAATTCATAGATGGAGAACGATACAAAGATCGTTTAAGAAAATTTCGTATTTCTATTAAAAATTGTGGTTAAACATTCTATTGTATCGTTGTGTAATAAGTTTTCTTCAAATCACTGTTTTAGAACCTAAGCTCCTTTCTGTTTCTTTTGGGAAATAAGAAAAATAAAATAAAATTGTGAACAGTAATAGAATTCAGTGAAAAGCGCCAACCTCAACTTTTCTCCTTGTGGACATCGTAACCGGATCGGAGGTGAACGACTTGTACATTGAAGTTCATTGGATGGTGTCGATAGAGATCGGAATTGATCTAGGCCAATATCCTTTCAATGGCCAAGGCCTATCCAGTATCCTAATGGGTAGCAGGAATCCCTAGGGTTGAAGGTGTCAGACGGTGGCGCTGATACTTCAGTCGATGGGAACAGTTCAACTTTTCTTTACTCAAACAAATACCAATAAGAACTGAACGAACAAAAATGCTTCCTGTATCTATTTATTTTTCACCGTTTCTACACAACCTATTTTTACTATATATTAAAATGTTATCTAAATCCTGTAATTGGCTTCTTCAAGAAATATCATTATATAAGAATTACAATAATGATTCAACGTAAGCAAGATGTCATATTTTTTTTATTTTTTTATTCAAAATTTCACGGTTTTTATTTATTTTAAGACTTATTTTCTGACCTTTTAGCCATCTTTAAAAATTAGAATGAAAGTATCAGGAGATAAAGTGGTAACTACGGAAGTCACTAAGGAACCTAAAAGATTTCGCACCTCGAGTTTAGGACTCATCAGCCAGACAAACTCCACCGATGACAGGATCAGAAGGTGTGAACATATAAGAATCCAACTCTCCCTTTCGGAAACGGCACCCCACTAAAGCAAAACACAACCAACAATTCACAATAATAGGAAAAATGTCAAATCCTTGGCTTGCATACCGCTAGGCTCAAAGGGAATTTGTTTATTGCATAAAACAAAGCTTTTGAACTAACTAGTTTAAGTAATAACAAATTTTACTTGGCTAATGATTTAACAACATGGTAATATATTGAAAGCACAAAGGAACCAAAACGATTTCTCACCTTGAGCTATCAGGAGATATTTTCCCTGTCTACAGTTCTGAAGTCGCTACAAAACACTATTACTGTTGGAAAGCGTTGGAGTGTCATTGCCAAGAACGATGCAACACAAACTATTTCATTGTTGCAAACTTCATTTTGTGATTGGAATTCAGTTTTCTTTTCTTCTTTTTCTATTCTACCTAACATTACTTCCAGACAGATAAGCAGTTTCAATGTCTGACTACTGTTAGATTTTTAAAACACCAGCACTGCAATTTATTCATATTTATGAGAGGTTAAGTTGTAATCAAGAAAATTAATTTCCATTGGCGATTACAGAAAATTACACTTGGAAAAAAAAAAGAAAACAAAAAAACCCACACAGATTTTAAATAACAGTGCTACTGAAATATTAAAGGTAGGAAAATTAATGAAGCAAATGAATGTGTTTTTGCTTTAATTAATAAAATGTTTCCTTTGGGGGTTTATTTCTCGAAAATCATTAATAAATTAAGTTTCAGAAATACGAAAGACGGCCTCTTTCGGAAAGCAAAGTAATTAATTTTAATGAAACTGACCGTGTTTCTGAAACGTTACTGATTAAAATCAATATTATTCATGTATATATATGCTCAGGCTTGACAAATTCTAGTGTCAGTGACTTGAAAGTCAAATCAAATCATCGTATTTGCCTTTGTATCTTTTTTATTTAAGAAACCTGAAGGACTGAGTCTTTTTGCACTATTTTCAAAAACTTGAAGAAACCTGATTTTTTTTGCAGTATGTTCATTTCGAAAACTTATATTAACAGCTTAAAGAATAAAGCTGTCAATTCGTACTTGAATAAACATTTCATAGTCGTGGACAATGCTCTCTATTTTGTTTTACTTCCCGTAAGGATTTTTCAATAACTACCGGTATGTATCCGTAGGCCTACATACCTCGTCCAAACGATCGTTGAAACAAGAGATCTTCGCTTGCAGAATTTAGCGAAATGATACAAAATCAAAAATTCTGTATCAGTTTTTCGTAGTTAATTTGCCACTCAGTCACGAACAGAACGACAGTAGAGGCAAACTGCAGCAAACAAAATTTGCTAATATAAATAGTAATGAAGAACACAACACTGAATCCTTTAAAATGCTTCCACAATGATGATCCCACTCAATTAATAAAGCAACTTTTTTTTAGCAAATTTGTGTTGGGTTGTTGTTATGATCACCATCATTGCTTTTTTCTTTACCAGAATAATTCTTGATATTTTGGTAAATCTTCACTGTTCTGTTCATTGCTACTTTCTTTCAACAGTATAATGATTAATAATTATAATAAAATTATAATTAAAAATTAATTAAAAATAATAATTAAATTAAAAAATCAAAGATCTCATTCTGTACGTTTAATTTAGGTTTAATGAAAACAACCAGATCTTTTGAATATAGTTCACAAATGACATCCTACAAGTTAACTTTGAAACATTGTTACTTTTCTGACAAAGGTCTGTAGTTAGCTATAGCTTTATGAATATTAATTAATTCTCGTATTTACGTATTCAATAAATAATATTATAATAAATGTTAGATGTATAAGTATTAGCAAAGTTCACAGAGGACTTCATTTACGTAATGCTTGCTAATGATCACCAATAACATGAAACATCAATAAGGTCTTTTTGAATTGTAGTAGATTGCTAAAGAGTTAAATTTCACAAATCAACAATGAAAAAAAGGTGTTGCAATATAAGCATTTTACTGTTTCAATAAAACGATAAGCATTAGAACAATAAACTGCAAAAAACTATTCAAAATACAATAAAGCAAAAACTTCGTAATAAAACATTTGCCATTTCATTAGATAAATATTTAATAATTAATATTTAATTTCATCTTGAAATAACTCTTTTTCAAAATTGAAAAAAAAATGCAGACAGATAGATATACTTTCTAAATGATTGCAATAATGATAGTTTCCCGAAAAGATGACGACCAGACCTCTGGAAAAGAGTAAGCCTGTCACCGTGACTAGGTTTTGATTAGTCCTGGGCTTTTTTTTTGTGCGTAAGCCCTTTTCTTTTTTTATTTTCTTCAGAAAGCCAGGGAAAAAGCGGGCCTATTTTCTTCCTCGCTTTATGATTAGAACAAACGTATATCCCGACTCTGCGATTTTCTCCTAATGGTCGTCATGTGAATCACTGACGGTTTCTTTCTTTTTATATTGATTTGAACAGGAAACAACCCGAACGACAGAAGGGAGCCGGTGACATCCAATCATCTGACTCGTCTTCTCTCCAACGGCTCTCTGCTCATAACACGCGTCAACGAGGACAGTGAAGGCTATTATTTCTGCGTGGCTTCCAATGGAATCGGTGATGGTCTGAGCAGAGCCATTTATTTGGACGTCAATGGTAAGCATTCTATCCAAGAGCAAGAATAAAAAAAAAACTGAAATAAAGGTCTTAATGTGGACTTTAAGTTTCTTTCCTTTTCTTGTAGATGGGATTCTTTACTCTTTCTTATATTATAACGAGTGCTATCTGGGACCGGGAAGCGTATTGGGTTTTATGTTTTAAAGGGTCGAGTTGGTTTTTTTGGTCATGTTTAGAACTTAGACCAAATGATGCCATTGAAATGAATTCGAACATTACTTCTATGTTAGGGATTTCTGTGGTAAAGATAAGGAGGACTTTGCTATTTTAATGGGTTTCAGTGTAAAATTCATTAGATTTACTACAAGAAATTACCCGTGAAACACGATAAATAGGCGAGATTGCTTCAAATACCACAAACCGGGATTAGCAATGTTGTTGATGTATATCCCCTTCTATTTACAGCGGTCGTTAATGTTATCGTTAAATACAGATTAACTACCTCCCTCTAAGTGATATAATTATTTGTAACTGATTAATTAACAACACAATTAATCAGAGACTTGTCGGAGACCAAAAACGCATACATGATCTTTCTTTATTAATAAATTTAAAAAGAATGGCCATGAGACTTAACACCTGTTGTAACATTGTAACATTCTACATGAAAACATTTTTTGTGGGGAACAAAAAGAATCTTTCTTCGGGAATACCCTGGAAATTTATAATTTTTGAATAGAATTATAGATATTCTATTCTACTAACAACCTAAGATAAAAAAAATGTAAATCTAATAACAGCCTTAACTTAGCAGTAAATTCTAAATAATAGTTGAATAACATTCTCTTATACTCTTGTGCTAACAGTAAAATTCAGCTGTACTCATATAATACATATAATACATATAAATATAAATTTTTATATATAATACCTACATATAAATTTTTTAAACTGTATCTTGACTTAAAAATATAGAAATAGTGATCTGAATTTTGTATTGGCATTTTCAGGCAGTGATTTGTTCTTTGTATTGGTTTCAAATTTCATATCACTGTCCGGCTGTAGGTATGTATATAAAATTATAATGTATCTAATTAAATATAATATAATGGAGCTAATTAGGTATAAGGCAGAAAGGATTTGAATTTTTTTTAAATTACCAAAAATTATAGAAGGGTATCTATTAAAGTAATTTTACCAATGATTTACAGGGTTTTCTTTGAATAAATAATACATTAATAATATTACATAAGTAAAAATATAGGTAAAATATGCAATTTAAATGTAATGAATATCATATATTTATGAACAAGTCTTCGAACATGACGATTGATTAGTAATAACTTGACTTAAATGATTAGTAAATATGATTGTTCATTGATGTGTTTGGCTCCAAAACTTATATTGTGCCAAATTAAAAATCGATATTTTGTCGTTGTCAATAAATTATTTATTTTAAATATTTATTCGTTGTCATTCATCTGAATATTTGACGATAGATGTATTTAGATAACAAGCGAACATACTAATAAACTGAAATATTCTAATCATTGACATAATTTCAGGAATTAATCGCTATGTGTAAGTTTTGTGATCAATACATTCATTCATTAATTATTTAATAGTTTTTTTAAAGTTTCCTTTTGTTAATTATGAAAACCCGATACTTTAATTCTAATACAAAAGCCAGAAATCAATTCGAATAATGATGGTTTCCCAACTTTGACATTTCCACATCGATTGTCTGTTATTAATTTTGATCGTTTAATATTCGCCTAATTTCGGTCTGTTAATATTGATTGATTCCTATTATAACGATGAAATTTCATGAACTGTGTATTAACTCTTTAAATGAAGAGATCAGGAGCTGTTAATGACCTATTTGGAACCATCATTCGATTGACTAAAGACAATAAAGCATTTATGGCTTTGAGCATCTTAACAGAGTGATGCAATGGGACAAAGTCAAAAACAACTCGTACTGTTGTCTGTATGAACCCTGGCGAATCATTGGCAAAATATAAACATATTGAAGCATTAATCGATTAACTGTTACGATTTAATAGTTCCTAATTATAGTGTTATTTAATTATCCATTTGACTAATCTCTTTATTATCTCAATTTGAAAGAGATGGCTTATTAATCCGAGCTTTTCTAATTACTACTGTAAAATCTATTAAAACTTCAAAAGTTTTAGTTCAGAAGTTAAAACTCTACAAAATACTTTATTGCACTAGTCCTTTTTTCTTTCAATTTAAAATAGTTTCTGAAACTTTGGCTGTCCTCTCTTTTAAGAGTTTTAGTGTAGTATTAAAGGTTTAATACAAAGATACAGTTATCTGCTTTATCTTACATAAGATGAAACGCATTTATAGAACAGTCAATTATTACAGTTTTAAAAGCTTTCGATAATGATATTATGACCAATTTTGTTGTAAAGTTCAATTCATGAACACTATTTTTACTTAGGGAAAATCAGTGCACAGTTTTTCTTTCTCTGTCAATATTCTATCAGGAGTTATTTTACAAGGGGATAGACGAGACTTAGATATTTATTAAAAAATTTCAATTTTTTTTTTAAAAAAAAGGTAAAAAAAAAGGTTTTAAAAAGGTAAAAAAAAGGTTTTAAAAAGGTAAAAAAAGGTATTCTGATTAAAAAAAATTATAATTCACTAAAATTTATTAAAGTTCATAAATAACCAGTTTTACAAATTGAAAACTTATACTAAGATTAATAGCATAAACTAAAGTTCTTAAAACATGAAATTGAGTAAACATAAATGCGTCAAATAAGTTTAGAATCGATCTCGTTATTGCTATTATATTTCAGAGTAATTTGTATTGATAAGCCTATGTACCGGTACAAATTCCAAAGCAACGGTTGTAAGAGGTATAGCTTAAAATAAGAAATCTGATAGTTCTTAAGCAGTTAATTGAATTAAAAATAAATGAATGAATAGTAATTCAGATATAGATATTGTAGATTGATACAGAACATCATTATAGTTAACTACATCAAAATAATAACAAATTTTATGCACGAATAAATGTATCATTATGATTAGAATAAAAATCGTTGTTTGTTGTTTATTTTGTATCATTATTATCTTTATTGGATGAAAACAATTATAATTGAATTTCCGAACATATAGGAAAAAGGACGAAAAAAACAAGAAGTACAAATGTTAGAAAGAAGAAATGTTTAAAAAGAAACGCATCCTCTTCTGCAAAGGATACACAATAGCAGAAATTGCCATTGACAAATGGTTGCGGGAGCTCTAAGAAACAGCACTGAACAACAGTTAAAAAAATCTACAAAAAATGGGAATAGATTTCACAGAATTGTCATTGATTTTAGGAGAAGAATCTAAATTAAAGACTGTATATAATTGCATGACTATTATTGGAATATACATAAATAAACATGGTATTTTAATATAAGAATAGCAATATCATGAATGCCTGGTTAAAATATTGAACAGAGTAATTGAGTATATTAAAAGGTAAATTGATATTAATTACAGTATATGGACTACAAACATATCAATACTATATAAAAATAACACTAAAATATAATATACATAATGAGAGAGCTATTTTTTTAAGGGTGTAATTTTGGTTTTGTTCTATTTTAATCTAGGTCCAGCTAAATTCGATGTTAAACGACGCAATCAAAGCGCTCATATTGGAAAGGAGGCTTTATTGTCCTGTGAAGCAAAGGGAGATTTACCTATTACCTTTTCATGGAACATAAACAGCCGTGTTATTGATATCCATCGTGAGAGTAGGTTAGTAATCGCACGGGAAAGAAGAATAAATCGATATTTTTTATCACAAAGTGAAGGTCCCTTTTTACGCACAGAGGATTTTGTCGTCAAGAGAGAAAAATCGATTTACGTTGTTCTTTTTATGATGTTTGTATATGATAGAAAGTAACCCCCCCCCACACACACACACATTCTTTATCGACATTGCTATCTTTCCTATAAATCATTGACTTACAGCATTTTGATTAAAATCATTCAATATTTATAGTCAATAAATTTGCTTTTCATCCGTCATTGTTAAATAATTTAACAATTATGGTTTATTGAAAGTTGGATATGTTCAATTTTTTCCGTTTTTTTCCTATTTGTTTAAAATAAGGAATTTATTTTGTATGTTTTTCTGTTTGGTCATTTCTTGGGCAATTACAACTTCTCTTGAACCTAGTTTTACTTTTTTTTAATCTGCAGAATGTCTTAAAATGTAAGGTTAAGACATTTTAATAATCGTCATTGTACCTTTTAGTCCTTTGGTATTGTTAAATACTTTTTTCAGAACGTTTTGATTGTTATCAAACTTTTGATTTTTGATAAATATTTGATTATAGCAATCAAATTCTTTCTGTTGCATTTTTGACTTATTTAAATTGCCGAAGTACAGTAAAAGAAATATTATTAAGAAACGAAAAACCAAAGACTGCACATAAATAAACATAGCACGCCTTTGAGTCTGTCATCAGGGGGAAGCGGGAACGGCCGTTTCGTCTTTTTTAGGGACTCATCAGTCCGATCCACCTTTCTTCATGTTGAACTTAGAAAGGCGTGAAAAGAAATGGAAATCACCTTCGCTCCTGAAAGTGGCTCCCAAACAAAATAAACATAAATTATCTGCACTTATTTGCACTTCTATTAAATAGGTGCTGAAATGCATATTAAAAACCTTTGACCTAACGACGTTAGGATCCAAAAGTCTTTTAATAAAGAAAAAGCAAATCAAGAAGGCATAGTAATCATAAAAAACAAATTTAACGTGCAGAAAAATCATTAAGAAATGAAAACTCAAAAGTGTTGGTCTTTTATTTGTTAAATGAATTTTTCTGCACGTTAAATTTATTTATTATAAAAGAAATATTATATTGGTTGTAATTAGTTTATAAATGATTTTTCAATTTTTTAGTCAGAATGATTCGAACTTTAAGATTTAGAGCATCACCGCAATTTGAATCTGATTTTCTGAAAGCAATAATACTTTTAATATTAAGATTAGAAAGTTGCAATGTTACATAACGTTTTATTTTAAATAAATGAGTATGAATATGAATATTTGCAGCGTGTAACAGAATAAAATGCAGACATTAAATCTATAATTTTTAATAACATAGAATAAATTTTTCTGACGATCTTCTGTAATTAAAAATGGCATTTACATAATACAAATTTTATATTTAATTTACATTCTATTGTATCTTATGTAAAGGAAAAAAAGACAAACTATTTTTTAAGCTAAAATTTTTGTTACTTGTAAGATATAATAAACCATGATAGTTTAGTAAACTTAGAATTTTTTTAATGAATTAGCTTCTATTATTATTAAAAGAACAGAATAGCTTTAAAATGTATTAAAATTGCATATTTTAATATTAATATTTAATGTATATTCTCTTCATATATAGAATAAAACAAAAAAAGAAGTTTTAGAAAAAGGAAGAACTATTTATAAATAGATTTATTACATCACTCCATGTGCTCTTATAATCAGTAATTTATTATTTCTTAATGTAAACATTACAGAAATATGTTTTCATATTATATTCCTTTTAAGAAATATGTTTTCATATCATTTCCTTATTTATAATTTTTCAATAAATAACCGTGATTTGTAATGTAATATATCTGTTTAAAATATTTAGGGTTTTATGTTAAAGATCTCAATTCATTTAATAATGATTTTTCTTGTTTTGGTTAATAAATATCTTTATTTTCGTTATTATTATTTTACAAAGCTTATTATTAATATTATTATACAAACCAGATTTATATTTCGATAATTTAAATTAAATAAGTGTTTGTTTTTCTTTCAATTAAATCAAACTGTGAGTTTGTATTACATATGATATAATTATTGTAATCATTTTTAACAAAAAATTTTTATCTATAATTATTTTATCGTTTTATCATAATTCTTAACACATATTCATGCATCAGTGATATTTCTTTCATATTTGGACAGAACTACAGAAACATCTATTAGTATCAGCGATATTTCTATAAATAATTTATAGTGAAAACATTAAATTGTTGCTGTATAATTTTCATTAACTTAAGTTTATATTAAGAATTGTCAATCGTGTTTCTAGTTAAAAAGACTTGATAATATTTTCTACAATAATAAAAGACAATGCATTTTTATTAATGCTTATAATATAATGTTTGTAAATTTAAAATTTACATGTAAAATTATTTGAATGCGAGATGAATTCATAATGCTTATTTATATATATAATGAAACTTTTTAGTATAAAAAAAAATTGTAGGCTTGTTTATTTCCTTTAAAAAGTATCTTAGTAACGAAGTAATTTTTAGTAAAGTAACCCTTTTAATCGTTTTCTTAGAAGATCACTAATAGATTCCTTATTTTATAACATTATAGATTTAAAATACGATCCAAGGAAAACATCACAAAGGATTCAGCTGTGAGTGAACTGTTAATAACAAGTGTCAATCGCAGTGATTCAACAACCTTCACATGTGTAGGAACGAATGCCTATGGAAGTGATGAAACCAATATATTTTTAATAGTTCAAGGTACAATTTGAACAATTAAGATTATTAGATTTACATTTTACAGAAATTGTTTTATTATGTGTATACTAATTTTTATGTAAAGTTACCGTGGGGGTTTAAAGAAATTCAAAGAAATTTAAACTGCGTTTTAGTTTAGTTTTTTTTTGTCTATCTTTGAAATCTTTATCTAATTCTAATGATATTCAAAACATATGCTTTTAACTGACGAATTTTAGAATCAAATTTAAGATTAAATAAAATATAATCCGAAAAAAATAAATATAATCCGATCTGATCCTATATTTGATTCTAAAATGTATATATAGATACATAATTACCAATGTCGCTTCAAATACTAATATAAAAAAAAAGTTATACCCGCCTTTGCTGTACTATAAAAAAAAACATTTATTAATTATTTTTTTAAATATGTAATTGACGGATCTAAGAATCTATAAGTATTTTGAAAAACTTCTTCCAGCAATCACAACGATCATTTCTCAAATTTCTACCACAGAAAGCTTATTCTTTAGACAATTGACGGTTTTTATTCCAACTAATAAGGATTGCATTTTTCTTAATGCAGTTGCGTTGAGGTAAACAACAGTTTATAGTTTGTATAAGTCACCTGCAATTATCGAGTGATTTCTGCACCGTATTACGAATGCCAAGTTTTTATCTCGTTTCGATCCCATCACTGACTTGATTGTTTTTGCTGCTTTTACATATAGGAGCTTATTGCATCTACTGCAATGTTTTATTTACCTACTGTAATTTGCCTGTTCCTTCATTTGGCTATAAGAATAATATCGAAGAGCCTCGCCTATTTAATAAAAATGGTAACCATGATTTGGAAAAAATATATATGTAATAGTATGATGATTTGTATGGAATGAATTTATTTTTTAAGAAAGAAGTCAGAATGAGAATGAAAATGGCTAGTATGAAAAGTTAGAATAAAAATTGTTTTATTTTTATTTTTTTATATTTCTGTTTCAAACTTTATTTTAATTTTTAGCTTTTTAAACTGGGTAAGAACACGTTTTATAACAATAAACTTCGTTGCCCAGGTTTATTATTAGACGTTTTATTTGAAAGAGATATTACATAGATTGCACGATATTGTTGCAGGTCAAGCAGAACGAGTTGGGCTTCTCCCCTCTCAATACAGTAGGAAAGATCAAACACAGCCTCGATCTAAAGAGTGAGAGACAGAGAGAGAGAGAGGCAAGAGAAGCGAATTCGCAGAATGAATTCCATATGGACGGAACTACCAACTTCTAGGTAGTAAAAAAGAAAAAAAGACAGAACGAGAAAGTCGACAATTTGCTTACAGTGTATTTAAAACAAAACCCTTAAAAATCTGTTTTACTAAATACGCCTTCTATTCATATAATTTTAAATGAAATTAAAAGAAGCTTACATGACTGCTTAGTCTAAATATCCTATTTATTGTCATTGATAACTTTGTTGTTTTATGAAGTTAACTACAAAAAGCAATGTAAGATTGGAAAGGGCTGTAAATTTAATTTTTTTTTTTTAATTAGAGAACAAGATGTATGTGTAGAATCCTCCACTTTACATGAAGAGGAAGAAACTATAAATTGATAGAGGAAAAAGATCACTTATTAACTAAAAGTGAATAGTTAGTAAAAGTGAACTAATTATTATTTGTTTTGCTATAGTTGGTAGGTCCGGTAGCCGAGTGGGTAAGGGCGCTTATCTCCGCGTTGGAGGTGGCGAGTTCGATCCTCCTCTACGAGAGCTGGAGTTTTTCCACACTCAAATCTCCTCCAAACGGGTACTGGGATCTACCCATACCTCTGTCGAACGGGTACCGGGTTTCTTCCCCCGAGGTTAAAGACAGGCGGGCGTCAGGCTGACCAACCTACCTCAACTTTGTCCTGTTGGTCACGGAACGCCGGTAGCCTTACATCCCACAATTCTAAGGGCCACAAAGGACAGTAGTGAGACAATGTAATTTTTGATTGATATAGTTGAAAGAGATAATAGCTACTAATAATTAATTGCTGAAAATGCTGAGATTTTATAATACGCTGTAATAGCTCTCTGCATCTCATAAGTTGTATAGGACTCATGGAACTATTCTAGTGTGAAAGTGTTTGCAGAATTAGGAGAAACCTTTAGTTCAAGCGCCATCTTGTGATTGAACAACATTTATAATAACATAAGGAAGAAGTTATTTTTGAGCTACCACAGCTGATCGACGTAAAATGTAGAAATAGATCTGTCCTGGGATGCTTAAAAAGAGCTGAAACCTTTAATGCTTCGAATATAAAAAAAAAATCCATAAAGACTGCGAGGAATTACGAAGTGGAGAATTACTTAATATACCGTATTGTCCGGCGTATAAGACGACTTTTAAAACCAGGAAATTCTTCTCAAAAGTCGGGGGTCGTCTTATACGCCGGGTGCTGAAACTTCCGAGCCGGACTGGAGAATCTCCGGTCGCCGCATATGGTGGGGGGAGCTCAAAAACGGCCGCGGCCGCATACCCGCCGTATGCGGCAACCGTATGAAAGCAACAAGTCGGCGCTGTACAAGTACGGAAGTCCCGATAACGAGGTGAGAGGCGCCCGGGGTATGGAAAAAAGAGATAGAGCGGGGACAGAATAAACAAGGCTACAGTTAAGAAATGATTAAGTTATGATTTTAGTGAAATTCTAAAAAAATGCAGCATTAACATAATGCACCGGAATAAACAAAGCTACAGTTCCTTGGAGAACTGACCAATCCAAGCAGGCGTTGTATACAACAGCCAGTCAATCGCCGGTAAGGTACATCGCTTTTAAAGGAAAAGTTTAATCCACTTGCATTGTTTAATCCACTGTTTTATGTTTACATGTTTGATGACAAACAGCGTAAGGTTTATAAGTGACTGTTTTCCTGCTAAGTATCTGCATGTCGTAAGCATTTGAATTAAAATTACCATACTGAAATCAAATCTGATGTTTTTTTAATTTTATTTGGTGTGGGTTGGAAGAGGGGTAGTCTCATACGCCGAGTATATCCCAAACTCTATATTTTAATTGGAAAAATTGGGGGTACGTCTTATACGCCGAGTCGTATTATATGCCGGACGATACGGTATATGATTGTTCTTGGATGTAAGAGGGGAAAATTATCTCGGGATAATTGAAAAATATATTCGCATTTATTTAAGAAAACCTTGAAGAGAGAACGTTATAATAAGAACTATGATTTAATAGCGTAATTAATTTACTTACCAAATCCCCTGAGAGCAAAAAGAACAGAAAGCACTTCACTACTTTGAAGTAAACATGTTTTTAAGTTTCAGAGAATGAAAAAAAATGGAGAGATGAAGTCATTGGTTGTATCAAGGATTCTAAAGGGGATGCACAAAAAAAAGAAGATCCGGCAAAACAAGAGAAATAGAAAACACAGATCTTCATGTTCTTCTGCAGATAAATTATAAGATAGTTTGTTTACATTGATGATGATTTTTTTTTTGTAGTTTGCCGAAAAATATCGAAAAATACATTGTTTCCAACCAGTCTAGATAGAATTTATTAACTGTCTACTAATCGTACTGTATCAAAAGTGAGATTTCACTGTAAAAGGAATGCTGTTTTACTCTTATTATGTTAATTTATGACGACAATTGGGAAATATATTACAAATAAGCATTAGTGCAGATTTCTTTAAATACATACAACAAACGATGAGAAAGTTATACGGTGAAAAAAATTTCCATAAAAATATTATTTAATTAACATATGTTGAAAATATTTATAACTTGATTTTATTTATCATTTTTTTCAATAGAAGCACCAGATCCTCCTGGAATAACCAAAGCCCTAGCGATTGGGAATAGAAGTATCGAAGTGATCTGGAAAATGCTATACGAGGGAAACAGTCCAGTTAAAAAATTAGTGCTACAATACAAACTTCAGGAAGGTAAATACTTTATCTGAAATCGATAGTGGAGTCCTGAAGGAGGAGTGAGACATGATGCTGTATAGGTCCTTTTATTTTTAGGGATTTCCTGACTCCGGGATGAGATATTATCTTGATATTTCGGCCCCGTGCCTCGGGCCTTCTTCGGGAGATGTTTTAAAAGTCAATCATATGAAGGTGAGCGCATAACGAACGACTTCCTCGGATGAGTTGCTCATATTGTAGGATTCTGAGCGAAGAATCGCTCGGAATCCAACAACATGAGCAACTCATCCGAGGAACTAACGACGGAAGTCGTTCGTTATGCGCTCACCTTCATGTGATTGACTTTTAAAACATCTCCCGAAGAAGGCCCGAGGCACGGGGCCGAAATATCGAGATAATATCTCATCCCGGAGTGAGGAAATCCCTCAAAAAAAAAGGACCTTTACAGCATCGATAGCGGAATCTTAGTAGTATTTCTTTACTTGTACATTTAGCGTAGATACAAGGCCAGAGCTCTAGTACAATAAGCGAAACATAGCTTTAAATGAAGATCAATTAGTGTAGCACAAGTAAAGATAGTAATAAAGTCACGGTATAGTAACAATAAAATTTGCTGATATGTTACAAAAAAAAAGGATCGATCAAAAGAAATTTATATTTGCAGATAGTATTTCCTCCAACACCACTAGTCTATGACAAAATTAAACTTATTATTAGTAATACCTAAGAATTGCGTCCTTTATCATAAAAAATACTCCTCGTCATTATATGAATGTGAAACGTTCTATGGAATATAGCTAAAATACCTGTATACTGTACGCCTTTTATAGAAAGTTTTTTATTTCGATAGTACAATTCTTGAAAATCTTAACGAAACTGAATAAGACAAAGTTCATCATTCCCAACGATGATGACGACTTTAAATTGATCCAAATTAACGACTAGTTTTTAGCCTAAAGAAAATTGAGGTTTATAACATAATCGTGGCGTTTGCGTGATTATTATACTTTCTAATGACATTGAACCAGTTCAAATATTCTTGAAAGTCTGTATACAATAGATTTTCTTTTGAAATAACTAATTGTGTTTGAAATACTTGCTTGAAAAGTTAAAATTAAAGGTATAGCCCCCTCTCGAAACCAGCTTTTAATTGAAATTAATTGTTCAAACGAACGAAAATTCCTAAGAATTTTAAAATTCTTTGTATGGTTTAAAAAAGCAATTTAAACGTAACTAATTGGATTTTACTCGAGATAATATTCCAAGCTATTGCATGTATCATATTACTTTTAACAAACTTAGTTTTCAAATTATCACAGATTTTAAGAAAGAATATTAATTTTTGAATTAACGTAATTTGATGTTCTTAAGAAGTTAGGCTTAAAGTTTTTTGAAGGCCATCTTGTTCTACATAATCAGACAACTTTACGTAAACAAGCAGCAAAGGTTTTAGCAGCAAAATCAATGTTTTTATAAAGTGACTTCAGGATGTTTACTATATATTTTTATATTTTAATAGAGCCATTTTTTCAAACTTCCCTAATTAAATCTTCTTTTATATTGAGTTTAACTTCATTTCAAAATTTGAAATAGATTCAGAAATAGTACCGTAGGATTTTTAAGACTAATCTCTAGTTTAAAGTTGTTCTATTTAATTAGATGCTTGTAACTTTGTCTAATCTTACTTTTGCCTTCAATATCGTAAGATATATATCAGAGCCGTTTTCCTTAATAACAGTAACACCTTATTAGAGAAGTGGGCGATTGTAGTAGCTTCGCCAGCGAACATTGTCAATGTTAGTGTCTTAGCGCTTTCATCTAATTCGCTTAATCCGGGTCATCTGTTATCCGAATTGCAGCGATGTATCTCGGCCGAGGGCAGGAAATCCGTGACTCTAGCTCGGTCTTCTTAATCAACAATTTCGGTACAAGCATTCTAGTTCTGAACGAAACTTTACTTTATTAATCTATACAACTGAAAGTATTTGACAATTTCGAAGTAATTTACTTAGCTTTACTCTTTTAGAACATTGCAAGTTAATACATTTGAAATTACATCATGACATATCAAAAAATACAGTATTCGGTGAAGTAAAAGTGATGTAAACAATTTCAATCTATAGAATAATTAAGGCACTGCTTAATCAAACCTTATAAAAGTTCAGATCCTTATTCAGATCCGATTCAGGTTAATCGATAGAATAGGGATGTGCTATATTACAATCCAGTTTATTTGTTAGTAAATGCCCTCCTCGCATCGCCACCCCCAATTTACTTGGATAGTTGTTTCACACTACTTCGTGCTCATTAAGAAGGACCTATCTGTCTGCATTGAATGTAACCAGAGACGACTTGTTCTAGATGATGAGCGTAATATAGTGCGAAATACCTGTCTTAGACTATCATCTTTACACCACAAGTATCAGTTATTAATATTGATTAATAAATATTTTGTGCCTTTTGTTTGCTAATTTATGAATCAGTTAAATTCATTTAGGGTCGATAGGAAATCTCGAACATTTTGATAATTTTTTTAGAGTTCCTCTATAATTTCTACTTTATCTCTTTAACTTATTACTGTAAATTAAGAAACTTTTTCATGTGTTTTCATGTGTCTCATTTTTTATGAGTTTTTTGTCCAAATTTGCAACTTTTAATCTACAATTACTGACTTGTTTGAAGCTAAGGATTAGACATTGGATTAAAACAAATGCATGCCTAAAACGGCAGCTTTCAACACATGACGACTCTTTGATGAAAAGCACTCAGAACTCTTCGTTGTAACTCACCGTGATAAAGAAGTTAGTGAAACAAGAAGTGATAATAACTTGATAAAGAAGTGATCATTGAAATATTTTGCTAACGATCGCATTACAGCCGTTTTCTTAATGTAGAAATATAGAAAAATTTGTGACTTTTTTTTTTAAAGCAGAAACTAATTAAATGTTTGTTGAGGGATTTCAGAAAAAAAAGAACAAAATCCAAGAGGACAATTAAACAAAGTTTAATATTCTAATAGTTTAAAATAGTTATCACTTGATGGTTTGCGAAAAAAGAAATATATCTCTGGATCGTTATTCGGTTGGATGGGGGACTTCGCAATAAATATATGTTCACGAATCACCAAAAAAGTGGGAACCACTGTATTACATTATCAATGATTATCAGTAATTAAGCCCTAACCATCTGAATAACTACCTTAATATTTCAGTGCGGCCGTTTATGCAAATCCTTGAGCTCAACGGACGGCCTGCCGTGAGGATTAGACATCTGAATCTGGGTTCGAATTCCTGCATCGGCATGAATGTGATCCTCTTATTCTGTATTTTGTCTGTTTCCAGAATATAATGTAAACTGCCTCCTATAGTTATCTGGGGCAGTGATTATTCGTCTAAATACGTTTTAGTTTCTATCTGTTGTTGAAGCCAAAAGGCGTAAGTACCAAGAAACCCTGTCATTGGAAATAATAATATTTCACTGTGAGTTAAAATGTAAACAAGCCAAACCTTGTCTTGAACTGCTAAATATTGAAGCAACCGGCCTAAGTTTTCAATGCGAAGGTTAAATGACAAGATTGTTTGTTTTGCTTTTATTTTTAGCTTTAACTGATTCTTCATGAACTAATGCTTTGCAATCTTGTTTAATTTCCGATGTCAGTGTTAATATATGTTGGTTTTGTTTTTTCTGTTGCATTTAATAAAGAAGCAGAAAAATATTTGTGATCATAAATTAATTTTGCTCATAAATCTGTTAGATGAGTGGCGAGAAAAGTCGACAAAAATTACTTTAACATCTCCTGACGGATCAACTGTTGTGCGGGAGTTATTGCCAGCTAGGACTTATAATCTTCGAATGTTTGCTGTAAATGAAATTGGAAAAAGCAATTTCAGCGAAATTACCACAGTTACAACCGAAGAAGAAGGTAAGCACCATTATCTGGAAATTACGAAAATAATTGCTGATAATAAGCCTTTTTGGCCAGAGTCTAATCTCATTTTCCCCTTAAATGGCACAACAAAATTTGTGCAATAATCAGATCAAATTGTTGAGAAAATGATATAAGGACTATGAAAATAACTTGCTATCACATTTTACTATAATAATATTTTTATAATAAATTCAATTACCTTAATAGGGTGTTCTGAATCGTATTTCTTTAAAGTAGTAACTTTAATTTCCAAAATTTAAAAACGCCCTATTTCATATATTTATATTTAAACCTGATTTTGTAATTAGAGATTATTGACCAATTTTTTTTTAAGTTTTCCAAGATTTGAAGCAAATTACTGATTTTTTTTTGGTGTGATCTTGAAATATCCTACAGCCAGAATTTTTTTATTTGAAAACTTGAATGTTCTACTATACATTTAAAAATATTAAATAGGTAATTGATATTAAAAAAACTAATGCTATTTATATAAGTCCTTCATAAAATACATAAATAATAAACAATAAAGAAAAAGATAGGTTTTATGCTTTAATAAATTTACTTCATTTACCTTTTTGCTAGTTAAAATAAGCAGCTGTCCTACAAATAAATATGTGTCCGATAGCCCAGTAGTTTAGGCGCTGAACTGCGTTTTGGAGGAGTGGGGTTCAATTCCGGGCGGTGGTTAGAGATTTCTCCCCTGATGTTACTTCTTCAGACGACCCTAGAGTTCATCTCGCCCTCCGTCAAGTGGATGCCGTGTTTCTTATTCGTGGTTAAAGGGCAGGCGGACGTCGAAATGACGACGGACTTCAAATAGTCTCGTTTTTTCGATGTTCGCTGGGAGCCTAAACTTCCCGAGCACCCAATGGACTACATGGCCTGTAGTGGAACACCTTTAACTACAAATAAATGCCCTTTTATTCTTTACTTATTTAAATGAGAATATTTTGCTTCATGAAAAAATGATGGAGAAAAGTGCACACATTTATTTGAAATAGGAAATTTATTTTTAATATGTAGGCTCTAATTTTAATGAAGGGATTTATATTAGTTATAAAACTATATATTTTGTTATGTTTTAGCACCTTCAGGGCCTCCGTTGCACATTGAAGTTGAATCTACTGACAAACAATCGTTAAGGATAACTTGGCAGGTAACAACTATCTCATCAATAATATGTGTGTGTGTGTGAGTGTGTGTGTGTGTGTATCATTGTATGTGTGAAAAAAAGCAAAGCTAAACATAGCAAACAGATATCACATAAATAAAGACTAACTTCAAAAATCAAGTGAAAAACGTTAATCGGAGATTTAGGTATTCTGAATACTGGATGTATATTAAATCAGAAAAATATGCTTAAATAACTGTTGGGAATTTATTATCAACATACTGAAAATTGCTATAAAACTCGACGATTTTTAGGAAGTCTTATCATATTTGCATCACATTTTAATATAAAATGTTCCTTGTACTCTCTTGAAGAACACAACAGAAAATACATACCAATAATAATAGATATTATTGATAGAGCGGCCAAAGAATGTCTCGTATATATGAGCAGCATTCGTTTATATTACTGAATAGAACGAAGGGGTCTCAGAAAAATTTGATTTTCAGAACAAAGAAGAGGCAAAACACTGAGTTAAAGAAACTAAATTGAGACAATATAATTTACAGGAGAACATTTGCGAGGTCAGACATTTGACATTTACGGTTGAAGGAATCGGTTCAATTCCCGTTGTTATGCCTTTTCTAGACAGGTCTTAGAATTCAGCGAGTCTTTATCAAATTGGAATCATTATGAAACTTTGAAATTTACTTTTGTAAATAACTTCTAAAAAAAAATTCTAAACTTTTGCCTGTAAATTTTGTTGTAAATGGTCTGCTTAGTTTCAGCCATTGTTTTGTCATTAACTGAACAAACGAAGCCTACTAATTAATTTACAGATGTCTCTTTGAATGCTGTACACGCTAAAATGGCGGTACCTATTTTCTTGCAATTCTGATATGATTTTTATTTAAAGGGTCAACTTCAAAATAATCCTTCCTTGATCCTTCCGTTATTCCTCAACAAAATTCTGATCATTAAATCATAAAAGGTCTGCAATCATTTCTTGATTCCTTTTAAGATTGTCTTCATGGGTTAAATTACTTCATTTAATACTTGATGCTTAGATAAGCAAAAACTCATATTTCGTATTTCTAAGTTTTAAGTTAAATAATTTAAAACTGAAAAGTAAATTAAATCTCAAATAATTTAAAACTGAAAAGTGAGACATATTGAGTTGAAACTTGATAAAAGAACAAAAATTTCTATCGTTCAACTTAAAGCTTAAAATCTCCAAAATTTTCTTGAACTTATTTGAAGCGATACTTATTGAAGCGATACTTAAACTATAGATAAATTTCTATACTGTATGTAATCTTTCCACGTAATTAAGTAGTTTTAGAAAAATTTAGCTTTGCAGGAATTTGAATACTTATAAAGTGTTATATATTCTTTCGTTTACAGCCGCCAGAGAGGCCTTTGTGGAATGGAATTATTCGAGGATATTACGTCAACTACAAGGCCCACGACTCTCCGGATCCGTATAACTCTGTCTCTCTGGAGATTCCCGAAGATTACACGGAAGATCTCATTTATCACTTGACTGATCTCCGGATGTACACTCAGTACAAAATTTTCATTCAAGCGTATAACACCAAGGGTAAAGGACCCAATTCTGAAGAAATTACAGTGATGACTTCGGAAGACGGTAATTGCTTTATGTTCGTTTATCGTAAACTAAAAGGCTTTGGGGGGATAAATGAAATGTATAACGAACATGATCAATTCGCTTACTCTATCAGTTTAGGGAATAAGTATCTTTCCCGAGCGAAGAATTGTTGTGTTTACTCTTAGTAATGGCAATTCAAAACCGAAGCTAGGATTCAAGGGTTACATAATGAATGATTTAAGATTGTTATTTGATTTGATTGTCTTACTTCCAGATTCATCGTATTTCTTTTATACAGGTTGTTTCAATAAAGGCACACTCATTTTCTCAGTCTACATGTTTATTTATAATAAAATTATTAGATACTGTGATCCATTTAAAACGTTCTAAATATTACAATTAGCCGATTTCTTAATTACAATACGTTCAACTTTGGTTTAGTGTAACATGACCCTTTCTATTCTCCTGATCTCACACCCTTATGGCTCTTTTACCACGAAGCGAACAAGGTCGCGCGGCCAGTCAATTTTGGCCGCTTCAAAAATCCATCTCTTGTGAATGCCTCCATTGAAATCTATTGAACGACAGTGATTGCGTGTCATGTCGCGACCAGAATTCTGGCCGCGCGGCCAGAAGCGACCAAGCGGCCACGTGTAAGAGGCTCCACTGAAATCTATAGAACGGCCTGGGCGCGCGTTCGTGGCCGTGCTGCCATGGTCGTGTGAAAAGGGTCTTAGAGGATTTGTTTGTGAAAAACTGTCTAATAAGTTTATATATGTTAAAATAAAATTGATTATAATAAGCAAAGAAAAAAGTATTTTCTACCTTTTACTCCATTACAATGCTGTTGTAAAGTTTATGTTATAAAAATCTTAAATTTTACATATCAAAAAAAAAAATAATATAAAAAAATTTAAAAATGAAAATAAATGTAAAAATGAATAGAAGTTCTACGGTATGCTACAGCGCCATGTGTGAAGAAAACTTTAGTTTGAGGACTCAAAATGTTCTATGATCTTAGATTCGTCAGGGCTGATCTTGTTCAAAATTTGATAAATTGTTTTGAGTTGATTTTCAACTTGGTAGGATACTAACAACGTCATTGCTAGATCTGTGGATAGAGATAAGTTAAAATAAGAAATAAAACTAAGGGATGATCATGGATTTATCATAGAAAGCTTGCTCGTAAAAAACCCATTGTAATGAAGAATAATCAGTGGTAAGAATTAGCACAGATTTGCAGCCATTTTAACAGAATATCGCTTTTTCCGTAGCATGAAAGCCTTAAATTGTAGTTTAAAAAATGGCAAAAGGCTACCCCAAGTATGTGAAGTTGAACGGTGAAGTGGCAGAACTAAACGTTGCTCCCCCCCCGACAATGAGCCTGTCACAAGTAACATTTTGCCTTTCAAAAACATCCCTGGCGTTTTCGCCTTACTGTCGACTTCTGGCTATTCCCCAAATGCAGCGAACAATGAAAGGAAAGTCATTTGACACCATCCAAGCAGCAAATTCCAACACGCCAGACTGTCTTTAAGTCGATTTCGAAGGAGGCATTTGGAAATGTTTCAGCAAATTATAAGAACGAAATAAGATGTGTACAATTTAGAAGAGGACGGTAAGGACTTTAAGGTGGATTTATTCAGGCTTTTCAAATTCTTTAATGATCGCAACTTAAACAAACTTTTAATCACATCTCATAGTTAATTTACTTCAATAGAATTTTTCAAAAAAGTATTGAATTTAAAACCTCATAACAACGTAAACAAATTTTACCAGGTGTTGCGCTTGATAGCCTAAGCAACAAACCATATACAACTGTATCTAAGTAACTTTGTGAAAGGAGAATTGAACAGTAATTTTAATTTAATATTGACGTTAGTAGCTACGGAAAAGCATATTTTGTTTGATAACTAAAAATTTACTAATTTGCTTTAATCATTGTCAAATACATTAAAAAGCAATGAGTATAGTTATTAACTAGTTTATTCAGAATTTATTCCTTTAGTATTCTTGAAGTATTCTTGAAGTGAGGACTGTGTTTTCAAAATCGGCAAGCATGAATTGCACAATTATGAATTCTACAAATTCTACAAATAGGGATGAGCTATGCTGCTGTGATGGGACAATAAAGTTGCATAGACTTTATAGCAGTTCATTCCACTTGCGACCAGGCAATATCAGTTATTACTATACCCAATCTATGACAATAAGACAGAAGCTCACTTGACGTTACTCTTTCCAGCCTTAATTCTCACCTGCGTACCTCTGTACCTGTATTCCTGCCAATTAGGCTACGACCAAATAAGTCAGTAAAGTAACAACCATCTACCTTTGTAAACGAGAAAGTATATTTACGAGAGAATATATATTCAAACTCATTTAATGTGTAAAATTTATAAAATATAATAATATTGTATTATCAGGGTTTCCGATATATTTATTCACCAAAGCTTCGTTTCGCAGTAAATTAATAAAACACATAAAGAGGCTTTCCGGAAATTTTTCAACATACTACCAGTTTCAAAATACCCATGTTCTTAGAATTCTGGAACTTCAGTCGAATATAAACATAGTGTGCTAATTATCTAATTAGAATTATCTTAACTGATGCTGATTTATGTAAATCCTTGAAGTTATCAAAGTAAAGGTATGATTAAATACATAAGTACCTGTCATGTATAGCAATCTATTTAGTAACTTGAATTTCTTGGTTTTAATTAAAGATTTCCAAAGACTTTAATTTTTAATTTCGTTATTGTTCTTTCAGTGCCAAGTCAGCCACCGCAAAACATCCGCTGTTCATCTCTCTCCACCCACACTATTTACATTATATGGGAACCTCCTGTTTCCGAAACAATCAATGGAATATTGCGGGGTTATAAAGTGCTCTACAAACCCGCGGAAGAATGGTATGGTGGGTAAATGACTTTGTTATTCTGAGATTTATAACTCTTTATAGGTTCTTTCCCCTCTTGCTTCTTCATAAAGCTCTAACGCCTTCGATTTTTAGCGTTTACTTGACGAAAAACATAAATCTTGAAGAGAATAATAAAATATAAATTACTAAGGAGATCTTGCTTGCTTAAAGTGCTTCTGTATTTATTTTTGTAATGTTGTAAATTTATGTCTTTGCAAGTAATAAAATAAATTAATTTTGAAATGTCAAGAAATTTTGAAAATAAGATTTGTTTTTGCAGGTTATTTTAATTCAAAACGAATTATTGTTTTAAGAAAGCTTTATTAATAGCAACAAACTAACACTTTTGATAAATTAAGTGATTGTTAAGGCTTAGTAAGTCCAGCGATTCGCAACTTGAAAAGGATCTATTGCATCTGGACAACGGTCCTTGCAATGTGAGCTAATAACTAACGTGCTTCAGCTTATTTATTGAGGGATAATAAATATTTGAGAAATATTGACTAACAAACATTAAAGTAGAAGTATTTTAAAATAAGAATTCCCAGCACTGATAATAAGCTATGAAAAATATTTAAACCTAATGTGTTATCTATTGTGAAAGTATTAGAAGATTATAAAATGAAATATGTAGAAAATAACTATATATTCCTCAATCATGAAATCTGTTAATTGCGATAGCGTTTGTTATTTGTGTTTCAAATAAATCCTTAATTATTGTAATATTTCTCAATAACATTATATGAGACGTTTGATAAAAGTTCAGGAGACTTTTCAAAAATTCTATGTTTTTTAAATCATTCCCAGTTTAAATAGAATGGAGACTTGTATTGAGACGTCTTATCTCTTGATATTTCAGTCTTTATATCGAGTATTCGGCACTGCCACTCTATATTGTGTGGAAAGTGAAAGAGTTGAAGTCGTCTGCTTTTTGCAATTCCACATTGTCTTTTCCTCATGTTTGTTGATTACTATTAATTACTATTTACATATTAATTGCTATTAATGTTCACAGGAATAGTATTTAGTACATGCCTTCTAAAGAAGCATCCACTTTTCCAAAAAGTAAATTCAGTACCATACTTGCAAAAAGCATAGTAGATGTTTAACAGAATTAAAGTGATTGACAAGATATTGAAATGTTATTTTAAATTCGATCAGTGTTGTTTGCAGGCTAAGTTAAAAGTTTCAGGAAAACACTAGGTAAACCACCATTCTTATTACTTTTTATTACAATTGAAGATACTGATCATTTTGTTTTGCCGAAATAATTTCCGAAATGGTGGAACAAAAGAAAAAAAACGAATTTCAAAAAAAAAATGGAGAAATAAAATAGAAAAAAAATAGGAAAAAATAGCTTTTAAAATATAAAAGCAGGTATTTTAAAATATTATATCTGCTTTTATATTTTTGTAAAAGCAGATATAATAAAAAGCATGAGCAAATAGTTTCTATTGCTTCACATCGTAGTGCTTCACTTTTAAATATTCAACATTTAATATTTGGCTTGCAAAATGCAAATTTTTACTCGGCCTCTAAACATATGTGATCAGCGGCAATCTGCATACTAAATAAAAACGATTATTTGTCTTTTGATTAATTGGTGACGTTGATCTGTGCATTTTAGATGCAGCTTTCCAAACCAAAACAAGTGAAGTTCCTAAATTAACTCTCTCCGAATTGGAAGTCAATACTAATTACAGCATTCAAGTATTAGCTTTCACTAAAGTTGGAGACGGCACCCGCAGTCAACCAATTTATTGCAAAACACACGAGGACGGTGAGTAACACATTTTTATCTCTTTTCTCAATGTTTTATAGATGAAACGGAAAATTGAAAGGAAATTAAGTTGTTTTAAAGACAGTAAATACAAGATGCTACAGTTTCATAAAATGGGAATGTTTCCTTTTTGCATTTGAATTATTAATTTTATATCTGTATTTATTTTGTAGTTCCAAGTGCACCGGGTGACATAAAAGTTTTACCGTCGTCTTTGGACTCGGTTTTAGTGTCCTGGAAGCCCCCGAGTAAACCCAATGGGGCTGTCGTTAAATACAATGTTTACGTAAGGTCCATCGATGATGATGAAGAGGTAATTGTCTGCACTTAAATCTCTTCATTAATATTGAGAAAACTAAGTCAATAGAGAAATAAACTGAAATTAATCAAAACTGTATTCTTCAATGGAACTGTACATGTAGTGATGTTACTTGCAAGCCTTGACTCCAAGATGTATATTAACAGTACATAAGTTCAAGAGGTGATTGGAGCATATGAAAGGAGGTTGCAAAATGGGATACCGCAATGTTTTTGGTTATATTGTTTTATTTGGGGTCGATATAGGCATTTTCATCGCTTCTTCAGGATACCAAAAACATAGCTACGTCACTGACGTATGCTTTTTATATTGTGGTTTTTTTTTGTTTGTTTGTTTGTTTGTTGTTGTTTTTTTTTTGGGGGGGGGGGGGGAATATCGTAACTGATATGAATTAATACTTTTAAAAAAATAATCAACGAATATAGGCGGTTTCACTTATTAATAATTATATATTCTTAATTTATAGGAATTCGTCTTATTAAGCCAGTGGTCATTTTATATCTTGAAAATCATTAAAATTTAAAATAATAATATACTACTTATTTCAAGGATTTAAAAACTTATTTTAATATTTAATGTAGATTATTAAAGGGTACAAAAAGAGTAGTATCTATTCTTACAGTATCTAATTCTATTTCGTTAATCAGAAGTGCTTAAACATGTAAGTCAGATTGATAATGTACACTTGAGTACGTGTTAATTATAGGCAAGAAGTCAATTTCTGTGTCCCATCATCTAAGATTGTGTTAATTTTATTAAGCGTTGTGATCAAAAACATAGTGTAATCAAGACAAAGATGTCGAAGGTTAGAATTCAAAAGTAGTAATTGAATAACTATACAAATATCGAAATTTAAATTCGTATATACGTCGGTAGAAACCTTGTTATTTTAAACCTTCTGAAAATGAAGTAGAAATGTGTTATTGGAGTATAAGGTGTTCGTTAACAGTATGTCAGAATGCAGGAATAGTATAACTTTGCCCAATGCGTTACCTAATACGGATTGGTTACCTCTGTGGTTGCTTGATCAATAGATCAATACGGACTTTCTGAGCTTTTGATTAAAGTCCATTCCTGAAGCCATGTTTGTCACTGATACTGCTGATATAGTGGACTCTTATCAACTTTGCTGATATTTTTTTTCCATTTCTTGATCTGATTTATCTGTAAAAGGAAGAGTCTTTATTTATGTAAACTGATCGCTTTGCGCCGTCTTCTCTTACAGATAGGGCCGGAGACCCATTACAGCAAAGATGCAGCTCCCAGGGGGGGAGCCACCGACGCCAGCATCCATTCGTCTCAGGAAGACCTTGTCTACGAGATCTCAGGTCTCAACAAAAACCAACGCTATGAGTTCTGGGTCACAGCTATCTCCAGTATAGGGGAAGGGCCGAGATCCAGGGTTATCTCTCAGTATACAGCTGGACCAACCGGTAAGAAGGGCAAAGGTTACCAACAGTTAATGGGATCTAATTAACAAAAAGTGCCTCTTAAGGGAATGATAAGACTTTTTATGTTTTTTCAATTTTTTTTTAAGTTTCTAAGTTTCATCAAAAAATAAATTTCAGTTTTTATCTTTTATCACACATTCTTTCTTTTTTTAAGGAAGAAAAATATCTTTATTCTGAAGATAAAAAATTTAAATCTTAAGATAAACTTTTTTATTTTCAAACTTAAAATGCTGAAAAATACTATGATACAACAAAGTCATCACAGCTTTAATGTAATTCAAATCGTAACAACTTTAAATTAGCTATTTAATGTTACTTTTAAATTATAAATTCTAATTCCAATAGCTTAAGGATAAATCAACCAAATTAATCGCTACATTCTGTAATAGTTTATAATTTAATACTAAATTCCAAATTGAATTAATACTATTATCAAAAACTTATTGTTATTGTTATTGTTGTTATTGTTATTGTTATTGTTGATGAAGTACCTATATTTAGAAAAATCTTCTGTGAAATATCTTGCATTCGTGCTAAATGTAATAATATTAAAAAATTTCAAAACACTAACTACATAAATAAAAACAAGACTTGAGGATAAAAATTTAACGTAAGTGAATTCAGTTACGGATGAATTTAAAACAGCTAACACACTTGTTTAAAATCTTTTCTTTAAAAATTTTTAAAAAACTAAAAAAAAATCTTAAAAAATGTAATAGAGAAACCAGACTTAGGTTTCTCTATTACATATATTTTTAAAGATTTTTTGTAGTTTTTTAAAAAATTTTAAAGAAAAGAAAGTGTTAGCTTTTTTAAATTCATCCGTAACTGTATTCATACACGTTAAATTTTTAACCTCAACGTTATAACTAACTCCATAGTAAGTTAAAAAAATTTTAGCGAATTTTTATTATTATGTAGTTACCGTAATTCTATGAGTTCGGGCACAGTCATGTTTTTGAAACTAGGTTCGAATCCCGGCTTGGCTTCTTTGTTTTCTTCCTCTCTTGATGTATGTCTATATTCATTTAAAAACGTTATGAGTGAACAATACCCCCCAAAAAAAACGAAAGGCCGCAGAGTTAACCTTCTTGGCCCTCACTACAATCTGAAAATCTACGTCTATTATTTCGCTTTATCAAGGAAATGACTTATTCTTGACAGAGCAGAGCAGTAAATCAATATTCTCAAAAATTATAGAAGTTTATACATATAAATGTGCTTTTTGCTATGCCTAATCCTTTTGTTATATTCTTGACTATTGTAAAAAATAAATATTTGAACTATTAAAACAGTAACATCACAACATCACACACACATAAGTAAGGATTCAATGAGCTGTCTTTAGTATTTTGGATACCGGGAATCTAGTACAGCTGTCTCTAGTTTCCTTACCCTAATCAGCTGGATTCATCCAGTATCGTACAGCTCGATGATCTCAAGAAACATATATTTTATTAATATGGAGCGCCGTAATCTTGTTGGCTTTTATTTTCTTTATATGTTTCTTGAGATCACTGAGCTGTAAGATACTGGACGAATCCAGCTGATTAGGGTTAGGAAACCAGATACCGTTGTACTGGATTTCTGATATCCAATATATTAAAAACAGCACAGTGAATCTTTACTTATATGCGTGAATCTTTTTAATTGTGATGTCATTATGATTTCCGCAAGTTAAATTTGTTGTTTTTAAACAGTTTTAATAGATTTTAACTTGCTAAAATAGATAAACGTAAGACTATATAAGAAATTCAAATAAGGTTTCTTTTTCGTAAATTTTAAAATTAACAGAATTTGAAACAAACCGATGTTGTCATGATTTTCTCAAGTAATGCTTTTGGTATTTTTTTGACATCCAGTTTCTCATTTGTCATAAAAAAATTTGATTCATAGTTTACAACATCTAGATATTAGCTTCTACTTAAATTTCGTGTAATTTATTAAAAAAGAACATATATTACTAGTACTTTCCTCAAGTGGTGAGAAGAAAGTGATCTTTCGTTTCGAGAAACCAGTTCAATTTCTTCTTTTTTTTCCCGTGTTTTTTCTCATCAAAACAGATCCCATAGTTCATCAATTCCTTTATCACATTTATAAAGGATTTGGTTGATGGTTAAAGCAGGCGAAAGTGAGCTGCTTTTTCGACTCAAGTACATCCCGTTGGGGTAGTGATCGCAGGGGACTCTCTACGTTGCATATAGAGGATGCTTTAACTTGTAATTAATACATTAATAACAGTTTCCATGAAGTCGTACACATTCTGTTTGAAAAAGGAGACCTATGTGGGCTTGGTTTTCCTAGCACAATTGATTTTTGCTTTTATTGAAACTTCTTTAATGTTGTATTAATTGTTCTTAAGTAAATAAGAGTTAAACATCATAAGAATCCGTGAATGATGATTTGGTATTTTTTTATTTAAAGTTGCGGCAAAATCGGCTTCCTTCGATGATATCATTAAGACGCCTTGGAAGAGGGATCTAACAATGCCGTGTAGAGCAGTTGGAACGCCGTCTCCTGAGAAGAAGTGGTTGCTCAGGTAACCTGCATTCAATTACATAACCGCTCTACAGTACAAATTTATTTTTACTTCAAGAAATAAACATGCTTGTTATTGTTGTGGTTTTTAAAAAGATATTTTAAAAGTAAAATTTTAATAGATTTTTCTCTTAATTACTTGCATTTAGATATATCGGTATCTTATTTTGAAAATCCAAAATATAACAAATATTGTACGAGTATTTAAATTCGATTATCCAGAAATTAAAAAAATACGCGACTAAGAAAGACGTTTTATAATAATTTATACTAGTTAGTTTGTCTATCATAATATACCCAATTTAAAATAATATTTATAATTTTCTTAGCCTGTTTCCATCATTAAGCTGCTAATAACAAAAGCAATACATGACGGTGCAAAAGCTATCAAGTTTTGCGGATTATCTCTGGAGTCTTTATTTCTCATGCTGCTCACAGTCGCAGTCTTTGAAAGCTACGAATGACGCACTTTAATAATATCTTTAGTATTTCTAAAATCTGAAAAAAACAAGCCTACTCTTTAGCATATGAGTTTTGATAAATATTTTCTCCTGAATAAAAAGTTTTCGCATTTTTCCATAAAATCGAAACTTTCATGTCATGTAGAAATTTTACTGTCGAAAACAAAAACAAACTCTCCAATCGACCAAATCAAGCAAATTCCATTCACATCAGTCAGTTGCGCTTCTGATTCCATTGGTAATATAGACCGTTATTCGTAACATATGAATTATTCATGTTTTCAGGAAAGTATATTTTAAATGACGGTTGTTTCTACTTTAATACATTAATATGTTATTAACTTAAATTCAGAAATAAATACTACAATAGTTCAGAAATCGATAACTTTTTCTGATCATTAAGTATAATTTCTTTGCTAGAATTTGAAAAAGCTGTTAAAAGGATGAATGCTATTTAGAAAATATAGCAATTTTTTTAACATGATAAATTCTGATTTTGCACATTACTGCAATAAAAGAAATTAGAAAGTTTAGTGTAGGTCCTCAGTGCTAATTTTTCTAAGACATTTCGTTCTAATAATATCCTAAGATGTGTTTCCTTTTTAGAATATGATTGCGTAACCATATTGCAGTAGATGAAGTGATCTATTTATAATGATGGTTGTCAGATACCTATTAGATTATAGGAATGTGTTTCTTGTAGTTTCCTATCTAAGAAAGTGTAAATTGATGTCGAAGGATGGAAACACACGTTGCATTTAATTTGACATCTAGCAGCGAGGAGGAAACTTCCTGTGCCAGCATTGGTACTGTCTCTGAATTTTGTAAACACGCCGTCATTCTCAATAGACTTATTGATTGCATATTTTATTCATGACAAGAAAAAAAAAACTGATCATGCGAACATATATAAAAACTTACGTCCATAGTTGTGTAAATAAATTGTAACAAGTTTGCAGTTCTCAAATTATTTTTTTGAATATTTTTCTGAAATGAATATCTCAGAGATGTTTATTATATATAAAATTAAAAAAAAAAAAACTTCACGATTACAGGAAAAGTGAAAAAAGAATGTACTTCAGAAATTTAATAGATTTATCAAGATATTTAAAGAAAATATTAAGAAAATCTATATGAAATTTTTTGATGTTGAAAATATGGTATTGCAAGTCGCATCCAAATCTTTATTTTGAAAATTACTGTTTAATGTTCGGAATTCGGATTTTTTTTTATAGTTAAGAGAACTATAAAGGTACTTCAGACCAAAAGTTATACGGATAATCATTGTTATATAAAAAAGAACATGAATACTTAGAGAAATGTTAATATAAAAGTGGAAAAGTAGTAGATGAAGTATCTAATGATTACATTTGAAACTCTAAGTAAAGTAAAGTAAAATTCAGTTATAAAAATAAAAAAGGAAACTTGAGATATTTCAGTTATTTCTCGGAATATCACTAATTTCAGGAAAAACAATAAATATTCGTTTCATTAGAATTGTCAATAGTAATTAAAGTGTTTAGATTGTAATGTTTAAAAAGTATATGTGTTTTTCTTTCAGACAAGATGATAAGCTTTAATCTTGATAATTTCTGTAGTCTGTCTCAGAGTTCTGTGAACCATAAGGCTAACAGTGGCAGTAACTTATGCTTTTTTCCTGTTAGGTCTCATTCTTTGCGTAAAACAACGAAAATAGGTTTTTGAACTCTTGTTATTAGGGAATGGGATATTTCAGCTAAGGCTGGTTATGCATCTATGCATCTTACTCTTGCAGTGGCATCTTACCCACGCAGGCTGCACAAGATGCCAGTTTGTAAAGTTTTTTAAACATTACTTTACTCATACTCACAGATGATATATAATCCTGCCAAATTTTTTTCACGTAAATAAACGTTCAGGGAACGTGCAAGCGTAATTGAATGATAATAACTCGCTTACTTTTGATCTGGCAAGACAAAAAAAGACTTAATAGCGGAATCCCCCCCCTCCCCCAATAAATATATATTGATATTTATATTGATTAATAAATCCACGTTTCATCTACTGAATAATGTTATTAATTGATTATTTTTGCTATTAATGTTCTGAAGTTGATTTGTCAACAACTATAATAACGTAATCTCTAAAGAAGATCTGCCCCACCTCTGTATAAGATATATACGTAAGGAAAGATCTCCATCAATAGAACATTTTTTATCATTACGAATTGTCTCAATTATTAATCCGTTCGGAGTTATATACGTCTAGATACGACGTTTGAGTCATTGATTGTGGTGAGTGTGGGTGGCAGGGAAGCCAACCACCTACAGGCGGGGGGTGCTTGGCAGTAGGTGGTTGGCTGCCCTGACATCCACATTCACCACACTCAATCAATCCCACCGTTATTAATTATTATACGTAATTAATAATTAAAATTATTTCAAGTAAATAATAATTATTTACATGTATTAAATGAAAATAATATTTACTGTTTCTGAAAATAATTATTAAATGATAATTAATTAATACATCCGGGAAGATGTCAACGAGATAAGTCATATCTAGTCGTATATAACTCCGAACTGACTAATAATTGCGACGAGTCGTAGAAATAACATATGTTCTATGTAAGGAGATATTTCTGTAGGTACAGTATATATCTTAGCACTATACAGGGTGGGCCAAATTCCCATAGAGTTTGCCCCTTTCTCCTTTGTTAGATCTTTTGTTTTTAAAATATAATTCATTCATTAAAGCATTAAATTGAGAGAATGGAATGAATAGCATGAAAAATAGACAAGTACACATAACCAAACATTACTAAAATTTCAAATAACTTCTACTTTAACATCACTATATTTCATCTCCCTCAGCGAGAGACTTCTTCAGGTGACAATAGAGGACAAGAAATTAACTCTTTTTCCTCATAAATTCATTTGGATACAAAAAGAACTAAACAAACACAAAAACAACGATCCAAACATTTCATAACTTGCCAAATACTAATAACAATAAGTCCAAATCATGCTAATATTAGGTAAGTTATGAAATGTCTGGATTGTTATTTTCTATGATTGTTTAGTCCTTTTTGTAACCAAATAAATTTATGAGGAAAAAGAGTTAATTTCTTGTCCTCTATCGTCACCTGAAGAAGTTACTCGCTGAGAGACATGAAATATAGTGATATTAAATTAGGAGTTCTTTGAAATTTTAGTAATGTTTGGTTATTTCAGTAAAATAAAGAAGAATATTGATGAAGAATATTTTAACTAGGTAAGCAAATTGGTTGGGAGATTTATTTTATTTTATAATTTTCGTTTTATTTTATAATGTACTGTAAAAATGTCAGTCAAATACCTTTAATTTTAAATAGTTTTAAGAATTTATGTAAAATGTTGTTTGAAAAGTGTTTTCTAATTTTGTTCTTTCTCTTTTTAACTTTATTGCTCCTATACTTTTATGTCTTCTTCCATTCCTGTGCCCCATTTCTTCACTTTCATTCCCCCCCCCCCCCCCCCCAATTTTTCTTCTTATTTCTTTTGTTCAATATCAATAAATAAATAAAACCATTCCGCTTGTTTAAGCCCTCAAGCCGAATACCTCTTTATTTGGATTTCTCCTATTTGAATATAGAAGGACTTTTAATTAAAAAATAAAGCCTATCTTTAAATAATTACTACCAACTGTAAAGTAATTTGTGTTAAACAATAGGGAAGCCTTTCTTGTTAATAATCAATTTCCAGCTAAACTAATTAAACAACATTTTTAAAGTTTATATATTAGTATCAGGATGACTGGGCAACTACCGTACAGCAGTGCATTACACCCATGTTAAATTTATCATATGTTCGAACTGATGTTTCACCGGAATTAAAGTTAACTTGAATTGACATCACGTTCTGAGAAGCAACGGCATTGAATAATTAAATCTTAAGGTTGGGATTTCACTCCGTCAACTGCATCTTTTATAAGAGAGACAGGGACTTAAGTGAGGTGCAATTCGAGTTTTGAATTTTAAAGTAATTTTAGGGTACTTTAGCATTACTTCATTTATATAATAGGGTATCGAATTAAAATAATCAAATAATAAAACCTAAAATACTGACTTCAAATATGTCTGAAAAATCTTATTTGTATAAACTGTAAAAACGTCTAATAAAAAATTAAAAATGGTTAAGGTTTTCATATAGAATTTGTAGGTGTATTTCCCATCTTTTGTTCTTCCCAAGTAGGTCTTCCTATCTTATGTTTGCAATTAAGTTCTCGTTAATGGCACACAGGTAAAACTGTTACACTATGAATTATTGATTCTCTTCTGTTTTTCACTCCATTCATTTAGATATTTGTTTAATCTTAAGAATTATTCCGAACTGATTTCCCTCGAGGATATGATAAATAAATTACTTTTTGATAGTTTAAAAAATTTAAATAATGAAAAGATAAAATGAATTTCCTTATATTTTCTTAATATAAATTCTTAATAGTTTTCTACAAAAGAAAAACATGTTTTTGGGCAAAGAAATTAAAAGCAAATAAAACTATACATTAAATTTTAAATAGCTTTTAAAAAAAATAATTATGGGAAGTTTTGAAGTTAAAAACTTCTTTTGAAATGTAAAATCAAAATGTAGCAAATCAATTTGGATACCTTCAAAAATTATCTTTTGATTCCTTAGTTTTCCGCCAGAGCAATTAATTGATTAGGCATAGTATTTTACAAAAAATATATATATTTTTTTCAAAAATTAAAATAAGTTATTAAAATAATGTAAAGCCAATAATATTCATACTTGGTATATGATCAGGTACGCATTGCTTAGTGATTTGGCATTCTGCGTCGTTAACGTTAGCGTCGATAAATAAAAAAATTACCAAGTATACAGAAAATTGGTCCGGTCGTTTTAACGTGAGCCTATGCAGAAATAAGGAAAATTTTTTTTTAACTATTTCACAGGGCTAGTAGGAGTCCCGTGTCTGTGTATATGTGTGACGCCTCCACATCTTGTGTCTTTGTGTATGTGTGACATAGTCTAAGTCCCATGAGTCGTATTTCGTAGTAATCCCCATGATGTGAGGATTTGGAGATAAATCCGACTTCTGGTTTAGTCCAATTCCGTTGGAAAAGATTAGGAGAAAATTTGGGGTCTTATTTATAATGAATCGATTAGGCTTAGAACAAATAGGCCTACGATACCCTTGACTCATTGTGACCATTCACGGTTCCGATGGGAATGATTGGCGGCAAATATTTTCCTGCAAGAGCACTTGTGGCACTTGGAGCAATGGGAGAGTTTTAAAGAGTATAAAGTGAATGGGGAGTTTATATACTATAAAACAATGAATTAACTTTATTTTTATGAATGGATTGGGGGGGGGGGGGTTAAGAAAGTAATATATCCATTTTTAAGTTATCCCATAAATCATCAAAGTATTAAGGAAATCAGACCACTTATTTTTAATGTTATACCATACACAGACGCAAAAAATGATATTTGAATCATTAAAATTTCGTTTGCTTTGTTATTTACAAAAAACAAAATGCATTTCGAAAGTCTATCCTGAAATGTTATCTTGAGTCTCCTATGAGGGTTGTTACTTGAATAAAAAGTTCTTTCCGTTTTGAAACAAGCTGACTTTTACAGTCCTCTGACCGACATGAAATATAATAAACGTAGGAAGAACGGCGTACGTTCTTTCATCTTACTGTCCATCAATCTTACCCAGAAGGAAATTCTGGTGCCCTTCTGAACCCTTTTGTAAGTCTTATTTAATCTGGGGTTTTGTGATCCAATCGAATCCTTTCTATCCGAGCCCTCCTACCTATTCGACCATTAATGAAATTTCCCAAGGCCCTTTCGGCTTGCACTTCCCAATCTTGAACGCCCACCAGAAAATGCGGGATTAATTCTGTTTTGTGATCGATTCTCAATGTTGTTCCGATGTCAGAGGAAATCCTGTTACCGTTGCAGTGGCAAGGCGATCGAGCATCACGACCGGCTGCGCATCGGGGCCGACGGCACTCTCCTTATCAAGAAGGTTCAGATGGAGGACGGCGGCAATTACACGTGCAACATCCAGAACTTGTACGGCAAAGACGAAGTGAATTACCTTGTCATCGTCTTAGGTAAGAGTGTGAAACAAAATTACCTAGAAAATTCTGAAGCCTTAGGCTGGGAACGGAGATTCCACCATGTACTGTAATCATCATGCTGTTATCATGGCCTTTATATTTTTTTCCCTCTTTCCCCCACCCCCACTCCTCTTTTTTTTTTATCGATTGAATACGGTTAAACATTCTTTGTTCCGGAAAAGTCCCTTAAATTGGATACTCTGCTCCGTTGAAACTCCCAAATGGATTAAAGCCTAAAACATACTTAATCTCTCTCTTCCTTATTCCCTAAGGAGAACTTTTTAAATTGAAATCTGAACAAAATTAAATTATGTAATTACTTTCCCTTTTTATTTTTCAAATTCCTTTTCATTGCAAATTTAATATCGAATGCAATAGGAGATTCAGCTTACTTTTATTTTCTCCTCATTTTCCTTTCAGAAATCTAATACATTAACATTTCTTAGTTATTGCAGAAAACTCTTTTCAATTATTGCCTTTATAATGATTTTTGTTTTGCATTAATGAAAACATTTCGAAAATTAAAACGTTTCCCTTCATAAATTTCATTAGAGTTTTTAAGTTAAAATAATTACAAAAAAATGTAAAATTTTCTGCAATTCGTCTAAAATTGCAGAATTTTAGAAAATTTTTAATTTATTTTTCAAAACTCTTGCATTATTTTGATGCTGACTCTTTTCTCTTGGATAAAATTTGCTGGTTTGTTTCTACCATTACCATCCACCTCCACTAATTACCCAACCTCGCAATTACCATTTCCCCCATTAACCACCACCCGTTCTATCCTTACCTGTCATTCACTGCAACCTGATAACTTTTCCATCAAATTCTGTATCTCTCCGTCATCGGTTTTGAGGAATTTAATTGAAATTCACAAAAATAAATTCATCTGTTTTAGTCTATAGTTATTGGTAATGAGTCGAAAATCTCACTAAGGTAGCTCATTCAATTTCGTGATTTTGAAAAATGTCCTTATTGCTTTCAACTATGAAATAAAAGCATTCTAATGATTATATATTCATGCTACAGTTGCATCAAACGACTATAAGGACAACAACGAAATGATATATTAGTTTTGAAGACAAATGTTATGAAAACGGGTTTTTTTTTTGCCTAATTCCATAAAACCCTTTTTTAATTTGGTGATAATATTACATTTATAAATGATACTCCGTATTATTTAGATCCGTAGACACAGATGGACTTCCTAAATAAATACGAATAAGGTTATTTCCTACAGTGTTTCATAAATACGTTACTTTATAACTTTTATTTGTGAAATATCAACGCTAGAAATTATACTCTTCGATGGATAATATGGCCTCTCTATCATCCATATATTAATTCAAAAGTTCTTTACTCCTGCTAACACCAATCTATGAATAGATTGGACTAGTCTATAACTTTCTACATTACGTAATTCCGCACAGAAAGTTATATATATTTCATTTTGGCATTCCATAATTCGCGAAATTAGATGAGTCTACCTTATTGTTTGAAAAACAAATCATTTTTTACCTGTAATTTTGTTTAAGTTTGAAATTTTGCATGTTTAGAAATATCAATAAATATGAATGTCGCAATCAGTGTGGAACCCGAAAAGCTAAAATAAGCAATAAAAAACTCGCCAAAAGAATAAATTGCGAGAAAACTCCTATACACCCGAAACGCGGCCGCTATGAATTTTTTTAGCGCATAGCTGCGCAGGTAGAGATTATTTTACAAATCTCTATGCGCGGAAATATTCTCTAAAAAAAAATCATAGCGGCCCCGTGTAGCGTGTACATGAGTTTTCTCGCAATTTATTCTTTTGGCGAGTATTTCATTGCTTATTTTAGCTTTTCGGGTTCCACATTGATTCCGACGTTTTCTCGTATAGGCCCGGGCACCGAGACCTGGTTGTGTACTGATGACTGCTCCTAGCTGATCGCCATATTAGCGTGAAACAGCAGTACTAGGATGTCATTTCGTATACAACTTGGTCTCACGCTTTATTTTAATAAATTTGAATGTAAGAAAAAATTATCAATTGAAATAACTATTCCTTTGCTCATATTCTTTATGTTAAATCTTTGTGATTTCTTCGGAATTTTTTTTTAATTTTCCTATTGCAATTTTATTCAAAATGTGTTTATTAAATTAACATTAATTTATTTTATTTATTTAATTTAATAAACACTTTTTGAATAAAATTGCATCGGGAAAACTAAAAAATTTTCGAAGTAATCATATTTAACTATTAATGAAGCATCATATCTTAAGATGAACCCTTAAGGTACTGATTCAAGAAATTATTTCTTTTATATATTTCCTTTATCAATTCACCTGAAATAAGCATCTGAGATTTCTGTTTTCTTGTTTTTAATTTTCAAAATATTCTGTAATTAATTAAATGAAAATTCAAAAATAGTTAATTTTTGGGGGGTTTTCACGATATTACTCGAACTTAAAATTTAAGAACTTGACGAAAACCTGCAATGGTAAAAAGTTTGTAAAATAAGGATTCGTATTTAAAATATTTAATATTAGTGCAACAGTTAATTTAAAAAAAAAATCGTATTTTTTAAAATTGTTTGAGATTAAATTCTTTTTTCTTTTACGTCGTATCAAATAATCATACTAAAAAATGTTTTCATTAAAGGCTTTCTAAATATCCTGCAAATTTAGTTTATACTATTCGTTTCCAAAAATAAATTTGTTTTCAAGTATTTTTTTATCGAAATAGATTTTAATAGAATTAACACTTTTTGAATTTAAATTTAATTAATTACAGAATGTTTTGAAAATTTAAAACAAAAAAATATAAATCCCCACATGCCTCACATGTTTATATTTAAATTTTCAGAATTTTAGGTACATTGGTAATAGAAATATATAAAAGAAATGTATAAAATAAATGTGTAAAAGAAATATATATATAAAAGAAATGTATAAAAGAAATGTGTAAAAGAAATATATATATAAAAGAAATTTATAAAAGGTTTGCTTGAGTCAGAACCTTAAGGAGTTTGCAGCTCAAGTCGGGTTTGGAGGATCGGGATTTTTCCTTGAGAATTTCTCTCTTAGAGGGCTTCCAGGATTCACGCAGTCCTTTGTAGAATCATATTTCTCAACATGAGTGTTGAGCGGTTGAGCTTCGGACTGGACTCAGACCTCAATTTTGTACTTTCTTCAACTGCGCTGCCTAGTCTCTAATAATTATGTAGACGTGATGCTTTAACTTATAGTCATATTTCAAGTTACATATTCTGTACCTAAGCATTCTAAGGTAATTCTATATAATATATTTACTTTACTATGTGTTTTATTATACATACAATTTCTATTTCCTAATAGTTCCACCTTCTCCTCCAAAACTTGGAGTATATTCAAAAACTATGTCTTCACTTCAATTGAAATGGCAATCCGGAATGAGCGGAGGAGATTCTATTCGAGGTAAAAAAATTAAAATCTTTCAAATTAAAATTTTCAAAAAGTATTCAATTTTAAGAAAACAATGCAACAATTTGGATCTTTTAAAAAATCTCAACCTTAATAAAATAAATAAATATTTTATTTCGTTCTTTTTCCCTTTCATATCGATCTTTAAATTTCTAAATCAAAATACAAATACAGTGCAACTTGGATAATTCGAACGTCTTTAATTCGAAATCGTGGTTAATTCGAAGATTCAACTTCCTTAATTCGAAGTTTTTTTATAAAAAAATTCGAACCATAACGACTTTTCGGCGTTTCATCGTTAAGAAATTCGACACGTGACCACCGAAATCCTTTCCCACCACCGTTCGACACGTGACACTATTCGACACGTGACGCTTCAGGCGCCATTCGAGCTTCCTGCTGACAGTGTCACCCTGTCTTTCAGTAAACCACGCGTGTACAAGAATTTAACGTTCGCTGAAAAGGTCGCCGTCATTCGCGAGGTCGAAAAGGGTGTGAAGAAGAAATGCCAAATCGCCAACGAGTACGGGATAGCGCCGAATTTCGTCGGTACATTGAAGGACAAACCAACGTAAGTGAAGCTGTTTTCCGTTCAGTAAACATGCTTGATGATTTTGCTAAACAATTCTGCTAAACGACTGAATTCTACAAAACAATCAGACAATTTTGAAAAACTATAATTTTCTGTATTGAATGTAATATGTACTGTAGCTTACGTAATATAAATCTTATTTTGTTTACATACATATAGTGTTTAAGTGTTTCATACCATGATCTTTCTGAATAAATATTTATTTACTGACAGAATAATCTTTTCAAGCATTCAGTGGACCTGAAATTAAAGTTAAAAGTTGTAACTTGTTTAATTCGAAGTTTTGGATAATTCGAAGTTTTGTAGTGGTCCCTTCAGCTTCGAATTATCCAAGTTGCACTGTATTATAATTTCTTATATTTACATATAAATTACAATAAAGTAAATTATACATGTTTGGTAACTTTGATAAGTTTCGTAAGCTTGTTTGGATTTATTTGAAGTAAGTTTGTAAAAAATCATTCTTTTAATAAAAAAATAATTTTATAAAATTACCAACTATTCTAAAAAAAACCAAGGATAAAATTTGAGAATCATTTCATATGTTTAATTATATTCAAACAACAAAACAGTAAATTATAACAAAGTTTTGATAAGCATAAGGGATTAATTAATGTTATACTAAAATTTTTATATTTATAGAATCCTATGTAAATTTTGTATTCATTTGAATTCAAATAAATTTGTATTTATTAGTAGCTATTATAATATATATATATATATTTATTTAATTTAATATATATATATATATATATATATATATATATATATATATATATATATATTTACTATTATTTTATGTCATATGTATAAAATTAATAATACCAAGCAACGAAAATTAACAACGAAAATACAAAATTGTTTCATCCAAATGTTTTTGTTAAGTAATTTATTATAAACGTTTACAAGAAATATAAGTTTTTATATAAATATATAAAACTAAAATTCTTTATTAAACAATTACACAATATATTAGTAATTAATAATTTCTTACAAATGTCATTAAATCACCTTATTAAATGTTATATATGAAATTTTGTCAATTTTTGATCTTTCTTTCTTTTTGGTATTGATTTCATAAAATATGCTTTCACTAATTAATAGAATAATTCTCAGTTTTATTCTATAAAATTGAGTAAAAAAAGGCATTACTTACTTAGTAAAACTAAATTTTACTTTTTCAGCAGTGTTCAAAATGCTTCCAAATTCGTAGAGTCTAATATTTCCTGAAAATTAAATAACATGTCATATTCATCAGAAGTTTTCATGTACAACTAATAACTCATGGAAATAAAGAGAAGCTTTCCGTTACATATTTTGTGCTCTGCATTCACTGATATTAATATCTTTTTTTTGTCGTTCATGAATAAATATTAACTCGAGGCTGATCTTGTTTAGTCCACTGTGTCTGCAATTCATACATTTTTTAGAATCATTCTTTCGTTTGAAGCGGATTCCTACAATTTTTATCAGTGTTTCTTTCTTTTACTCACTGGAGAATACGAAAATGCAAACATACTTACTCTACGTGAGTCCGTACATTATTTATAATGCTCTTTTTACAATTTATGTTTTAGCAGTTGCCCATTTAATTTAGTAATTCAGCTAGGTTATTGTAATTCACCTAATTATGCAAAATTACCACTCGAAAAATGGAGTTTACTATCAGTACGGCTAAGTAAACCCTTTATTTATTGTTTACAAAAATAGTTTGTAAACTTTCGTGAAGATCTTTTTTCTTGCAATAAAAATAGCTGAATAAATATCAAAGCAATGGAAATTTTAAAGTATTCTGAAAATATAGAATATTTAATGTAAACTTCAAACTTCTTTATTAAATTAGATATGCCTAATCTAATTTTTTTCCAAATTCCGTAAGCCTTACTTTTTCATTTATTTTTGATCCTGTGTTTAACAGAAAATCTGCATCACGTTGGAAGTAATATTCAATGTTCCACGTTTCCTTAATAGTCGGTAGCAAGTAAATGGTATGTTTGGGAACTCTCGGTTTGGTTCTGTAAGTCAATTGTGGAATTGAAATATTAAATGAAAAGTAACTGAATTGGATATCAGAATAAGGACCAAGAATGAGTGAATTCACAAATGAAAAGAAACAATACAGAATGTATGTCTTCGATATATAGGATACATTTTTACATATAAAGTGCCTTCTGCATAGTTCTCTTAGCTATCGTAAATAATAAGTAAATAAGGATAGAATTGGCGACTAAGCACTCTTTATTCATATGAAACAATGTTTGAATAAATTCACAGGAAATATACACGTCATTATATGTTGCAACAGGAACGATTTATATTGATTTCAGTATATATCTGATGAATAGATAACGAGTTGGGAACCAACAAAACGAAACTGAGAAAAACTACATTATATTTTAAAGCGAAATAATTGTAATAACTCGAAAATTATTATCTTAAAAAAACAAAAACAAAAAAAAAAACTTCAGTTGTAGATAAAGGAGACAAAATGTAAACTTGATATTTTTATTTTGATTTAACAAAGTCTTTAAAATATGAATCGTGATGAATCTGAATTTAATTAGAAATGCTGGGAATTTCCTTTTATACAACGATTTTTGCCATGCAGATATAATAAAGTTCATATTATATCTTGTTTCTGTTAAGTTTCAGCTATTTTAAACTTATACCATATTTTGATTTCTTTCTTGTTAAAGTGGAATTGAAAAGAAACAACGAAGATTCGATCCTATTTGTTCTATTCTGATGTTTCTGTGTATTGCTGTCTTTGATGTTGGATTCGGATGAATCTCAATACATTTTAGAAAAACAACCACATTGAAGTCAAAAGTATTAATTTCAAAAATAAAATTTAATTTGCTAATTTACGAATGTTAAAATAAAATTTGAAATTCTCAGCAAAAATAACACTATTTATAATCTTTGTTGGTACTCCCTATTTCTAGCAGAATACTAGAAGTTTCTTAAAAAATCTCGTTGGTAGAAGCAAATGAAATGCTGACTTTCTACCTGAAGTTCTTGGAATTTTATAATTTAAGTGCGAAGTTTTAACTTTCTTGAAATCAAGAGGAAGTATGTCTACTCTCATTGTTGCTACCATGAACTCCTGACTCTTCATTTTCATAATTCTTCTCAGATGAAAGCTGGACTAGAGCTCCCACTGAGAATCAGTCTCTGAAAATACTTGAAATTGCTACCGCTGAGTAGAAAGGAATTTCTCGTATAAGAAAATTCACTTTTCCCTACTTTAAACCTTCTTTCTGAAATTGGTGAGTTTTCCTGTAATGAAGATTTTTATTTTATCTTTGGAAGGTCTCGTGGTTAGTCGAAATAAGAAAAATAAAATCAGCAAACAGGTTTCTTGTAAATTCTTTTGCTGTATCACATTTTCAAGTCATTGTATTGTATTAAGATTTAAAACAACGAATTTCTGCAAATCACAATAGACACCACAGTTAGCCGCTAATCTAGCGCATCAGTGAATGTTAAATTGAATTTCAGTTGAACCTAAAGCAATCCAAAGCAACTAACCACGTAATTAGACGGTGATGAATATTAACATCAGCCTCCATTCCGCTGAACTTCATTTCCCAAAAGACCTCTTGTTTACCTGGCTCACCATTGTCTTTTTTTCCTATTAGTAGCGTTTAGCCCCGAGATATCTGCTTGTAGCTCTTGAAACGGGGATGTTTCAAACTTGATTATACTGGCATATTATAATACATTCATCACGCATTTCTTGAGGATAAAAGATTCATGAAGAATATTAAACTATCTTGAACAATACAATTGATTGAATGGTAATTCGTGCAGATTGATGTCATATTCTGGTCCGAATGTAAGTTTTAAATTGCAGTAGCATAATATCTATTTTGATATTTTTTACTACTAGGGATCTATTACAGATAACATGATACCTCGTCATAATAAATGGTAACTCATGAAGAAAATAGCATAAACAAACAATAAAAAAGATAAAAATTAAATTAACATTTAATGGTATTACCAATAAAATGGATACAAAAGCTTATGGCAATAAATTTGTGAAGTTCTTTAATAATAATAGGGAAGTTAAATAATTACTTACTAAATAATGACAATAAATGAGAATTTGCTAATGGGCCATTTCGTGTTACGTGTGTGACACTTGGAAAACATTTTTTTCTAATTAATCAAGGATTTTTCAATATGTATTTCTTATTTAAAAATCCTAACAAAAGTTCTTTAAAATAATATACACTTTACCATATTCTTTTATGCAGAAACCTATCAGTTTGATATAATAGTTATTTTTTAAACAGCTTTTTAAAAAACGTTAAGTGTGTGACTTAGAAAAAAAGCAAATTTTGAGTAATGGCATTAAATGATATGTTTCTGAGAGTTTTATTGCCCCACATTTAAATTAAAAAATATGGTAATAATTTATTTACCATACCATCTAAAATCACAGTTAAAATTTAAATTTAATAAATAATTGAATAAATGAAAATTAAAAACCTGCGTTACGATGTGACACCCTGATCGTTACGTGTGTGACCATGTGAATTCAAAGTAAAAGTTTGCTTTTAAAAATGAGGATAAAAATGTATTAAAATATTACATGATATTTAAACATTTACACAATTAGTCATTCAATAATTATTTTTATTACTGTTCATTTAACATTTCAAATCAACTTTAAGTTATTTAAATCAATTCTTATCTGAACAGAGTTACTTATAAAATTGAAACATCATCCAGTCTAAACATCCCTTTGTTAATTTTCTAATACAAAAGAAACTTAACAAAAGTTAAAAGTTAAAAATTTAGAGTAATTTTCTCATCAATTACGTCAGCTATTAATAAAGTGTTAACATTTTTAATACTTTTAGTATTTTAGAATTATATTTTTCCCAATTAATTTGACTGAATAATCTATATTTTATATAGTTTTCTAATCTTACACCAAAATTATTATTCAATTTAAAGATTAAAAAGATTTTTAACCAATTGTATCTAGTTATTTTCATTATTTTGATTATTTTTTTCCCATTGACATTATAAATGTTATTCATAATTATTTTATAATTAATTTTTTCTTTAATTTGTTCCTAATCTTGTTTTTGTTTGTTTTGTTTTTTTTTTTTTGTTTTTTTACAAAATTTTTTCAAAATTTATTTCAAAATTTCAAGATTTATTTCAAAATCTGTCACACACGTAAAAAAATGTTACGTGTGTGACATATTTTGAAAGTTGTACAACTTTTTCATTTTTTAATAGATTTTTATATAACTTTACAAAAGTCATCTTAATATTTTTTTAAAAGAGAAAAATAAGTTTTATATTAAAATTTTAACTAAACTAGAAGTTATAAAAACTTTTTAGATTCAAATGTTACGTGTGTGACAATAGTTTTATCACGCCTCTTCAAAAGTTTTCTAAACTATTAAATTTTTTACAAAATATGCACTTCTAACTCTATTCACAGTCTTGAGTATTTCATAAATTGATTTCTATCATTTAAAATAAATAAATTATGCAAAATATTTTTTAAATTCAGAAATCATCAGTGTATTTTAATTTCATCATTCTGCAATTTTTTATGTACTTATATATTAAAAGGTATTTTTTTTAATAAAATTTTAGTTTAATAACAAAAATTTTTGCATCATGAGAAAAAGCACAGTTTTTCCTACAAATAAAATTCATTAACATTTTTCTATGTTAAAAAATATTTTTTTGCTCTCTGCACGGAATGGCCCTAATACAAAGTTTCACAAATGGACATTGTTTAATGATTTATGTAAAAATAAGATTTTGTGAAATATTGTAAATTGAATCTTCATTTCTAGAATCTTAACTGATTTTAACCTTTTTTAATCATTTAATTTTATTACTAAAAATACAGTATCTTAGAGCTTTGATAATACTGAAACCTTTTACTGATATTGCGCTTTACACAAAACTCAAAATGTGTGAATCCAAACATTATGCAGTACTTTTGCTTAAAGTCGTCCAATTGCTTTTAAGGTCTCTCAATGGTCGCAAAGATAAATTTTACATGTTTCAGGTTACATCCTGCATTACAAGAGAGACACTGGAAAGTGGGAGAAACGAGAACTACCCCCTGAGATCGACTCTTTCACATTAGAGAATTTGGCTTGTGGAGCCCCTTATGAAATTTACATGGAAGCTTTCAACAACATCGGAATAGGAGCGCCTTGTGATATCATCACCATCACGACGGAAGGAGCAGGTAATTAAGCTACCCTTTTTACCATTAAGCAATTACAGTAAATAAATAAATAATGATAAATTGATAAAGTTCCAATGACTCTGTGGACAAATTATTGTAAGGTGTTTAGTTGACATAAGTTGTAATTTAATGGCAATGTTTATAAGAAAAAAGATTGTTTCTTAAAAAATATAAATATGAAATATCAATTATTTTTAGTAAGGAAAAATATTTTTTTTTCTTTCAGTAGGTTATATATGATCAGGGTTAAGACGAACTGATGTTAATAAGATTCAGTATTGGATAACATTTGACATTAGTGGAAGAATATTTCTTACAGTAATTAATGTCTATTCTTAGAAGGCATGATTATGAAAGTAAAAGCTCTTAATAAAATATCACTTATGGGTGAATTTTAATGACTGGATGATAATCATATCATCTTGGGTTCTGCAAAGAAATTAAATTAAGGGAAAAAAAATCGTGTATTAGAGGAATTGTAATGCAAAATTATTTAATATTCGTGGAACGTTCTGACTATTTCATTTTAGTAATCTATAAATGTATGATTATTATTTAAAGTTATATTGCCGTTCATAGTTGACATTTATAATTTTCTTATCTTTCTATTCGTTAGTACCATATTTGTGTATTGTATTTTTCGAATATTGCCTACAATGTTCGAAAGCGTTCTCATATTCCCGTGTGATTAAGGCAACTGGATGAACAAATAATATGGTAAATTAAATTACAACAGGTTTGCTAGTTTGCCTGAAGCTTGAATATTATATAACGCTTGCTATTCTCTAAAGGATGGCAGATCATTTGACCTATTCGTAAAGCGAAGCATATATTTGTGATGCCCTTTAGTATTCGTTGTCTTTAGCTTTAGAAGATTAAGCCGAAAAAACGTTGTTCTTCCATCCAGGTGTCAATTATTTATAATGAAAAGCTATTTCTTTTGGAAATCATTTTAACTGTTAAAGGTTGATTTAAGCTATCAAACCAACGTTTCAATGAAATGTAAGCGATATCTAGTCATGAACGGAAACAGCAGAAGATTTCTTAAATCTGGCTCACATGAAATTGGAAACCAGGATTCAAAAAACGATACTCTATCAATTATATTAATTTTGTCGTAAGTGTTCTGTAGATCTCTAAAATTATACCTGTGAGATGAATTTCAGCTCTCATAAAAATCTCTTGCTTGTTTTTCTGCTTTTTATGGATACGTTGAGGAACTTTGTTTTTGAAGTATGTGCCAAATCATGACAGATTAAAGAATTTGAGCGATCACAATCTAAATAACTAAAATCTTTTATTTCTCTGTCTGTCTGTCCGGCGAAATTGTTAATTATTAGTTTCCCTTGCTGAGAAAGTCAGATTATAATTTTTTTTTGCACCATGCATGGGATTTGAACCGAGGACCTTCGTCCTCGCAGTCAGAAACGCTAACCATTGGACTACTTCTGGTCCCCCAATATCAAATCCTACTTTTAGTCTATTTGTTTTCGCGCTATCAAATAATAAGTTCATTCAAAAAGGAATAAAATATCACTTTTTGCCATAACCGCTTGGAATCGATTCTTCTTGGATTATCTCATACTTACCAGACGGGAGACATGGGGATGGTCTAGCTGCTAATAAAAGCTTAATTGAGATATACAGCTAGTTAACTTCAAAATATTATATGTTTTTATATTAATCACATCTTTTCGTTTTCCATGATGTGTTAATATAAGAGATGTAGTAGTTCCAGCTAAGATATTTAGATACATTTCATCAGGCCCGTAGCCAGAATTTTGTTTCGGGGAGGGCTCATTCCTTGAAAAAGGGGCTTATCATGGTCGGCTATAGTAAGAATAACATCTGACTTCCCTTGGATGTCGAAGATTCGACTGAGGGACTTCATGTGACTAGTTCCTTTGATTTCAACTCTGAGAGGGATTTTTCTTTTGTGTAAATTTCCGGGAAGGGCTTCAGCCCCTGAGTCCCTCCCTGGCTACGTGCCTGTATTTCAACAATAGCATCAAAACGTACAATTAGATTTCTTATATAAAAATATTGATATAACTCGTTATATAATATAATCTAAAATTTTAATTTCAGAAGCGATATAAGGCACTTTTGTTTATATTAAAATATTAAAACTTTAATTTATGCTTATTTTTCTACTGTTTTTGCTTTTAAAAGTTTACCATTAATTTTTATCTGTCATAGTTCATCAAGTTCGGTTAGATTTACATTAGTAAAATCTAAAATGAAATTCCATATATTTAAGCAATTTCGAAATTACTATAATTGAAGCTGACGTAGAAGTGGAAGCGAGGTGAAATTGAATTCATTCCCTATCTAATAAACTCCAGAGAAACAAACTCAGTTAATTTATTTAACTTTGCAGCAATTGAGGCACCCGATAAGGAGCAGCTGATACGTGAAGGCGCCACTTTCCTTTCGTTGCATTTGGAGGCCTGGCCATCGAGCGGATGTCCCATTCAATCTTTCACAACCGAATATCGCCGAGCTGACCAAACAACGTGGATTCTGGCGGCAGATAACGTCAAACCATCTCAGAAGCGAATAGTGATTCCAGGCCTGGCGCCTGGAACTTGGTATCATGTTCGAATGACAGCACACAGCACTGGTGAGCCAACCACAGCAGAATATGTCAGCTCCACAATCCCCAAGGCAGGAGGTAATCAAAACAAATATTATTATTATATTAATTTTGATAGCTAAAAAGTTATAATGAAATGGAGTATACATGAGGCAAAGTTACTGTATCTTCATAACAAGAACAGTTATAGAATGTGTATCTCTGTATAGTCTATCTATTGTAATAATCATATTAAGAAACAGCTAGGATAATTACGAGAAATTATTGTACAAAGATTATATTGTTCAATTTAAAAATTACAAATAATTTCCCAATATTTATCTTAAAAAATAAAAATAAATAAGAGATCCCGGCAAAAGATCTGAATGAGAAAATGTAGGCTCCCGCGGGCCTTTAAGCAAGGGAAAGAACCTAGTCGCATGGTTGGGGAGAGAAGCAATCAAGCAAAATTCTCCAATTCAGCCTGGAATCGAACTCGGCTCCTTCAACCCGTACACAAGATACTTGACCACTTACTTATGTACTTATAGATTCATAAATACATAATTAAACTTTTCTGTAGTAGCAATAACAGCGAATGCAAAATAAAGCAAAGTTAATAAAAAAAGAACGTTTAGTCTTGCGTCGGAATAGTAACGAGGCCTCCATATCTGTAGCCCTATTATCAAAATAAGTTTCCCCATATATAGTTAACTTTCATGTATCTGATATAAAGAATTCATTCAAAACGTAAAACAATCCCTTTAATAAAACGTATTTTAAATCCAAGTTTACTTGTTTCAACAATAAGCATTCATAAATAATATAGCAATTGCGGTGTTATGGTTTTGTCTTGTTTGCTTTATTTCAATAATTTATTTAATGCTGTAATACTATGCATAGTCTGTATATTGCGTCACACAATTTATGATTTATTACATATACCTACTCCAGAATTATAAAAATAGATGAATAAATAAAAATTCATAAAATATCATTCGTTGTTGTAATTTGTCCCATTTTGAGTACGGTCTGGAATTTCGTGACATGTCTTGTGATGCTAGAGGATAACTTTAAATTACGATACAATACTGCTGAATAAATACTAATTCAAACAACTGGGTTTTTATTTCTTGAAACGAAATCAATCACGAGATGAAGTTGATTCAGACGCTCTTCCACTTTTTACCCATTAACAAAAAAAAAAAAAAAAAAAAACCTACTTTGCATTTTCAAAAGAGTTGGATGGAGAAAAACATGGGGAAAAATCCCTAATTTCGCCATATCTCTCCAGCTCATAGTCAAGCTTAAGTTAAGCCCACACAATGAAATCTATGAAATTTTAGACAAAACGCATTGATAGCCTCTTTTCAATTATTTAAATCTCAATATATATTTTTAAACGTTTCAATATATATTTGATATCAAATAATAAAAATGTATTTGAGAATGTTTGGTTCTGAAGGAGGAGTGGGATATGACACAGGATAAAATCATTGTCTGAGAAATTTTCGCACTCCGGATGAGATATATATATACTCAATATTTCGGTCCGGTACCTCGGCCCTTCTTCAAGAGCTGTAGATTATTGCATTAAATATTTCTGTTGTCAGTTTTTTCAGATAAGTTGTTTACGAGGCTTGTTTCTTGGAGACGTGTAATCATCTACATCTCCTGAAGAAGGCCCGAGGTACGGGACCGAAATATTGAGTATATATATTACGCCGGAGTGAAAAAATTCCTCAGACAATTAGTTTATCCAATATATTTGAAAACATCAAATACGAGAAGCACGTAATAATTATAATTGAATTCTGTTATAATGTAAAGAAACAAAAGCAAATGTTATAACTAATAAAATATTAATGATATTAATATTAATTATATTTAATAATATTAAAAATATTTAAAATATGATATTGAACATTAATATTAATGATATTGAGAAATCTATTTATTATAATTTAAACTTAAAATTGTTTGATTTTACATCAAAAATATGATAAAAATCAAAGTTTTGAATAAATTACTTTCTAAAATTGGAAAATTTGATCCTTTATGTAATAAGCCTATTACCTGGCCATTCGTTTTATTCATCAAAATGCTCACTAGGTTTATACATGAATAAAAAGAGTTTTAAGCAATATTAGTAAAAACCTAATTATCCAAAAACTAGTGTAAAGTAGTGAAGCACCACAATGGCCCTAAAATGGGATTGATTTGTGATGCGAGCGTTGTCGAAGCCCTTAATAAATAATAAAATTCTTGTGCATAAGCAGGAATACTAACATTTAACAGCACATTAATCTTATCACTGATAGGAGAAATCATTTTTTTTCTTTCATATTATATTTGGCCAAACCTAATTACAGTATTCCGTGACTGAAGTTTATCTCATAGATCATGGTCATCATCCTTTTTCCGTTCGTGTCTTAACAAAGACTGCACGCCATTTGAATTTCCAAGGCAACTTTGGACTAATAGAAGCAGATGAAATGATAATTCGAATAATACACTTCAGTTTAGTCCTGGCAACTAAAATTAGATTAGAAAGACAAATTCAAACAATCCTATTAGGAGTGACATTTAAATGAAATTTCGTTCACACTTGTATGAAGGAAACATGGTGAAGATAATGAGTTTTCTCAACACAAGAGTCAAATGGATCACGATAGGACGATATGGAAGGTAGAAATAAAATAAAATACATACGCCAAAAATGTATATCTTATGCTGAAATAAAATGTGCATAGCAATTTTAAATACTGTTAAAACAACTTCTATAATAAGCAAAAACCTGAAGATGTTCCATTACAGGCCATGCAGCCTCTTGGATGAACTGGAGGTTTAAGATCCCTGCGATTCACGATTACCGGGACTTGTGTTCGGATGGTTGACGTTGGACACCTGTAACCCCCAAGTAAGAAGAACGGTATTCATTTGATAGAGGGCTGCGTGAACTCTAGGATCCGTCTGAATATTTATTATTGGATACAGTTGTTGCAAAATTCATAATCGTACGACTGATTTTTTTTGTCTTTTTTTTTATTTATCCACAGCATTTCAGAAATGCGATTCAACAGCTCAAGATATAATTTCAAATACGCTTATTTTTTGGAAAGAAAAACAAAACTTTTTTTTTTAATAAATCTTTTCTCTTTTATAGGAACAGTCTCTCCTGCTCAAGGCTCAGATCACACGGAAGAAAAAATTATCTGGATGTCTCTGGATCCGTGGATTCTTATTTGCGCAATTGCTGTTTTCATTATAATTCTGATTATCCTCATCACCATCTGCATTTGTATGAAACGGCGGAATGAGAGAAATAAAAAACCCCTAGGAGGTAATAAAGGCTGAATGTTTTGCAGAAATATTTAATCTGCATCTTAAATGTATTTCTAGTAACTTACTCTAGCACCAATTTGTAAACGTTACGAGTGTTGACAAAGTTTTTATTGTAATTACTCTTATGATGGTGATGATGCCTATTTCGTTGTGTCTTCTAAATTTAAAATTCCTTTTTTCTTTTTCTTTAGTATCGAAGCCTATGCATACATCTGTTGAAAGCTTTGTTCATTTACAAGGGAATGATCGTGGATCCACAAGAGTTTATTCTAGCTTAGCAAGATCTTCTGTTAGAAAAGAATGTAAGTTTAGCAGTTGTGGTAAAACAGTTTCAATATATCTTTTTAGAATAATGCTTAACTTTATTTTTTTTTAACTTTTTCTTTTAACATACAAAACATAGGAATTGGTTGAGGGATCCCCTATTTCAGGTTTCCACATTATGAGATATTGATTATGTAATTCTGTAGAATTGGGATTTTGATAAACTACTTTATTTTCTCTAAAATTAGTATTACGTTGTTAAAAGTAGATTCATATATTGAATTTATTTAAAGGAATTTAGTTATGTTTTTGTTAATATTTATGTGATATTAGTGATGAGAAAATAATATTATTTATTGTTTGAATATTTTTTATTTCTTTGGAATTCTTAGAAATTGTAAATTTTAATTAACATGGAAGATGTTAACTTATTTTCGAACATGGAATTAGCTAAGATAATCTGTTGTTAATTTGTTGATATTAGCCCTCGAGCTGATTAGAATGTGATCTCGAACGGATTAATCTGTTGTCAATTGGAAAATTTTTAATTGTTGGAGGTTCTGTGATTGTTGGTGGAGAAGGAGATAATAATACTGTGGAGCTGTGCTATCGTAATAAATTTGTTATTGTTATTAAACCAGTATCTTTGTCATCAATCCGATGACGCTACAAGATACTTAGGAAGCGACTGTTTAAGGATTTCTTAAATGTTGTAGGTGGCCAGTTAGCTCAGTTGGTTAGAGCGTCATGCTAATAAAGCGAAGGTGGTGGTTTCGATCCCCTCCTGGGCGATTCTTATTCTTCAATTTTTTTCTCCCCATTTTAAATCTTTTCGCAGTTTGTCAACTTATGACATTATGAAATATTGTTTATGTAATCCTTTAGAATTGAAATTTTGATAACTACTTTATTTTCTCTAAAATTAGTATCACGTTATTTAAAAACGATACTTAGGAAGCGGCTGTTTAGAATTTCTTGAATGTTGTTGGTGGCCTGTTAGCTCAGTTGGTTAGAGTGTCGTGCTAATAACGCGAAGGTCGTGGGTTCGATCCCCTTCTGGGCAATTCTTATTCTTCAATTTTTCTCCCCATTTTAAATCTTTTCACAGTTTGTCAACTTATAACATTATGAGATATTGATTATGTAAACCTGTAGAATTAGGATTTTGATAAGAATGACGAATATTCCATATAAATAAGTGTGGGTAAGATAGCATGGGGTCGCAAACAGACTCGCGCGAGCATTTTCTAGACCACCCCCGCGCAGTCTATTCTAAAGTAAAGGTGACTCAGAAGCCGTTGCGAAGCACTGCGATTGGTTTACTAACCACTATCCCTAACTTGTTTTTTTTTTTAGAAAGTTTAAAAATGTTACTGTTTGCATTCAGGAGATATTGTAATTTGAAAATAAACGTCGATTTTTCGGTTTGTTTGCTTTAAATAAAGAAATTTTATGAAATCACATTCAAAGGAAAGTAGGCTCTAAGTTCTTGGAAATATTTGGGATCTATTACCTTCAGTGTTGTTTAGGAGAGGAGGAAGAGTCTTTGTGTCGATTCAATTTTACTGAAGCTGATATATCATAATTTACGGGCATATGACTGTATTGTCTTCAAAACTGAATAATTTTCGAGCAATAATATTGACAGCTGCAATCTCAAGTTGCCCAAAAAATAAGGCAAACTATCAACAGAAACGCAGCCGTTAGATATTATATATTATATTTAATATAGATCCTCTATATCTAGTATTCTGTAGATCATTTCTTATATACTAGATTAATATTATAACATATTTCTTTGTTTTGAGGAGATTTACAGACTATCAATGCAATAATCGTGAGAGATTCATCTATAGTAAAAGCGGTAGATTTTATATTGATTTTTTTTTAATTCTTATTTTACTCTCAGACCCCCAACCCCACCCCTAGTAAAAAACCATTTTGACAAAATTGGAGTGTAGATAATCACGATGAATCATGTTGAATTTCGGTCTGCTACATTGAATCCGTCATTTTGATTTCTTTTTGAGCTATCATATAATTTATAATTCGTTTTTTGGAAGCAAAAGCTTCATATATCGATTTGCATTAAAGCAGGACTGAAATTAAAAATTTGGGATTGTCTCTTTGAATTTATTAAATTTTTCCTCCGTCTCTTTCGCTCGAATCAAATTATGAAGATGCCTTTTTTTTTTTTTTTTTTTTGCTGCCAAACAGTTGAAGCATATTTCTATAGTATTTCAAAATTTCGCCTCTTTTTTTGTCGTCGTGAACTGTAAACAGACACTACTATATTTTTCCCTATATTCTAACCCTTAGGAATAGAAGTTCTGTTTTAAAACAGATATTGAGAGAGATCAATTCAATTGCTTTATGGGAATTTTTATACATCTATAAAAAGCGTGCTAACATTACATTCCAACGGGTAACAAATAATTCTCTTCAAAAGCATTACAAAGCCGTTGACTTTTTATAGATTATTGATATCCATGCTTTTCGAATACTGCCATGTAGATATGTTAATTGAAAACACAATGGATGAATGACAAATATACATTTGAGATGTAACACTGGAGATATCCAATCGACTTATTTATTTACTTTATATTCTTTTATTTACTGCACCTTAATTTTAAATTAAATTTTCGATATTTTTTTACATGATGCAAACATATAAATTGAAAATTTACATAAAAATTGAAGTGGAAAGCATTATAATTTGAAGTCTAAAAAGACAACGTCTCTTCAACTTCATGCAGATAAAACATTTCATTAAGAGTTTGTTTTCTTTTTTTTTTCATTTTCCAGTTGATCCTAGTCCCTATGCTACAGCTACTCTTCCTGGATGTAACTCCGATGCAAAGATGATTGGAGGAGGGAGATATTCTGGACCTGCAGTTAGTTATGGAGGGGTAAAGTCATCAAATTTTTCCGTTTTGGTATAGAGGAATGTTTGATGAAAAATTTTAGAAATAATTTGCATAGTAGACTATTTAAGTTAAAATATATCTTTAATATTGTATTTTTATTTTAGGGAAATGCTTCAGATCCTTATTGGGTGGACTCTGCTGGCAGGCCAATGTCTGAAGTTATAGGTAAGAAAGAATCAAATTAAAATCAATTAATATCAATACGAATATCATTAATTTCTTGTTTTCTTTTAGTAACCTTCTGGAATTTTCTTAATCTATATTGGCCTCTATTTTTGTGTTTTATAGCTATTATCTTCGTTAGTTTTAAAATTTTTATAAAAAAAGGGTAATAGATTAAATTCTGAAAATCATTAAATTGTAAAAATTATAATTATAATTAAATAATAAGATAAAATAAGATATAAAGAAAAAAATTAATGTGCATCCTTAACGATTAAGGAAAGAAAACAAAAATGAATATAAATAAACAAAGATAAACAAAGATATCAAAATAAAATAACATAGTGAAAATTAACTAGTTTAAAACAGTCAAAAGTTTCAGAAAAAAAGTTTGAAATAAAAAGATCTACCACTACATCAAAATTCCAATTTCTAACTCCTCTCTATTTTATACAGGCTACGCGAATAAATATTTGCCTGTCATCTATATTTCTACTCGCCCCCATTTCTGTAATTATATTTTTTGATTTTGAAAGAACTGCCGATTAATCGAGATTTACGAAGACCGATTGGTTAAAAAAATACCCAAAATAGTTAATTCATTATGGTTTTGATGAGCCTATTTTTTTTCCACAAAAATGTAAAGAATTGATTGACACTAAGTTGTAAATAATACTAATCATTATAATCACATATATTGCATTCCTAACATCAAAAACAAATAAAAATAAAAGAATTTCTTTTCATTCGAGATAGATCATTTGTACGAGGTGTAAATTAGTTACACCTTTTTGATCAATTCGTTTAAGGGCACATTTATAACACAGAGAAATGCTTCCTTGCCTGAAGGAAACAAATAAATATTTAAGAAAATATTGAAACAAACGAATATGTCGCCTCTTTTAAATCAATAACACCTACATTTTCAAACTATAAACTGGAAATTAAGTTTATAATGAATAATGATATCATAAATGTTGAAGTAAAGATGTGAAGACATGTTGCATGTGTACTATGTATACATAATATGTTGCAAACAATTATCCTGTTTAATAAATTAAGGAGCTGCAAGCTGTGCCTGTCCAAACCTGATACAATGTTTGTGTTACTTTTGGAAGAGAGGACTTCAAACTTCACAGTTAATAATTACATTTAGCAGTTAAGGTGGACAAAATCAGCCCTAATACCATTTACCAGCTAGCTATTAATTAATCATTAACGATATTGTAATTTGAAATTGTTTTATGAAACAACATGTTCTAACATTGCCTCTGCTTAAAAATTATTTTCCTTAACACGTTCAATGCCACCATTGTAAGGGATGACGATCCCAGGTACCACTAGATTACTTTACGTTTTTATAATGTATGGTAAAATAAGAAATCAGTACAAATCATATTTCAACCTCCTACCCCTCAACACGCTCAAAACTATCACGGATTCGCGAAGGCGGCAGCTCTTTTTTTTAATTGCTGCGTGGAGTGTCTCCTCGATATTGAGTAATTTGAATAGTATTTTTTTATAGTTTCGTCAATGATATGGTAAGAAAATGAAAACAAATGTAAATAGGATAGAATAAAGGGTGTATTTTTTTATTAATAAAAATAAACGTAAATTCTCAGGAAAACTTGATATAAAATCAAATTAGATGTATGATCATTTTTTTCAAATTCTGAATTGTAAAAATCAGTAATAAATAGTTTGAAAATCTAGTGTTTTTCAAGGCCCTGGTACATCACTCATTGTAATGGGGAGGGAAAACAAATCCTCAAAATATCGGTGCCAATAACTGTTTAAGACAGTTCTACGTGTCTACTGAGATGCCGCACAAAATACAAGTTCCTCTTACAAGCGCCGGCAGCATATTGATCAATAGAGTTTACCTAGCCATGCAAAACTGCACCGTGTAACCGGCATGTCTAAATTATTAGCGCCATCTACATTGAACCGCGTAGTCAGCATTCAACGTGTTAAAAAATTTACCGTAATTTCTAATAGTTATTATTTATATCAATGTAATGGTTTAATATATTTTATGAAAGCGAAGAATGTCAGAGCTTTTAAATTGATCTGATACTCGATACTCTATTGAGTTGATATTCTTTATGACATTAATATTTATTGATATTGAAAATTGGCACGAAAGGCCTCGTCTCTGTCATTTCAATTATTGGATTAAAACCCAGAAACTCTACATTTTCACTTTACTGATATATTAAAAATATACAGTTTTTCATATCTTAATTTTATAGAATATCTTACTGTGTTATCTATAACTGGCAATGTTTCCCAGGAGCATTACTCAAGATTAAAAATTTATAAAGCTAAGCTGTGCAGTAGTTACTAATAGGCTCCCAGTAATTACTAATAACAGGACTTAAATGTTACATATTATCGTTGGTAGCAATTGATAATGCTATCTAATACTCTCAAGAATCTTAATATCTTTATTATAGATTACTCATTGCAGGAAAATATTAACAATTTTTTTTAACTATTATATGCGAATACACTTTTGAATTCAAAAATATCAAATCCTCTTACTTGATAATACGATGTTGGTATTTAATATTAAAAATTAGACGACATTTACTTCAACTAGGAATATCCCAGACAACTTTAATATTTGGGTGAAAATTTCACTTTGATCCTTTAGAACTACCATGCTAAGTAATAATTAATAAATCCTATTCTTCACAATCGCTCCAAATAATTCATCCACATTCTCTAGGAATTTTAATCTTATTCATCATTTTTTTAGGTCCTCAATCCCCAATGAGTAATTCTTGGGGAGTGTATTCAAATAATTCGGCTTCAACAAGAGTCGTTTCACCAGTGATGAACTCGACTGGTAATTATTTACACAATCTTACGAAGTACGTTCTTAAAATTAATTAGTAAACTATCATTTTAAAAAAAGAATTAATATAACGAAGGTTTATTCTTTCTCATTACTTAGGTGGAAATCAGCCGAATGATATCCAGTCAAGACCTTTACCAGCAGTACCAAATCATCCTCATATACAGACACCTAAAAATAGGCAAGTTTACCATAATTTTTACTTGTTTGTTTTTGAAAAAAAAAAGTTATTTACGCAATGATGGAGTTAATTATTTGCTTAATAAAAGAATAAAAAATAATTTATTTGCTGCATAGAATGGGAATGTAGAAGACTTCCAATCCGTGGGATTATTTGATGATTACATGACAGTGACTGTGGAAATTAGTGATATTGACAAATTTTGAATATCATTTACAGTTGCTAATATAGTGAATAAAAGAGATTTTCATGTGAGTAAGTGTAGGCATAAGTTCAATCTCTGCGGAAAAACGAAGCAGCATTTCTTAGCTAAGCGATTTTGTTGACAGGACCTGCTGCATGCAATAGACGTCCTCTGTTGAAAGATAAGAAAAACTGGGCTGTAGATGACATCCGTCTTCTTTGAATAAAAGGAACAGGGAGAACCGCGTTCAGAGAATAGTTGGAAAAATAATTAAAAGCCTTTGAATTCCATTTTGTGATACCAATCAATTTCTTTACATTACCATCCTCTTAATGAATGATTCGCTTTAAACTCTTATGTGCATTTAACTGTAGTGTTTGTATTTGTCATTAATTAAGATGATAATCTTAACAATATGTTGTTTTAATATGCTTTCAAAGCTGGAGTAGTAATTTTAAATTAATAGTTTTTTTTATTATTATTCTTTTGGATATGAACATTTCGGAATATAACCGTATCGGTTATCGTCTATTGAATTTTAGCATTTTTACTAAATGGCAATTGTGTTATTATGGAATTTAATTTATCAAAACGTTTTGCTTTATTTTTATTTATTTTAATCTCGTTAAGATTCCTTTCTATGTACTGGGTGCACGGGAAATTCCTAAGACACCCAAATAACTTTTGAACGAAGATAGATAGAGTTAGGGAAGTTAGATACTGGTAATAAAGGCACCATGCGCAATCAGATGAAACTGACGGCAGCACCTCTAGTGGCAAATTATGGAAGTAGTAACCTTATCTCGAAAACTATGAGAGATACAGAAAAAAAAAGAAAGTAAATTATAGAGTTATCACTGAATAACTAAGAAATGATCTTTTACAGAAAACAATTGTGTAAACAGAAGGCGGTAGACGTCGCGAGAATACACCTTAACGGTAGTCGCGTATGCAAATGATGGCTGTGACGTGATGGCACTCCTGTAGATAAAACGTATGCTTTGCAGTGTACAAAGAATTGTCGACTATCGAATATTCCTTTAATGACTACGTAGTATCTTGTAAACCAAAGTTCATGGCAGATTATTCGAATGAAGAGTATTGAAAGATGGTACTGCTATATGGCGAAGCCGGTCAGAGCTCCAGGGGCCGCTTTTGCATGAAATACGTTAACATTCCGAAAACTTAGCTTCTACTGCCCTCTATTACCAGGATTCTTTTCGGTAAAATGTCATTTCCTGCTAATTCGGTGATGCTCTTCAACTTTCTCATTTATTTTTTTTCCACATATCTCATAGTTTCCAAGATAGGGTTACTAACTTCCATATTTTGCCGCTAGGGGCGCTGCCGTCAGTCTCATCTGATAGCGCTAACATTCATAACTCTAGCTATCTTCATTCATCCTTATTTGGGTGAGTTATGATTGTCCGTGCACCCAATACATAACTTTAATTTATTTTTAAATTTAATTAAATATTAATTTACTATTTTTTTTCGGTTCTATGAAACAATTAATCATTGTGAATTCCCAAATAATTTAGGCATCGACTAATACAGCTGTTATATCTAATCCGCATTTTAACAATTACATAACATATAGATCCGCTCGTGACCCAACAAAAGCATCATGACATACATTCGAGTTAATACACTAATTTATTATATTTTCTGTGAATACTGTATTGCTATTGTGGAAAAATTCACAATGCAGTGGAAAATCGTCGGAAATTCGAATCGTCGGATAATAGTGCGTGCCTGCAATGACTGAGTGCAAATGTCATTCGCACCTGAGCTAATTTAAAGGCGACCCGTTTTTCAGCTATAAGCTCCTGAAACAGAAGGAAATTTCCCGATAATCACGTTACACTCCATTCAGAATTTCCCACGTTCATTATATCGACCTAACGCCTTGTTTTATACGAAAAAAAACCCAAACAGTTTGTTCGTGCCTGTTAATCTGTTCATAATATCTTCTTTCGATGGACTTAACGATATAATCCACATTATTTCTTATTTAATTATTATTTAACTGTTCTTATTTACAAAAAGAAGAAAATAAACAAGCAAACCAAGAAGCTTTCTGTGAACTTTTTCAGTATTTCTAAAGACTTTTAAAGTAACAGGAATATTTTCACAGAATTTTATTTATATAATTATTATTTTTAAACATTATTCTTCTGCAGTTTTGTGAAAAAAAATTAAAATGATATTTAGGTTTATTTGCATTTAATTTTTTTTAAATATGCAAATTTAGGAATAAAATTTTTTGCATAATTTCCTAATGAACTGTGAAGGAAACTAATATGCAATTGCTGTTTCTAAAGTTACTGTATATTTATACTCATCTATGCGTTATTTCTTTCGAATATAATAAAAAAAATGAAAGTAATGAAAAATGAATCGTAAATTCAGTATATTTTGATAATCTTCACAATACATAGCAGTCTTTAGAGCAGCGATTCTCAAAGGATGTAAGGCGTGATTGTGCCGCGAGAAAAGTTTTTTTTTTTATTAAAACGGGAAAATAAGAGGAAATGTTTTAGCTGGAAAGCCCAAAATTTACAACAGTTTTCCACGTCCAACTTTGAGGCCACTTCTAAATCCGTGAGCAGATTTCGACTTTGCTGTTACTTATTTGTAGTTTCACCAATGCTGTAAAACCAGCGTCAGGATAAGGGTTTAAAGATAGGAAAAACTTCACAAAGTTGATTTTGTTATCTGTCGCCATTTTGGAACGGGGGATCCGATTTGTCTGAAGTACATGGTGGCCGTAGTTAAAGAGGAGGTGCTTAGTGCCCAATTACCAAAAGCCTAAAAGGCCAAACTCCACCAAATTTAGTGTGAATATTATTTAGACTTTGGGGTTTTGATTGCTAAAGGAAAATAAAATAGTTCAAAATTTCAACACTAGGGGAAAAAATATCGCTATCATTTACTTGTGTAAAGAATATTCGGCGTAATAAACAAATGAAGTTCAGAATAAATATTAATTTTCATTTTGCATCATTTACAGATGTGATTCAATATGTTTACCGTGCAACTCTTCCAATAACTTCAACTGATACAATAACTGTGAACAGCATTTCCTACAGCAGAACACAACAGATCTCCAGCGATTTACCTCACGTACATCGTTATTCGGTTCTTTAACATTACTATGTTACCCAGGCCTCCTTGATACACCAAGCTTAAAAACACATAACCAAAAGTCACAGGGTGTGAGATCAGGTGAATGGGATAGCCACTTCGTTGGAAACGTTCGACTAATTATTCTATCTTCTGTGAAATGCTGCCGCAAGACTTATTGTGCACTCCATCCAATGTAAGTGGGTGTTCCATTCGGCATAAATATCACGATCCGAGGCATCCACGCTGTTGTCGTCGTGAAATAACACAATCAAGCAGCATTCGTTGATAACTCACTGCATTGACGGGACCGTTTGGTGTTATTTCTTATAAAAAGTATGGACCGATGATGAACGAAGCAGTAAAGACACATCACACTCACTTTCGAAGAGTGCAAAGGAATCTGCTGAGACACATGAGAACTCTCCAACTATTAAGATGAAAATGTGCTTTAACACTTCATAGAATGTTTCTAGGCTAAACATCTCTACTTTTATTCGAGCTAGGAAAATCAGAGAAAAGTTGAGACGAGCGTCCGTATCTCCTCGAAGCAGTTCTTGAGTCTGGCTGATCTTGCACGGGAAAACCTTCAGCAGTTTACGCATAATTTCCACACCGTTGCATACGGCATATCAGATTGCCTGGATATATTCCGTGCACTGCTGGACGCGTGTTCATCGTCTGGTTTGCAGTGCAGCAGTTGCAACTGTTTCAAGTTGTTGGTTTGATGACGGTTTGTGTTCTTGATCCCGTACATTCAAATCGCAAAATTATTTTTCGCAAATTTGTGATTGTGATTGATCTTTTCTTGAAATTCTTGAACCTCCGATATTCCCGAAGTGCGACAGAAGCTATGTTATTTTTTTTTTTGGTTGTAAAGTTTCACCAGCAAAGTACGATCACGTAAATTTAGAATAGCGAAGGTTTAGCATAAAAGCACCACATGCAACCATAGCACATCAGTCGGACTTAACATACGCTGATCTTTTTATATCCTGCAATCCATATCGTCAGTTTACTGCAATCTGCAAATTTCCATACTTCCAGCATTATTTGTATCCCCTGGTGGCGAAATTTTTGAACTGATTTCTTTTTCTTTACATATTAAAACCCCATGTTCTAAATAATATTCACATCAAATTTGGTAGAGTTTTCCCCAATAGGTTTTCGGTATTTGGGCTCTAAACACCTCCTCTTTAATTATGGTCACCCGGTATATACGTGATCTATGAACCTTGATCGGGGTTTATCACAAGGTCCCGGGGTCATCTGTTTTGGTAGGGAAGAACGCAATAGTGTTACACAAATAGGCATTAAATATTTTCAACAACGTTATCTATTAACACAAGAGGAACAAGTAAATTGTAAGTAATGCAAACTGGATTGGTTAAAATTAGTGAGTCAATAATTATATCTTACATCAATAAACATTGTTTCGAGATTAGCATAACTGAATTCACAATGAGTGCTTACTCGTTTATATATCACTTGGATTCAGGCAATTTCTCGAATTACGATTCGCGTAATTGACCTTAATGCCTCTAGTGCAGGGCTGGCAAATATTTAAAAATATTTAAAATATTTGAAAGCGATGTTTAAAATAGACTGTTGTTCATGAGCAAAATTGTGATAGTGTTTCTCCTATTCTATTATACGTAATAAAGCAAAGAAAAAGCTTGGAGTGTCGTGCGATATCAGGAACAATATTCAGTGTGTTCCAGATTTTTCCAAATGTATAAGTGTGCCGTGAACCAAAAAGAATTAAAATCACTGCTTTAGATTTTCTAATCTATCATATGCCCCAGTGAAGGAACGTTAGTCAATATCATATACTCAGCCAAGGGTGTATTAAAAACTTGCAAAGAAGAAAGGGATAAAAAATTATTTAATTTTCATTATTAAAGAATTATAATATTTATGACATCACATGAAATGTACTAGATACCTGCAAGTTTATTATATTGTAATCACAATGGCAATGGCAATTCAATTATTATGTTAGAAATATGTATAATATAGCCGTTCCGATATGGCCTCCCACGAGATATGTTAGAATAAAGGTTTGAATCCCGGCGTAGGCATAAATATTTACTTTCTTTCCTGTGTTTGTCTGTTCTCCTTCGCTTCCTCCGCGTCCACGGCATTGACGAATATTCCAAACTTCTAGGGTTTGTACGATACATCCTCCAAGGATGAAAGTATTCGTGGTTGTTCCCGCGGCCCTACTCAGAGTGAAGTATCATAAGAACTTAGGAGTTGATGAAAGCACTGAGACTAACTAAGAAAAAAAAAGACTATTTATAAGTATTAGAAGTATTCCGACATGTTACTAGATACATACACATACATAATTCTAGGATCTAAATATATATTTCAAAAATGTCCAATAGTTTAAGTATTTGGAAATTCTTTAAACTCCAGTTCTGATAATCAGTAGAAAGAGTTAAAAGGACTGTACTTGATAAAAATTGTTATTTAATCTGCTTAGGGTATCTCAGGAACGGGCTTTTTGAAATAAAACTCTATCTGAGATATATTCCCATGAATTTGAATTTTTACAATATGTACAAATTTAAGAAATAAATTAACCTTTTACTAATACAACGGGTTTACGTGCACCCCATAACATTGGTATCAAAGATAGAGCCATACACCTGATTAAGCACTAAACAATTTATAAACAAAAAGTAAATTACAACGCTTCACTGCCGAGAGACTTGAGAAGGCTGTCTCTCGGCAGTGAAACGTTGTACTTTCTTTTATGTTTATAAATTGTTTAGTGCTTAGTCAGGTGTATGGCTCTATCTTTGATACCAAATTAACCTTTTATTTAATATTTTTTTTTCTATAAATTATTCTAACTTTAGCCCATAAGAAACAGTATAATATTTCGAAATGTTCTATTTCTACTTCGTTGCAACATGATTAGAATTCGTGAATAGAATTTTAAGGGCAATGAACACCATTAATATTACATCAAGATACGATATCATATCTTGCTAATTTAGGAAAACCATCCATAGTGATGATTATTTTAATTGTCTAAATCACATTCATTGCGGTTAGCTGTAACAATGGATTTCTTATTATATTTGTCTTTTTATCTAAAAAAAATAATAATTGAATTTATATTCTAAAAATTGTTATTTAATATGCATAGGGTTCCTCAGGAAACGGCTTTCATGAGCATCTATCCTAATGACAGCCGGGAATCACAAGCACCACAAGAAAGGCGGCATGTGAGCAGTTTTGGGAAACCGCTGACCAAACAATGTAAGTTTTTTTGTTTATTTCTGTTTCATTGATTACAATTATTTAAAATATGATAATTCTCAATGGCTAATTTCAGTAATGCTGATTAATTTTTGAAATCTGTTTTTCTTGAAATTTGGTTAGTTATTAAAAAAAAAATAGCTTTCTTTAAAATCAAAATTGCACTACACTACATTAAGAATAATTAGATATTTTTAGTCTATGGTTGGAACAGTTGATTTTTAGCGACTCATACTGCATGCTATTGCGTTTGTCCTGTCCGTCCCAAACAATTGCCGAACGGAAGGTCGGATCGGCAAATGGATTTCACCATCGTGTTCAGTGGCCCAAACATCGAAGGAATGGAATATTTTTGTTTCGTGTGTGCAAATAATTTCGGCATACTCTGAGTTTTAAAGTTATTGAGTTCAGTCTTATTTTCTTGAGATTCCCTTTAAACACGCCAATTATTGCTGTATTTTTAAGAAAATTGAAGTTGTATAGTGGATGTAGTGGATATATAGTGACAGATTCAGAAGTGTGGGTGAGTTTAAATTCCAGCCTTGAATACAATTTATTTCGGAGATTCCATGTTTATGCAACTAAAATTTTTCGTTGTCTGTTGGTGGAAATTGATTATGCACATCTTCAATGTCCGCATGGGTTTTAATGGGTCGCCCTTAATCTTATGTTTTAGCACAAACTTTTTTATCTAGTTCCCTTAATTAAATCCACTGTTTAAAATGAATAGAGCAATTATAACATATAAAGGGGTACAACATTGTATCTGCTCTTCTACATCCTGTATTAAGGTAATCAAGGGCCGCGCGGTTGGCGTTGTTGCTAAGACATCGGCCTCTCACCTCTGAGTCCCGACTTCGGTTCTCATGTGGGTTTCGTGATGGTGGACGATCCGTTTTCTCGGGGTTCTCCCGTTTCCCCTGCACTTCTCCCACCATAGTTTCTCAGTCTTTCTCTCCATCTGTCCTTATTTCCGTGGGATAGTACAATAGACCTCTGGTCGCAGTGCTTGGCTTCTGCCACCCACCTTCACTACATACATACATACATACAAGGTAATCAAGAGTTTGTCGAAACAGTCTTAGGATGAGTTTGTAACGACAGTAGTTCACAGATCAATCACCACATCTCTTACCATTCCTACAAAGCTTCAGAAAAAAATGGGATCTATTAATAACGAAAAGATCACCATCGCAACACTGAAATCTAAAATTTAGTTGATTCTCACATAGTGGAATTCTTCGTAACAGTGGTATGAATCATCCGATGAAGCTGACTCATACTTTCGACACTCCCTGGACTCTCTCTATATCAATAATATGCCAAAGGGATCCCCTTTGCTTTCTCTAAGTGATGAGTTAATGAATCTGTCTAATAAAAGTAGCTTGAGACATTGCAAAAGTACTTTATATTTGAGGTACTCCAGAAAATCAGATTTCACTTTTATTTTGCAGCAACGATAGAATAATTTCATATGTCATACAATATTTTAAAAGTAACAGAACAGAAACAGTGTTAATTTTATCAAAACAATCCACTATAACATGACTTCTGATCCATACTAATTTTTTAATAAAAATTGCCACAGTTCTGTATTCATATTCTCGTTTTCAATTGTTCATTTTGCTTTAATTACTTATTGTAATTATTTTGAATTATTTTTATAATTTAGTTTATTTATCACTTGCAATATTTATCTGGAAAATTCGAGAAGTAATCCAATGTTCTACATTGTGATTACTTTCTCTCTCTCTTTCTCTGTTTATCTAAGTAATTTTCCACGAACAGGAGATAATATTTTCAGTTGAGTCTCTACGGGGCTATCCATAAACTACATCACGAAAATTTCTGTTGTTTTCGATCCCCTCTTCCCCCTTGTCACACTTGTCACAATCTTGTGAACCTCCCTTCCTAATATTGATATTACGTCACAGAATAACGCACCTCCCCCTAATTTACATTAAAAATTAAAGCACTTTTCACTGTAAGTATAAGATTCAGTTCAGAATACCTATTAATCATTTCATGTCATTTAATCAGCCGTAGAATTGATAGGCAACTTTTTCCTTTAACTGGCAAATGGCCCCATAAGACCCCGGAACAATAGAAAACCAACTGTCTGTTAATCTCTCGGTAATTAGTTAACAACCAAAAATAAAAATAAGATTCTGAATGTACTTTAATTCTCTGTATAATATACTATTTGGAAATATATTAAATATTTTGTAATTTTTCTACAAAATTTTCATCTTAATGATTGATTTTTAGCGGCCTCTATGTTACAGCTTGTCCGTAAAACATAGGTGACCGCTCTTGCATTAATGCTTGTTATACATAATAAATAAAATTTAAATCTTTGAGTAGGTGTTAAGTAATCGAATAATATAAAAACAATACTAAAGAATCCAATCTAAAATTAAAACGTTCTCTTTTTGGCAATACAAGTAGGTACAAATAATCGAAAGTTAGATCTTAAGAGAAATTCAAAATCTAAAATTAAATTACAAATCTTTTCGTTTGTTTATTATTATATTATTATTATTAGAAATTTTGTGTTTTGATGGATATTCCTCATCTTCAAGCATATTTCTTAATTAGTATTTTGATTTAAAAAAATGCGATAATGTGATGTCATATAGTACCTGAACCCCCTCCCCTTTGTTGTCACAGTTTGTCAAGCTCAGCACAACCCCTCCCCCCGACATGTGTTCTTAGTTTCTGGACAGCCCCTAAGTTTTCAATGCTTCAACAACTAATATCTTTAGAAATCCTTAAAATAACAACAGCTCCTCTAATTTCCACGATATTTCATCTTCTTTGCGTAGGACTTCTTCAGGTGATACCAGAGGACAAGAAACTATTCTTCTTACTCTACATTTCATTAGGATTACAAATTAGAACTAAAATAAAAGTATTATCAGTATTAATAACAATGTTATCGAATACGATAATGTTCATTTGTTAACTTGAATACGAAAGTGTTTACTTAGTTCTTATTTGGAATTTTAATGAAATGTACAGGATGAAGAATAGTTTCCTGTCCTCTAGTACCATCTGATGAAGTTCCTCGCAAAGAAGGATGAAATATCTGGAAACTAGAGTTGTTATTTTATTAAGGATTTCTAGGAGTATATTATTTCAGGATATATTAAAGAAACAAATCTTTTTGGAAATTTTTTTTTGAATTGCAGTTTTTCAAATAAATACGCAATAAATGTTTTTTTAAATGCAACTTTCTATAATAACTGTTTAGTTTAACTGTTAAGAGTTTTGTATTTGAATTGAATTTTACATCTTGCTAATATATACTTCTTTTGTTGTATTTTACAGGAAGCTTGCTATAAGTACCAGTTAAGTGTTCTTTCTGTTAATATCATGCTGCAATGAGTGAGCATCTAAGTGTGAAAAAAAAACTGTCTCTGAAATTTTTCAACGAATTCAATCAGCAGTATAAACTTTAATTATAGGCAAGCGCATCATTTTGAGTCATTCATTTATCATTTCCACCATAGAAACAAGCATTACTTCTCCAGAGGATATTTTTCCTGCAGGACTAATCCAGTATGAGTCGACAGGGTCTTACTGACGACCATTTGTCTTATGCTGATAAAACCTTGTTTTCAAAAGAAAATGAAAAAAAAAACCCTACCCAATTGAAGAATTTGAAGAACAAAATGCTGCAATCTTAAACTGTTCACCTAGCATTTTAATTTCAACACGTAGAAAACAAACGACTTTTTGAGCATGAAATTTCAAAAAGGGACGATTTTCACATGAAATGTTTATAAATGAACGACTAGAGTGAAAACATATTTTAATTTCTATTTATTTCATTTGTAAAGTAAAAAGTATGTTTCATATTTTTAATATAAAGAGTTAATGCCTTTATTATCTTTGTAAATAAGAGTACTCTTTCGTTTCAAAGTTATCTGGTTCTGTTTGAAGCCGAAACTAATTCAATACATTTTGCAACTTTTATAATAGCTGCTCGGAATATTCAGGACTAGTATGAAAACAGGAATTTTTATACCGTTTGTTCTTTAAGGCAGATTAAAAATCTGAGTTTATGATGACATTTATTTATCTACGCACATTTTCATTAAAATGAAAAACATTGCTGGCAGTTCCTTGATATTGTAGTAGTTGGTAAAAAAATACAGATGTTGACTAAATATTTATTTCAGAACTAACTGAAAGAACTATGTCTTAAATAGAAATTGGTGATAATTAGACAATAGTTTAACAGCTGGAATTTACGTAATATTTATTTTTTCTTTCGAGAAAGTACAAATATATTTAAATTTTTAAAGTGGCATGTGCAAAACTAAAAAGACAACTAAAAGTGTTTGTAATATTTGTTCAAATAGTGATCATGAAGCTAGATTTAACAGTTTCATCTTTTTCTATTTTTTTTCTGTAAGTTTAGATACAAAAAAACACGTGAAGACATACATACTGACACCCACAACAGCCATACACACTCATACACCAACACAGAATAGTCTGCGACTTTTACGTCACAAGAAAAAGAACTTGTTCTGGTGATATATCCATTCAACTTTTTCATAAGTGCGAACATATCTCTTCTAAATCTATATCACAGATTCGTGTTACTCCCACGAAATCTTGTCTCTAAAGCTTGCGTGAATGTATGAGAGCAATTGACTGTGTGAATCAGGGATTTCTTAGTTTTAAGTTTTCAATAATTAACTCATAGTTTTGTAATTGTTTTGATGAACCTTAAAACACTTGGATTCTTTAATTAAAGTGTAATTAATTTTCTTCGAGTTTGAATTCTTTTCATTAGGTTTAACTGCAATGATGTTAAAGAGTTGAAATTGAACAATAATTCTGTAGATAAGGACCCTGGATTGCGAATAGAAACTTCCATACTTTAAATTCCAAGAAAGTTGACAATAGTGAAATGATTGACTTTACAACTTATTTAAGCTAAAGTTATTTATATTTCAACTGTTTTACTCATAATGACAGTCATCAGTTCGGACTAGTCAGTGGATTTAAAGTTTCCATAATAATTTAACATAATAGCATCTCATTTTAAGAATAATAATCAATTAATAATTCTTTAATCAGACATTTTTGACTGGTTTTTCATTATGAGATAATAATTATTATTTCTTTTAATTTCACAACTTATTTTTTGGAGTTGTAATGGAAGTTTGGCTGTGTATATAATTATTTTAAATTATACATATATGTTTTTCATAGTATAATTTTTTTCAATTTGATTTAAGTTGTTTGTTTTGGCTTTAAAATATTTAATACATCTTTTAAATTCTTCATTACATTCTGTTATTAGAATATTAAAACTGAAACCTGTATGTATATATGTTATGACTGAGTAAATGATTTATTGCTATAGTGTTTTATATTTAGTATTTTATGTGTATAAATGTATATTATTGTAATATGAAATTATTATAAATGTTGAATAAAAATAAATATTCTCGCCAAGAACTTTTTTTGCATAAAATTTTTTTTCAGATCTTCTACATAAAAATTATTTTACAATTTTATAAAACCAAAAAATGATAATTTATTTGAGCATTTTTTAAAAAAGAAATCAACAATGGTTTTAAGTAGATTAAAAGTAACTAGTATAGAAAAAACACATCAACGTAAAATAATTCTTTATAATTCTTTAAATTTAAAACAATATTTTATGATATGAACAGTCTGTAACATAGGGAAAAGTAAAATTAACAAAAAATTTCCTTAACAATAATATGAATAATATCATTTTAAATGAGTTAATATGTTATAATATTTTTCTAGTACAAACAACGCTTCATAATTAGGAACATAGTATAGTAATATTTCATGATATAAAATTTGAAAGGTGTTATGTAAAACTTTCTTTTTTATAAGTGATCTAAGGAACTTCGAGTGCTTCTAGAATTTTCTTGTGCATCACGAATGACTGCAAAAAACATGCTTACACATTTAATACACAATGAAAACAGTTTAAAATATGATATGAGGGACTTAGAAGGAAAATGATGTAAACCCAAATGTCTAAATTGATAATGATTTTCTGTAATCCATTGCTTATTTTGTACTTATTATTGGACTTATATCTAATATCATGTGGTAAGGGTTTGATGAATCGAAACATCCAATAAAACAAAACACATTTTTTATTCTAGAGTTATTATTTTTTTTTACGTGTCGTTATCAAACTATTAAAAAATGCTAATGAATTCGACACTTTGCCAATGAATTTGCCAATGAATTTTCATAACGATTCCCAACCAGGGAGGATCTTTTAGAGGTAGGGGGGCATTTTTAATAGAATTTGAAAAAGATATCTGAAATAAGAGGTATCGAAACGTATGTCAGGTTGCTTAATTTTTAAAAAAAACTTTTAACGTTTTTAAATTGCAAGTGTCGAATTCATTGGCATTTTTAATACATTTTTTATTCATTGAAATGACTTGTGCTATCTAGTCGTGTGGTGTAGACTCCATTACATGCTGAATCATCCTCGGATTGATTCTCTTGGGCGAATTGGATATTGTTTAATTTCATTTCAGTTCAGTCAAAATAGTCTATAGTCAAAAACGTCTTTAAGTACTATGTGGTCAGTAAATACTAGCACAATTATTTTGAGCTTTAAGATCAAACATAACTTGAATTTGAAAAAGCAGCCTTTTTCCTGTGTCATACTTCATACAAGTACCTACCTAAATTTCAGCCCTTTGAAATCTATTCCACTCATAAAATTTATAATATAACAGATAATTAGAAATAATTATCTTAAAGCTGAAATTCTAATTAAGTTTTCTATTTAATATACATTTATTTGAAATGTAAAAAGTAGGAAAAAAAACATAAGCATAGACTCCCAAAGAAATAGCATATACGAACTTTAAACTTATCTTTTTAAAATCCTTTACATGCTTTAACCATTTTACTTGTAAGCTCCTCTCATAAAATTCATATACGTTACCTAGTTTATACGTTATATCCACAGCGATCTCTAACTAGACACAAATACACAGTTGCAATGTTTAAAAAACTTCATGAGCTTTGTATTTAACAACATTAACGGTTTAACATTCGACGATATCCCCATACACATGTAATAACATGTATTCATTGGAGCGAAGATCTAAATTGCAATGAAATATGACTATGTTAAGATAAAATCATATTTTCTCTTACAATTTTTCGTTGTATTGATTGTTAACTATCATTTATCACGTTTATAATCAAACACTTAAAAAAGTCAATCTTCAATATATAAAAATCACATCACATAATGAAAAAATCGTTGCATGCAAGCTTATTAATTATAACAGTGCTTTGTAATTATTTTAAATTGTAGGCAGTGTTGAAAGTATTTCTAACTAAGATATTTTTGTCTTATGTACAGAAATGTCCGTAAATTTAAAGCTGATTGGCACAAGGTTCTGTCGGACCTACTAGTGAAACTATTCCTTCCGTTGATTCTTGAACTTCTACTTCAATTTCTGAAATAGAAAATAAGAATTGGAAAACGTAATAGGCAACGTAATGGAATCGAAGAAAAGAATAAAAATTATTTTTACACACACATAATTTTATATAACTGCTGGGAAGACAATTAAAATATCAAATATGAGTTTCAAAAGTTCTAAAAATGTAATAATTTGTACTGAATTCTTCCCGTGAATAGATAGTAAGCAATCTTAACTCAAGTGCTATTCAGGCTAGCTTGGGATATTATATACAGAAAAAAAAGACTATTTTGTTTCTTCTTTTAATAAACCAGAATACAGCAAACAGAAGCAACGGATCTCTTAAGCATTGGATCGAGTTGAAACATGCTTTGTTATCAAAAAGCATGACTATCCTAGAACTTTCGTGAGTTCCATGACATTACTGCAGTGTGTGATTTGTAGGGGGAGGGATTTCCACCTCACTGGATTGCATCATCCCAACCTCTGGATATGAATGATATATCCCTGCCAGGTATAATTATTTCCCACCCACTGGATATGTTGAATTTACTTAAATATTTAATTGTTAGATAAGAATCTTAGTTTCCCTGAAACAAAATTAAAATTTTTATTTTTCTGGGATAGGAATTTGCTTCTTCTCATCTTTGTTGACTGATCAATGGAATACGTTACAAATTGCAACACTTTCAAATCGCCATTTCATCTCAATAAATGGTCCTCCAGTACATTGCTTCAATGCAGAAAAGTTTGTGACACAAAACCGATCAAGTCTAAACATCATAGTGCCCTGGATAAACCAACAGGAAAACCACCAAACCAGCCGGAACAACATTCATCTTGTCTCTTCAACTGATTTATGTAACTTTTATGTAAGTATTATGTAAGATTTTAATTTAATTACATTTTGAATTCAGAACTTCCAGGACCAAAGAATGTTATTTTTTATAAATAACTAAATCAATAAATATATTTTAAGAAATTATGATTTAATAAATTAATAATCTGTTAGGCCTATCCCTATTAAGTTTCTGTGTTCTCGTAAGTCAGTTTTCAGGAGGCATGATACACGTATTTAAAATTTTTATTCTGGTAGTGAATTCATTCGCCATCCCCCCCGCCCTTCAGGTAAAAATCACAAATCGCACACTACATTACTGTCGATGCTTAATCCAATAGTTTCGTGGAACAATAAAAAGAATATCTTTCTAAATTGTCTGACGAAAAACAAATCGTAATTTAATCCGGACCCCATAGTGGAGTTAGTTTACCAAATAAATGACGAAAATGAAAGACTCATGTTGAATGAAAGACTCATGTTGAAATTGATTAATTGCAAGCCATGCATAAATAAAGAGAAATTTTTAAAAGTTAGTAACATAGCAATTTAGATACTTTAAGCTATTAATGAAAATAAAGAAAAATACTTGTAATAAAATTTGGCATATATAATTTCTGTATTTTGATGTTTTTGAGCAAATAATTCGATTTTAACTACTGATGTTTTTTGAACAAAGAATATGGTATATGTGTAAATAATATAAATTCAACTTTTAATGTAAATTTTACTTCTGATGTTTTAATTGTCTTAATTCGGCGCATCCGTTTAACTATCAAATTGTTTCATTGTAAGAAAACAGACTGTTCTTTTCAAATTTGTAGGCTTAACGATTTGTAGAGCAGAAAAACAGAGTTCTTTTCCTCAAAATGTTTTCCTTTTGAAGTCTTCTAGCTAAACGGGAAGAAATATTGAAGTAGATAAAGAACTGTTCTTCTACTTAAGAAACTGACAACCATCATTTAGTTTTTTAATAATTAAGTAATTCTATATCTATTTTGATGGAGAAACTCATTTAATTTATTGAACATCTTCAGGAATTCCAAGAGCTTCCAAAGATACGGAAAAGTATCTAGGGAAAATTCTGAAAATATGGTTTAGATTTTTTCATTAAACAAAATCTACTCCAAAATGGATGAGGAATAACGTCATTGAAACCCTATAAATATTGTAACAAATGAGTTTTGTGGTATCTCGGTAAAAACTTACTAATATAAGATATCAAATGATTTCTTTCTAAATGTTTCGATGTAAATTACAGTAAATGCACTTTATATCACAGTCATAATTCTTAAGCTACAAAATCGTCTTTCTTTATAAAGAAATTCAACCTCCACTGTTTAATGTTTATGCCATACTGGAATATCGAAATGGCTGATGAGCCTGGAGGGAATTCCTCAATTTGCTTAAATTAGGCCAATATGCAAGTTTAAAATGATTCGCAGGTTCTGCAAAAAATTCTAATTTCAACTGTTTGTTTTTTTTTGAAGACAATGCTGTGCCACAGCAATTTAATCAATTTTGTTCCCATAATTAAGTCGCAATTTGTGTTTTAAGATAATTCTTAAAATCACAAAATCAAATTATTTTTCGCATTAAACATTGTTTTGTCCAAATGTCGATTTGTTATTGCATCACATAACTACTTGGAATTTTTTTATTTTTATGTAAGGCATTTTGTACAATCATGATCACAAATCTAAAACGTTTCATCTAGAAATCATTATTAAACAGCAGAGGGAAGAAATAGTGAATAGAAAAGCAATGAGTCAAAATGCTGCATGAAATATTCTAATACTTTACAGTTTAGATATGAAACTAGATCAGCGACTCAATAACCGTATGATAATGTCTATCTCAATACAAGTAATTTCTATCAGTAGAATGGTATCCGTAATTTCCATTGACAAGTAAGTTTATTAATAGGATCATGTGTTCAAACAACATAGTATTTCTTAATAAATATTTAAGATTCGGGAATTATTTAATTTATTTAAGTTTATTTACAAAAGATGATATATTTTGAGTAGAATTCTCTGTATACCAATACAGCTGTCGCCATTTTCATAATTTCATCCTCGATTTGATACACGAGTCAATTTCAATAAAATGTCAGCAACCTTACTAAATCAGTTTTGATTTGCATTATAAAATCTTTTTGTTGTCACAAGGCACTTTGGCCAGGGATCCAACACTATATTACATGTAGAAAATGACTTCTAAATTTTTCTTTATGGACTGCCTCAGTAAGACACACCAATAAATAATGATAAATTCTCAATGTAAAATCCTAGGATACCAATCTAGAAATGTCATTGTTTTTATTTTCCTTTCTATACCAAATACAGTTAACATACCAGAAATTAATATACATATCAGAATAAATTGTTATTTATTATTTCAAAGGTTAGACACCTTTTTATTTCAATTATGAACGAAATAAATAAAAATTAGCTTTTTTTTCTGAATTTAGATTTTTGGCTCATATATTAATTATATAACTCTGAAGTATGAATCTACCTTAAGTAATTAGAAAAACAGACAATCAGACTTCTATATAGTGACCAAGTGATCAGATCTCGTCCAATACTTTTCGTGCTTGTTCAGTATTCGAATGCCTGGGAGTGGCACGAGCATTCCTCTACAGATAGTGAGGAAAAACTGCTGATAGAGCAAATCACTTTCATATAATAAATCGTTAAAACAATTATCCTCTTATTGATCTGTACCTCCTTCTAACCTTGGAAGAGATTCAAAGACAACTTAACACAACATTCAATTCTTTGGTTAATTTATGAATATAAAATTTATTGTTGTTGGAGAGTTGATTACATTCACTAAGAACTCTGTGTATATGTATTTCTGAAGGAAGTCATATATCTTCACTTCAAGTCAACAAAGATGAATCATCTGTCTCCAAATAGAGCACCTAACAAATATGATTCACAATAACAAAGTGACTCACCTGCCCAAGAGAAGCCTCGTTGATTCTCCTTTATCGTCATGTCCACGTTTCATATGAGCTGTAATAAACAAGATAAACTATGTCAATTACAAGCGATTACTCATCTCAAGTTAATAAATAATAAGATCAGTAATGTTTTTTCCTAAAACATTGATAGAAATTTATGAATCTTTTAGAAAAAAATTTTGCTCTTATTATTTATTATAATAGAAATATATGATTTTAATTTTATTAGAATTCCAATAAATTGCAAAAGAATGCAGATTTCTTTTTAATTATTTAATACAAAATCATTTACTTCTCTTCTGTTACTTACGTTGCATCTGTATCACATGTGACGGAGTATTTTTGTTATTTTATTAATACAGGGTGTAAATGAATACGCATAACAAACTTCTAGTTGTGGAAATGGAACACTTTTTGATAAAGAACATGGGTCCGGAAACGCACCGATTCCCTTTTGCACCCTCTGGTGTATTCACTTGAATAATTTGAACGACTTGGCAAGTTTTACTTAATATAGAGCAGTAGATTATTGCATATATCATTGTTGGCGTTACACAACATATGATGATCACGTGAAATCAGTAAGCTTAACAGGAAGATATTCTTTTCTTTCATTCCATCATGCTTACAAGAGATTCTTGAAATGACGGCCATCAACTTCAATGCAAGCGTTGCATCTGCAATTCATGCTCTAATAAACTGTCTTACATATATCTCGCGAGTATTGGATGTATTGAGTCACGGCGTGAATAAGTAAAACGAAATGCTTCTCCGAATCGACAGATAGCTCCACTGGAAATAATCCAATGCAATCAAATTCGGTGAGCATGGAGACCATGTAACTGGTCGACTTCTGCTAATCCACCATGCCCTAAATTTTCTGTTAAGGTGGACTCGGACAGCTAATGCAAAGTGTGTTGAAACCACATCTGTTTACGAATTGCCAATGACACATCTTCCAACATCTCTGGAAATGTTTCTCTGAGCATTCTTTGTAACTATCATAACTGAACCTAGATAGCCGATAGCCGATGATGCCAGACCACACGTTAATTCCTAACCTGTGCTGAAATCACCTGCAGAGAGTGGCATGGGGGTTTCCGCTCAAACATGGCTGTTCCGAAAGTTGAAAATCCCATCTCTGTTGAATGTAACTTCATCTGAAAATATAATCATCACTGGAAAGAAAGGCTTTTCCAATAATGTGCGAGATACCAGCGATAGAATTCAACTCGAGGCGCAAAATCAGTTGCACCATGATAGGTGGAGCTTCTCATTCTTTAGAGCCTGCCAGAAACTAATGTAATTTCTGCCCATGACATGTTTCTCAGGTCGGCTACCTGGGTCATCTTAAATGCGATAACTATCTCCCCTTCAACTACTGGTTTATGAAGGTTCCTGTCAGCTCCGCAATTGATCCTGTAGACTGGGATGATGTCTATTTCCATTCGCTTCTGATCAACTCTGCCGAAAGGGGTGTAACAGAGTTCGACGATTTGGAATACGCTCTTCGTAAAGCCCAGAAGCTGCTCTGCCATTGCATTGAGCTTCACCGTAAATTAATATCATGTGGACATAATCAGCAAACGTAAACGCAATAGTTTTATCCTTGAAAAGAACTTTAGTCATCAATGATAGGGAAATGGGCTTGACACAACGGTTATTGATTGCATGTGATCATTATGTGTTGTGCTAACAATGACAATGGTATACGCAACAATCTACTGCCTTGAATTAAGTACTATTGAAGCAGTTGAGACAAGCAGTTGAAACTATTGAAGTGAATAAAACACTGAGTGTAAAAGGAAATAGGGCGTTTGTGCATCCATGCTCTTTATCAGTGTAAGTTCAATTTTCACAACCCTATCGCCCTTGAAGTTTATTGCATGTCTTCATTTACAACCTGTATATCATATTTACTATGCCTAAGTAGTTTGTTCACTTTATTCTTTATTCTTTATTCACTTTATTCTTTAGTTGTTTAAGAAAAAAAAACGCTTTCACCCTCATCATAATCTCTCACTATAATTTTACCTTTTTGCTTTTCAAAGCTAAAAGCATGTAATATCTTTGTCAGATGCTCATTGTTGCTAAGTCCACACAGAAATATGCGGCACTTACTGATTGTATTAGACGTCTACTTGTAATATAAATTCATTAATATTAATCTTTACACGAATTTATTTAAGGCATTATATATATTTTTTTTCTTTATTTACTTCTTTTTTATATTGGAAATAGCCATGTTCCTTAGGATCCCGTGCGAAAATGGTAGATTGAAATATCGATTTTGTAACAATATTCATTCAATTGTCGCCATCAGTGGTCGCCATCTAATCAAAATTCTGTAATCCTTTCTTCCTCGACCATTCGGACACTGCTTATTGGTTCAGGCCGCATGCAAACTTGAATCTAACATCCTGAATCCTTATCAGAGCCGTTCCTACGTGTTCTGCCACCTTAGGCGAGAACTAAAAAATGCCGCCCCCTCCCTTTCAAATGCCGCCCCCTCCCTTTCAAATGCCGCCCCCACCAAAAAAAAAACAAACAGAATCTTCAATTGAATAACCAAAAAAAAAAAACGCAATCCTATTTCAACAACCAAAAAAAAAACGGAAT
>JAFIDM010014012.1:32379185-32422221 GCA_023159025.1 Thereuonema tuberculata
AAAAATGATAGTGTGTTCTGGTTCACCATACATCCTCTGTCTTTGTTCATACATTTAAAAGTCTTAATGACATACGCTTCTATTACATATCTGCTGTGTTTTTCTCTTAATTTTGAAAAGAATTAGTTCCGCGAAATATTACCGATATTTAAAAATATTAAAGGAGAACTTTAAATAATATACCATTGTATTAGATTAATAATGATGGTACAATGCTTGATTATGTTAATATTTTTTCGTTTATTGGAAATAATATATGATTATTTTTAATAATGACATGATAGTATGTCAATATTATGCTTGATTGTGTCAGTATTAAGTCATGTATTGGAAGAAAGTAACTCAATGTTATTATTAGATATGGTTTGAAAAAGCGGAATGATTTAGTTAAGCGAAATATTACCGATATTAAAGGCAATACGTTAAAGTGATGTGGTTTTGCATAATTTTAGGATAATAAGATATGAAAAACTGTGTAACTTATAAAATGTTGATTTTTTTTTAGTAATTTCAGATGTAAATGTTCTATTCACTAGTTTTTATGTTTAAATAGATTCAGGATATTCTTGAAAACTCTTGAATTATTGCAATTGTAAAATTTCACTTCTTTACTCATCCAAATGCACTCTGTCCAGTAGACGGGTAAAAATTAGATAAGTGGCTAAAATGAAACACAGAAAAATATTGGAAAAAATTTAAGAAATATGCATTTATTAGTTTTTAATTCACTTACTGTTAACTTATTATTGACAACAAAATCACTTTTCATACACTTAAGAAGATATTATAGCTTTAATATAGAATTTTTAAAAGTGGTGTGCCAAGAAAATGAACAGTCTGACAGGAAAATGATTTCCACTGACAACCGAATGACAAGGTACAGGATAATGATCACTCCCATTCTTATTAATTGCAAAATGAAATTCAATCAACTACTAACATAATTAAACTGTAATGTCTTACTATAAAGGAACAATATGAAGGAAAATCAACATAACAAAGCCTCTGATAATTCATAATCCTTAAAGAAATGGAACAATGAATGTAATTTTAATTTGGAGCAAGAAAATGACAAGTAGTATAGTCGCCGCTACAAAAAACGTCTGAAATATTATCAAATTACATATTAGCTTACATTTTAGTCTTCATGTTATGTTCTATAACATATAAAAATTATTTTAAACCTTTGATTTTTAAATCAAACATTTCATGTTTGGAAATAACAATATTTTAAATTATAGTGAACTGAAGGTGCGAACATGGAATTTTCGCCCGGCAGGAAATATGACTTTTCATATTCTGCCTTTAAATTTTAATGCCTAATTTTTATTTTTTTTTCTTAAACATATTTGATATGATTAATAAGGAGATATTATAAATGTTTTACACGTTTAATTTCAAAAATAAACAATTTTTTCCGGGTTATAAATGTCGGGAATTAGATTTAGCCACTTTCCTAATTTTTACCCAGACACGGTAGGGAAAACTTATGGTCGCTTTATCTAAATTTCTCTAAAAGCACATCTTATTTATAATAATAACAATAATTAATTAATAAAAGACTAATAATAAAAATAAATAAAAAACTAATAATAAAATAAATGCTTCAATCATATGATTGGTAAAGCGATTAAAAAGCACTAAAAATAATATTTAATCTAATACAATAAGATACCTTAAATACATTATATTATATAAAAGCGTTATTCTGTCTGTCATTGTCATAAGACTTTACGTTTTTCCAATTTTGTGACCAAACTATACGAGATCGATTGGTCATGTAAATGAATAAAATGTAGATCTTTTTAAGACAAACAAAATGCTACAAAAATCTTTCGAAAAAAGTTTTTGGTTTCCAAGATGGCGCCTTTTAAAGGGTCAAATTTTGACTTTTTCTCAATTTAAACGAAAAATATAAAAGTTGGAAGAGAACATTATATTGAGAAAATGTTGGTATTTGAAAGTTCTATCGAGCGGTATATCAGTCATTAACAAACGTTTCTGCGTTTGGAAGATACATGGAAATATGAAGTCTTTTCCCCCCGTGTGAGTGCCAACGCGTAATACACCTGAGTTAAGCGGAGAAGCCCACAACGAACTGGGAAGTCGTGTATTCTTCGATGTCCATATTAATTTGTTAAATAAATAAAGGTTTTTTTTTTTAATGCAAGGGTTCCAGAGCAAAACGACGATACCCGTCTAGTTATTTCATAAAAGCTCTTACATATGATTTCCAAACAGAAAATAAAGTAACTAAAAGTTATCTATATACCACTTTCTGGACCAGTTTTAATTTATCGTTAGCTTAAGAAAATTTTAAAGGTTTTGTTTATATAATAATACGGCCATTTTTGAAAAAATATTTTAATTTGTTATAAAAATATCTATTTCTGATTTATAAAACTTATAATTATAGTAATTTATAATTTATAAGAAAAGTAGGTCTTACTCGAGGCCAATTGCGGAATTAGCTCTCTTTTTCTTTATGTTAAAAATCATTCACTTTGACCTGTCTCTTATAAATGTCGAACAACCAATGATCAAAAGAAAGCACTGAAATCATTTACATCAGGTGTGAAATTGACTCTACTTTGTAAGGGAAGCGCGATATTATTGACTTCCGTTTCCGGTAAGCGGATCAGAGAAACGGAGTAACAGACGGTCAAGTTCTCCGCGTTTTGACGTTAAAGACGCCGGAACAGAGTTGTGACGGAACGGGAAAGATGGATTTGTGCGTCCTTGCCTTAACCCTCGATTAATATTCGAGAAATATCGTATATTGTTAGAAATCATTAGAAATCAATTGCATTTACTTCAGGGAATGTTTATTATTTTCGACAAGAAACCACACTGAGAATTTTTCAAATGCGTGAGTTAAATCGTGTCTTGTCTTTTAAATATCCACGCCAAGTTTCAAGAACGTCCATTCGTCGTTTTAAAATTATTAAGGCACACACACAGACTGATTGATTATATGACCATTACATCCCTATAAAACGTGCTTTCAAAAGCTGAAAAGCTGCTTTCAAAAGTGGAATCTGGAAGGAAGGAGAATGTAAACAGAATCCCTCCAATATACCAACTAAAAAACAAGATTACAATATTTATAATAATGAAAGACAACAGAGAAAAAAATAAATATTAAAGAGTTGCTTTTCAGTAAAAAAAAAAAAAGAAGAAAAGTTTTAATCAACAGCTTAATGCAATTTGAGAGTTAAATATCAATTATTTTTACTTTTACATCAAATGAAAATGGCTAATTTAAAGAAAAAAAAAGAGAAAGTTGCTTTTTAAACTTAAAAAGATAATGATGATTTTTATAGTGCAATTGAGAAAGGAACGAGATATTTAATTCATGTTTCAAATTTATTCTCATACATTGTTATTAACATTTTTAATCTATATATATATAAAAATGAATGTATGTATGTATCTTTCTTTCTTTCTTTGTCTCTATGTCCCTTTGTCCTTTATACGCTCCTAGGCCCTTTGACCTATCTGGACCAAACTTTGCAGAATTACTCTTTAGGACACTGCGGAAAAGATAGGCTACCTTAGAACCCGGACCCCCCCCCCCAAACGGGTTGAAAAGGGGTAAAAGCCCTGAAAAACCCAATAATCATCTGGTAGTCAAAATAAGAACAACACAAATATTGTGTAAAGTGAAAAATTCGCTCTCCTATGGGGGGCAGGGACACCACACTTGGGTGGGAGGAAGCCAGCACAAAGGCTTAAGTGTCCCACCCCCGACCGGCATCGGGACCTTATATTTAGGGCCCCTTCTCGGGCCCCCCAAGTCAATTGCAAATAAGGAAAAATTCGCTTTCCTATGGGAGGCAGGGACACCACACTTGGGTGGGGGAATGTGACACAAGGGCCTAAGTGTCCCACCCCCGATCGACATCGGGACCTTATATTTAGGGCCCTTTCTCGCCCCCCCCCCCCAAATCTATTGCAAAAAAGGAAAACTTCACTCTCCTACGGGGGCAGGGACACCACACTTGGGTGGGGGGATGGCGACACAAGGGCCTAAGTGTCCCACCCCCGATCGACACCGGAACCTTATATTTAGGGCCCCTTCTCGGGGCCCCTAAGTCAATTGGAAAAAGAGAAAAATTCGCTCTCCTATGGGGGACAGGTCCACCACACTTGGGTGTGGATGGCGACACAGGGGCCTAAGTGTCCCACCCCCGATCGACACTGGGACCTTATATTTACGGCCCCTTCTCACGAGCCCTTTCTTTCTTTGAGTGGCATTGCAACGCATGCCGGGTACAGCTAGTGTTATTATAAAGTATCTCATGAGTTTTTGTACGTGAAGAAGCTGTTATAAATATCACATTACAATTTATTAAGTTGTACATTTGTTTACAAAGTTTGAGCTGCTGACAATTAGCTTCAACCAGGGAAATTTGGGAGGGCTATTTTGCCGAAAAATCGTGGCCTACGATACAGTATTGGAGAAGATCCACTTTATACCGCGGAAAAGACTGACCTAAACTTCAAACTATAGATGATGAATTGCCAGAAATATCAAAATTGTTGGAGTCCGACACCTTGAGTACAAAATTATGCCTAAACTACATTAAGATATTTTAAGATAAAATAAAGTTAAAAACCTTCAAAATTGTTATAAATGTAATAGGGACGACATTACGCTTACTAACAATTGCAAATGAAAGTTGTGATGTTTTCGGAATTTCGGAGGACACAGAATAAAATGACCACTCTCCGGTCTTGGGAGAATCAACAGCTTTGAATTGATTGTTTCTGCTCCGGTACACAACCGACTTTCTGTGTTATCGAACTAAATACATCTGCGATCTTTGTCCATCTCAACAACCAACAGTTAATTCAATTGTTTTAGTATAGGATTGCAACGACCAAGCAGTAAAGTGCCTTTTTATTGCACGCTTTTATTAACTCACACTGTCTGGTTTCAGGGTCAAATCTTCCCATCGATCAATCATCTAGAAATTTTGCACACTTGCTTATATTGATGACAATATAATGATATATAATAATATACTGATATATGAATATATTAATATATTTTATGTTAATATATTCTGCCAAGGCAACACGTCCTTCCGTATGGCATTATTACCGAGACTAGCCGCTTGGCGGCGGCATGCATACAACCACTGTAAATCTACATAGATGCATACAAACAACAACTTCTGAATTATATATACATAATTCTTATATATTTATAAGCATTATATAATATAGAAACATATGATGCGAAGAAATTACTCACATCAAACAACCCCATGAGACATGTTACCCAAATTAAAATATTGCCTAAATCCCAATAGTTTTGTGCAATTTAGATAAAAGCGTGGTTATTAAAAGTTTTTATTTTATTTTTGGTAAGACTTCTTTAAGAAATCTCGTCGAATTAGCCACAGTTTTCGTGTTTTATGTCATCCTCAAACAAAAAAGATCATCCAATACCTTATAGGGGAAAGTTGTCCAAAATGGGGACGCATCTTCTTTAACTTTAATTTAACGAAATCTAGCAAATAAAACAGTATTATAAACCATTGGTCATTTACTTAGGTCCTTTAGCTATAATAAAATGGTGCAGAAAAGTAAACAAATTCCTTTTATGTGTATTTTATGTGTATTTTAATTCTAAGTGCTTTATTGCGTAATACCCCATTTTGGACAACCGGTTGTCCAAAATGGGGTACCCATAGGAAACAATGTAAAATATTGTGTTAATGTAAAACTTTGTTTGTTTAAACTTTAATGACATTATATAACATTAGGAATATTGTAATTGATCATTAAACTGGCCAAAGCACAGTAATCACAAATGAATGTTTGATCATCTTCCTCAGCGTTCCAACATTCAATTTTCGTCCCCATTTTGAACCACCACGAGTGTCCCCGTTTGACCCGACCGTGAACTACATTACAAAAAATCGCTTTTCTCGTCACATAAACGGCTCAGCAGATTAAAGGACATTCCAAAGCACTGACTAATAGATAAGGAAATGAAATATGTACTCGCCCAATACTTATAATCAGTTATATGCGAAACTAACACATCAAAAAAGTTTGCAAAAATTGAAAACTTTTCACTTCAAAACTAAAAATCACACTAAAACTCAAGCAAGCGTCATCCGACCTTCACTACTCAACTCAAACTCTTACTATGGCATCCAGTAACAGTAGTACTATGGTTTCTCGCCGATAGTAGCCCTAATTAAGGAGAACTTGAATGTCCCCGTTTGACCCGCCGCGCCGTCCCCATTTTGTACAACTTTCCCCTATCAAATAGAATCAAAATCAATCAAAATCAGATTTCGAGATAATTTTGAACTTATTAGACGTTTTTCAATTAGATCAGATTAAAAGGAACCGCGTATTAGAGATCAGTAATTTTCATTGTTTCCTTACGATAGTAAAGAAAATATCAAGTAATCATGGAAAGAACGCAATTTTGTTTCTAATGTATCCTATCTTTTTAGTTGTTAAATGTGTAAAATACACTATTTCGAAATTACTTAAAGAAAATATTTGGAAGCTTTTGAAATGGTATGCTCAGAAGAATCATAAATATAATCTGACCAAGTAAAGCAATTTGACAGAAGACTCAGAATTCGTTGAGTAAGTTTGAAAATTTGTTCAGATAAAGCTAAGACAGGCAGACTGAATTTGGCACATTTTCAGAGAGTGCTTGTCGAAGAAGTCACTGAAGGGAAGAGAGGAAAGAGACTAATCTAAGTAATTGACTGTTTGATGGAGGGGAAAGGAGTTAAAAGGAATTGACGAATAGAGCAGAGTGAATGAAGAGATCCGTTTGTCAAAGATAAGGGACCTTTCTTGAGAATACATTAATTAATTCAATCCATAATACTACACCAATCATCCGTCATACAAGACAGAAAAAAAGACGTAATTAAGCGATGTGATTCGGTATAATGTGCACCAAGTCTCCCAGAGCCTTATCAAATGAGAAATGGAAGTTGTAATAACCTCATTTATAATAATTCAAAATTTTTACTTAGAAGAAATTTACATAGAAACAAAAAAAATATTATATTTCACGTCTACTTCACTTATTAGCATGAATCAGTTGTAGATAGATAGTAGTATAAATTACCGTCGTCCATCAGAAAATAGTTCTTAACTATGCATTTTGTTTAAAAAAATACTAACATATTTATGCAAACTTGATATGTTGAACTGCTTGAAGAATTCACAATATAAGTTTTGATAATAACTTAATTCTTCTTATGGTTGAATTAATATTAGATAACTGTGAAACAAAGCGTCTTGTACGTTATCATGTTATTATCTGATGTTAATTGAAATGTAGAATGATACCAAAATGTATACTTTGTAAATTTACACTGTAAAATTAATATTAATTGTTTACCAATTACTTAAAGTAATTGTTTAAATAAGGGGTTTGTGTAGATTTTATAATAAACGACAAACGTTTAAACCGAAGCTTGGAATGGGTGAGTTGGTCAGTGCTAAGCAGTTCCTAGAATGTTGCCCGCATATGCAGCTATGAGTTCTTTTGTGTCACATCAGGGATTTTTTTGTAGGAATTCTTATTCGAATTTCTTGACAGGTACTGTATTTTGCAGAGAATAAAAAGCGGAAAGCAGTCCTTGACTTTGACTAGGTGCAGGTTGGGAAAGCAAAGCTTAATTGTTGATGTTTCGGTTAAGTCGTTACTTATTATAGACTGTGTTCTATTTATAAGAAGGGTTTTGTTTAGAACTTTTATGTTTTTAAACGATTTCCAAAAAGAATGAGTTTATAAATTTCATCCATATCTATACATGAACTAAAGATAGATAAAAGATAGATTAACTAAAGATTATCTACTTAGAATGTATGAAGTTATATAAAGCAAAAAAATGATAAATTTTGAATAGTAAAATATTGCAAGAAATGTCGGTCACAACATAGACTACTACTTTAAAAAACGTCAGTCGTAGGTGTCTGTTCAATTGAGAATCGCCCGCGACCATCCTACGTTTAACATTTAATCCCAATTCCGTCGACTACCGCCATCCGGCGTTTTTATCAACACAACAACGGACAGCACATGGTCTCTTTTCCATGACAGCGGAGGCGCCGCGTACGCCTTCCCCCGGTATCAAGAAATCTCAATTTCTTGCAAGAACAATGTATTGGAAACGATGCTGCCATTTTCTTTGAATGATGCCTGAATGTACATAAAGCAAGTTGTACATATAGAGGAACCAACCGAACTATCTCTGTTATATTCGTGTGCGTTATCAAGACATAAAGTAAGTGGATTCATTCTTTCCATTATTTTAACAAAGCCATAATTAAACACCACGAACACTCAAGAAACAGAACTGATTAAAGTAACAGTTTTAAATAGATCGAGGAAACATTGGTTCCAGGAATTGATCAAGATTCTATAATAGATATACATATAGATTACATGTACTTTAACTGTGTGATTAATGAAAGTCTTAAAAAACAGTGTTGATATCAAAGTGATTTGAACACGTTAGTGTTAATCCATTTAGGAAGACAAGAATTTTATTCAATTTGTTTGTTCAAACAAGTGAAAGCCGTTGACAAAAGTGAAAGCCATACGTTGTCCAATCAACATGGATTTATTTATAGAAGCAGTTTAAATATTAACGCGTACACCATTTATGTTCAATCATTTTTTGTTAAGCTTATATATATACTATTGTCTAATTTAACTTAAAGCAAAAAAAAATATTCTCTGAATAAATTAATTATATATATATTAAATAACATCTATAAAAATCTTAGATTCTTAGCCAATTATATCGCAGAATTTTTATATTGCGCCCTTTTAAACAAAGTTAAAAGCATTATTTTTAGAGTAAATTAATTTAACGCCAACATTAACTTTTCCCAGCTATAACAAAAATTTAGAAATGAAGTTTAGAAAAAAACTATAATGCGGAATAGCTTCATGCAGACTGTTAAAGCAGAAAAGTAGTTAGATAAAATGTAGACTTTTTTTTATTGGCTAATTGGCTAATTCATGGGATTTTTAATTCAGTTAAGGTCTCAGTCCGGGACATCAGCCGGGCCCGGTGCTGAGAACCAAGTAATCCCCCACCCACCTCAATTGTGGGGATCTGCCAGCAGGACAAATTTCCCAATGTAGATACAAAGTGTTTTAATTCAGTACGGTTACAAGAACATCTTTTAAAACTGTTACAATATTTAAGCCAGGAGAGGGAGAGGGACCTTTTATAATTGGAAAGCAATATGTTACGTAGGGGACACATTATCAGGCTAGAATAGTAGAGCGTTGTATATATGTATGCTATTAAAATATCCCAGATAGATTATGAAAGGCAAACATTTAGTTTGTAGTAGTATATCAATTTCTTAATAACATAATGTGGAGATATATAAAAAATCGCTATTCGTTTAGCGAAAAATAAGTTTCAAGATCTGTTTTCCTGGAAACTAACTCTGTGCTAAGCAAGGTATGGCTGTATCGAAATAGAAATATTTCGGCTACTTTATTCCAATATATTTTGTAAATAGTCTACTAAAGAAGTTTTTCAATTTTCAGCTATGTCAAGAACCGCATTGTGAGATTTCAATTTATTTACAATATAATCCTTTACTATTCTTTTTATAAGTTCGTACTTATATAAATCATATATAAATGACTACCACAAAAGGCTTCAGGTTCCCCATCCCTTATTGAAACAGTATTTAACAAATAGATTCGTTTTACTTTCAATTGGCGAGTCAGGATTTCTGGCTCCCTTTAAACAAATTCATCATAAAAAATTCTCAATAACTTCTATATTTGTTTCATTTACTAACAAATACCACTACTTTAAAAAAATAGTTTAAAATATTCTGATGTTTGTAAAACAACACCAACAAAAATAACAATAATAAAAAGACCTTTAGGCGACCCAATTGTTTTATATAAAATAAAGATTTTATTATGAATGCCTTCAATTTTTTCATTTCGAATCTATTTCCCCGAAACATAAAATTTTATGAGTTAGTCAGTAACTATTAAATCAGTGGCTTTTAACGATATTTTTCAACTTTATTTTTATATTTTTTTACTCTAGCTTTCAGACAGGTTCTATGGTTTAACCAGCCTTCTTTCAATTGGGAACTATTTCGTAGCTCAGATGGGCAACCGTCAGAATGTCCTTTAACTAAATCCCCATTAATTAAAGAATAAGGCTTGGTGGTTTAGGCCCTTCTCATTCAACACCCTGTAGATTCATTGTTAATGATTTACACATAATAAGGAATCAGACAGATGTCTCTTTAAAATATAGATTTTTTTTTTGTCTCAAGTATATTTTCTAGCAAAAATAAAATTAGTGTATTTTAAAATTAGTTAATCAATAACGAAATAAAAATTATCAAAGGATCTATAATTTGGTATTTTTTTTTAAATATTTTTTTTTATTTTTTCTTCATTCTAATGTATTTTAGAGTCGTGGGTGCTCCACTAGTAACTCTGCCTTTTCAGGCCTATTATAATTTGATACATTTAAAATTCTTTTACTAAACTTCAAATATTCTTTTTATATTTCTAGCACAATAAATTATTATATTTCTAAATTTCTAGCAACTGCAGAATTCCAATACTTTGATTTATTTTCTGGAACTCTCCGTTATCTAATGGTACAAATGCTATTTGAACATCATCGATCACAATGAAAAGCGTAACAATGATTGATGTCTTTACAGATGGAGTAATTTACTGTTTGTCAATATCGATTTGTGTCAAATTAACATTATGGTCTGTTTCAAGTTAAGATTGATGATTACATATGCTTCAGAAGCAATAGATTCATTTTTACTTGAATTGGAAGTTAAAGAAAGCAATTATCATCTTGTGTTGGATAATTGGAAACTTATATTTCTTCTGGAAAACAGAATCGAAGAAAAGTTATTTGTCAAGGAATGAGAAGGTTTAAAAAAAATTGGATTTCACTTGGAATAAAATATCAAGTAAATGTAGATCTTTTCTGAGAAGAAGGAAAACTTTAATGCGACTGGGGATTGATTTCTCGAGACTATGGAGCAGTTGCGTCGCAGTTCCACCCAATCATTCATGAGAAACATGTGGAATTGAAAGGGAGACCTCATAAGTTCTGTATGAATGTTGTAGCAGATATAAATAATGCTTTAATGCATTGGGCATAAAAACGCATACAGTCTATAGATTTTACCTGAAAACTTTAACTCGTGTGTAAAACTTCTAAAATGTTGGTTTTACAACTTGTATTAACTAATTTATAAAATTCAAGATATGTAATGAATGGAGCTTAAAAGGAATCAGATTATCAATTTCTACCAAATTCAATATGAGCACAGTATGCATTATTATTTCGCTATATGAGAATAAAAATTCTAACATAGCGAAATAATAATATGGCGAAAATAAAAGTGCAAGGTGGTCGTAATGAAAGATGTGGTCTTCAAAGGTCTTTAGCGAAAAAGGTACTGGAGAAATTCATCCAAACTTGTTGTTAGTACTCTCTGGAACATGGGGTTTCGATTTATAAAAGTATAAAATTTTGCCACTAGGGAAAATATCCTAAAAGTACTTGATTTGGGATCATTGAAAAAGTATGATTAGAAGAGATTCCAAATCAATTTTCGTGTTCATATAAGTTACAGATGTGTTTCAATATTTACTTCGTTCAGATATTTCAAGAACTGTAGTGTGTGACTGACATTTTGCATAATTTTACTTAATCTCACTGTTTTATTAAAAAATTTTCCACTAGGGGACATCTGTTACTAGAAATGCGTAAAATTGGTATTATCTCATTGTTGCTGCTGACGATTAGGTGGATATAAGGAAAACGGAAACTGATTTGTGTCATTCTGATAAGAATGGCTCTCACCATACCTAAAAATCGAATTGCTAAAAATCGAAGCTCCATATTCTAAAAAAATACTTTGACTAAGTTTCGTTGAATTTTGTTCATTACAATATTCTCAACAGATTTCTGAACACCTCATCTTCAATTATGGCTGCCTTGTATTAAAAAGTCACAGTAGTTAAGGATCGTTTGGGGCAGTCCGAGATTCTCATCTTAAAGATACTCGCAAAGATAACAAATTGAATGAACAAATTGGATATTAAAAGACAATTTAATGTTATTAGTAAATCCTAAGTAAATGTATTCCCATAATATGTAATAATATAAGGCTCTCTCTCCTCCTGTTCTTTGACTGATAGTAACTTTACGAACCTTCCATTTTAGCTGCTAACATCTCATATATAATCACCTAATGTTGTACTCATGTTCGTAAACGTAATACAGAGAATACCTTGCATAGAAAGACCTATAGAGTCAGAAAGATTTGTTTTAGAATTGGAAAGAATTATAACATTTTTTACTATATTATGGCTATTAAGCACGTACAGATCGTTTGCTTTATATTATTTCGCCTACCGTTAAAGCCAAAAAACGATTGGGACAATTTTCACCTATAGGATTTATTGTGCGTTTTGCGGGATTCGGATAAACTTAACACTGTAATGTTTCGCATTATAAAAAATAAAACAGTGTAAATAAAGCATTATATAGACAAATTAAAAACTCCCTTACAAATAAATCAATAAATTTCTGTTTGCTTTTACTTTATACTGGAAGAAAAGGGATGGATAGTAAAGATTTACGCTGAAATAATTTATAGTGCATTTAATCATAATTGGCATGTTGTTCAGAAAATGAAATAATATTTACTTAGAACAAACAACGTAATAAATGCTTTAGTACTTATTTGTATAAAGAAGAAATATTTGTCTTCTAATTAATTTTTTTAGTGCGCGCACATGGTATTCTGGCAAATCTAATTCGTTATACACACTTTTTTTAAAAAAAAAAAACCACTTAAAAAAGGAAATTCAAACATTTATGTATTGAACCCTTTCATTTTGCACAAGAATTTTACTCAGAGTAGAGAATTATGGCAATTTATCAAATTAAAACCAATAAAATCTACCATTATAAGAGTCGACATTAATCATCATATATTTCTCCAATTGAAAAAGTAATAATTGATAGGGAAAAAATAAGATAAATTAAAATATATTAAAATAAATTAAAATGTAAAATCATGGCAATAAGATGAATCAGATTAAATGAAAATGACAAAACAAAGAAATGTATTGAGATTAACTAAAGGAAAATATGTATTATTTTTATTTTGTTTATATACGTACAAGATATATCAGTTGGACACCGTCAACCCGGTAACCTCCTCCGGGGAGCCATTTTCGAGAGCAGTTGTATAAACCGTACCGTGCAGTTTGTACCGGATTGAACAAAGGACTGTCGCATCGCTATATTATCACATTGATGTTCGGGCATTCCTCAATCAGACATTTCCTGGGCGCTGGATTACCAAACATTGGGCGATCGAAATGCCACCACGATCACCAATCTCACACCCATAGATTTTTTCCTGTGGAGATCTGTGCGTAAACAGGTCTACAGAACCCAGCCAAAACATGTAACGTAATACGTCCTTTAAGTCTGGCAAATTTGCAACATTTATCCCAATAAACCATATTGTTTAAATGGCTCCACAATCAGAAAGTACATGTATTCAGATGCGAAGAACGTGACGGCCAGGCAATAGGAAATGATCAACTAATCACCTGGCAATCGGTGAACTTTGGACACAAACAATGAAAGGTGAGTACAATATGAGTGGATGCAACATCTTGTATAAAAATCGCAAACACACGATTTTTATGCAAGATGATACGAAGTTGGATACGATGAAATTCTGCATACCTCAGGGTCGTTACGGAACATCTCCCAGGGCCATTAAAAGCAACTTCTTCGAAGAATGGTCTAACGATAAATGTGGAAGTGAATCATCACCAGACAGTCACTTTAAGAGAATGCAAGGGAAGTTCCTGGAAAACACGTGGATTTTACCATGACCTAAATCATCTCGGCATCTCACTGGGGTTTACATTTAAAGTTAAGTTAAGTAAATTACAAAGTGCATTAATCAGTTTTGTATTTATTGACTTTAAAACTTTACTGTTTTTGGGATCAGTGATCGGGTGATTTTTGGCGGGAAAAAAAAAACTCTCGGGCCCAGCACAACCGCCGATATCTCCATTTTTTTTTTGATCAGTCATCCAAAATTAGGTATAGGTAAATTATTTTTATTTGGAGTGATCCTTGAACATTATTTTCACGTGACAGTAGCTGATAAGAATGGCATTCATTAGTTGGAACCGTTTTTATACTCAGAACTCTGCTGCAATGCAGTAGCTTAGGCAAATCTGATTGCTTTTTCGTTGATTGTAGCGCAAAAGTTGCCATTGTTTTCACTAAATTTATTCGTAATGTAGATAAACGCAAAATTAAATGTTTAAAATATCATGTTTGGTTGGTCTTAAGATATTTATCGTGTTTCTTGTGTATTTCGCTGTAGAGTTCCCCCTAGGGAACTTTTTTGAACAAATTATTTTTTGCATAATCCGTTTCTTCATCCTTTGAATAGTCTGTGTACAAATTTTGGTGTCGATCCGCTTATTGATTACAGCTACAGAATGCTGTGAATGGCCGAGTTTAATTACGATTACCTTGTATATTTTATTTTATATCACACCAAGATACATTTATATACTTGAAATGATCACAGTTGTGGAAAGTTATCTTTTCGATTAAATTTCCTTTTTTGGGTATGAAAAGGTTTTTATACGCATTGCACGATGCCACCGAACTACCCAATAAATTATTAAATGTTTTATTTTTAGAAATACTGAGTAAGTAAATGGTTCAAACTGACCTAAAGGGGGTGGATCATAACCATCGTCTGGTTTACATCCTTTGATTGGCGTTGAGAAGCCAGGGTAATTTACACCTGGCGGAAAAACGAAAGTTGTCTCTTGAACACCCGGATAACTGAAAAGAAAAATAATAAAGACATTTGAAAGCAGAACATACATAACGTCATCTTTCTAAATCAAAACAGTGTAATCTGAATCCCAACTTTTGAATATCCATTAGGACTACATTCAAGAGGAGAATCAGTTCCTAACTTAGTTCTTAATTTGAGATTCTCCGTATGAGCAAACGAAATGCTAGCCATTTTAGATAATAAATAATCAAATTCTAAATTCAGCTAAAATGGGAGCGAAATTTGTTTAATTAAACCTACATACTATTATCATTGCAGATTTTATGTCGTGTTCTTCCATTATACATTGTGGTATTTTTAAATTTGTATTAAATATAATTTGTAATAAACATAATTATTAATATAATTTGTATAAATAAATATAATTCTGTGTTTGACTTTATTCTGCACGCACGCCTTTGCTTCTAAAAATATGTTGAACAGTTTTCTAAAAATCTCTAAATGGGATTTCTTTTGAAACTATTAAATAAAACAGAAAAGATTAAATTCTCTCTATATTACAAATTTTAAATTCCCTTACTCGTTACAGATAGCATGAAATTTACTACCTCCTTCCATCCATAGAAACTTTAAAAGTTTGGGATCTTTTAATCATCCCAAACCCTACTGTTTCGAGATATTACATCTCATTAGGCTTTCTTCCTGATGTCATTAAGTATCATATTACTCCTCTTTATGACTCTAAAACTGGACGTGTCACTCCTAATTAATTCTAACTGCTCTTTAACTCTCTTACTGCTTTCTGCAGTTATTGCAAGGAAACTCAGTAAGGTAATTAAAAAGCATTAGAAGGTAGACAATGAATTAGGATACAGTACTAAATCTGACACTGCAGGCTTAATACTCAAAATATTACATTTTTATTTGTTTTGAAATTAAAGTACAGTATTTTCATGTATACTTAATTTTATTTTCGGCAACATGAAGCCAAATATATAATCATTTCTCTGTTATTTGCAAGTTTGAAGAAGTAATCAATTTTAGAGATTTTTTTTTTATAAAATGTGTGATAACATATTTTTAGAATCAAAAAAAGGTTAGCAATTTTCGTCCTTCTAAGGTTTTCTGACTGTTATGCAAAAGCTGATCAATATTGTGACCTGAAAAACTCGTAAAATCATCTTGAAACCTTACTGATGAAGTCCGGTAATCAATGTTCATAAAAGTTCATACAAATAAAATAAAAAATAACGTGAAAACATGTTTTTTTTTTTCATTTTTCAAAAAACGTTCCTAGTTTCGTCCCCTTGGGAAACAATTTGAGACAAACATTGTAGTCGACTTTTACATGTTTCCAAAATGTTTCATTTATTAAAATACAAAAATAATGGTTATAATAATTGGGAATAAAGCAAAAAACCGAGGATCAAGTCGTGGATCTATGCAGAAATCACACAGAAACTTTTTTGTTTGAGATGTGGATGCATACAACTCATGGCACCATTTGTAGCACTCAGCATATCTATAACACTCGAAAAGTGCTTACTACAAAGAAGACAGGGCACATTCAGATAATCGCAATCGTCATCATCTGTTGACACATACGGGTAAAACTTTCTTCGCTTTCACTCGATGACTCTACTTCGAGCTTCTTTTTGTTTTCAAGCTACTAGAACTGAGGCTAAGAAGCAAGTTTTTAAGGCCCAGTCACCGGTTTTTCCCCCTGAGGCTTCTTTGTTGTTTCTTGCCTCATCGACTTTGCCTACTAACCACAGATGTGGAAGGATTCTTTTGTTTTTCATCTGCCATTTTTTTTATTATTATTTGGAGAACCCTAACAAGGAATGCTTAACTTTGTCTTGTGCTGGCTGTCAGTGGAATTTTTCAAATATCTGTAGAGCTAAAAACGGTGAGTCAGAGGGTCCATTGTAATGTTCCTCGTGACAGCTTTGCTTCGCTGAAGACAGCTTTTCGATTTTTTTTTTTACTCGTAGCTGCAATAACTTTCGTTGTCATCTGCTGGATGACTGAAATACTCATCTAGCCCATGTTAAAAATCCTGATCACATGAAAAGGAGTCCACATTTTCCTTCGTGAACCCTCGATTCGTGCTGTAGACAGATTTTCTAGCCGTCTCATAATAAGATTAGGGTGTCTTTTAAGAATCAATCGTGCCCTCTTTCTATTAGCTTTTTGTGTAGCTACAGAGAATGGATGAGGCATATTGTTCTTCATAGCTAATTGAAAGACAATCTGACTCACATCTCCAGCAGTTACATTTCCTCCAGCTCTTGCATCTGCTAGCTGAACTGCTAGCAGTCCAATATTTTTTTCACCATTTCTTCAGAGAAAACGCCCTGAAGAAATTAGGGTTACTTCACACAGTCTTTCAATGTGGCTCTTGGTACTTTTAAGAGTTTTGATACCGTTTTGTATCCCATTTTCTTCTCACTTACGGCATTCAAAGCATTAACCATTGCCTCAGAATTCCATGTTTTGAGTTTCCCGTCTATGTCTAGAGACAAACCAATTGCTATCCAATCACGTGATCTAACCAATCACGTAGTGGCTACAAAGCCACTTTTTCATCTACTTGCTGGCTCTAATCTACAAGTGACAGAACTAGATCGCCACTCGGAATACGAAAATAGAAAATAAACAGCATCTAAGTAAAAATAATTGATGGAATCACAGAGCTTAGAAGCTGACATACGATTTCGAATACTAGAAAATAATACAGTGCACATATGAAAAAATAAACTATTTACGCTGCCAGCTCAGTAATGCCGTTTCTACTAAAGGTTGCCAGTAGGATGACGCAGTTAACAATACATATGGCCGGAGGACGAAATTCGGGTCCCTTACCCTACACTGATAAGATAGTGATCTTTATTTTATAATTACTTTATAATTTATTCGCTTCATACCCAATATTAGCTAGCTACAAAGAGACTAAATATATAATTTAAATTGCTTGTTTGTTCTTCAAATACATTTTGACTTCCTATTTTCACAGGATTTTAACGCAGACAATATATTTCTTTTTTCATAATTTCTTCAAATGAGAGACGAAACATCAAACTATGCAGCACTCGACTAATCCATTGCTTTATATATATGCTTCGACTTATAAATATACTAGCCAGGTACAATCGTTTCGCTCCGGAACCCTTACCTATGTAACGTAAAAAACGCTTTATTTATCTAGCAAATTAATATCGACATCGGAGAATATACAACTTCGGAACTCTTTGTGAACTTCTACATACCAGTATCACTTGAAACCTTCCCACTTAACTCAGATGTATTGCGGGTTGGCGCCACAGTGTCGTGGTTTCTCCCACAAACAATTCGGGGTCATTCTCCCCCATCAAAAAAAAAATTATATTTATACATTTTACATTGTCTGCAGTATCGAACCTATCCACATACTCAATTTCAAGTTTGTATTCAAGTTTCTAGGATATTGGGAAGTATGCTAAACATTTTGAACAGATACACCCACACACACTCATACATATATATATCCACAAATTTCCTTTTAAATCTAAAGATATATAATTTATATATTATATATTAAATGATCATTTTCGAAGTCGAAGTGATCATATACATTATAAATATATATTATATATTTATTAACCATTATATTTTGTTTATTTCATTCCTTTAAATGATACTTACGAAGAAAAAAACCAACGATATTTTCTATCTTTAATTAATATTTAATCATTTCTTTAATTATCATAAGCATTAAGAATAACGCATCTTTTTCCTTAATAATAATTTATTTTCATATCAACATAAAAAAATAATTACTTATTTCATATAATATAATTAAATAAGACGATAAATTGTAAATAGGGTTAAAACAAATTTAATTTAATCCGTTTTTATCATTTTAAATTTTCAAATAAACATCGTCAATTTTAATAAAAAATAGATTTCAAAATAGATTACAAAACAACTAATTTATGTTTCTTTCAACATCATCATGTTGGGTATCATCAAATACTGTATATCAAAATAATTTGTTATTTTTTTTTAAAATTATATGTTTTGGTTTTTTTTTGGAAAAAATGGAAAGACGAACTTGTTTACTAATTTATAAGAAAATTAAAATTATTAACTCTCGCTACCTAAATAATAAAATATGGCTCAGGATTTCAAGTAAAAAAAATAGTTTCCATATTTTCTTCTTACCTCCTCTCTCTTCATATTTATTAAAAAGAATAATTCATCTCTCGTATTGCATATATTTATTTAATACACCAAATTTTCGGAAAAGAATGGTTAAGCTTTTCCTTCTTCAAGCCTTTCTTATATTGTGAAGATTAACAAATAGTTCCTCAACAAAATGAGAGACATGATATTAATTATAACAAAGATTCATATTATAGTTTAAAATTTTGCACGATCAATAAACAAACTTTCCAGTTCTAACCTTATAACATTTAAATTATTCCTATTAGTAACAACAATGTCTAAAAATGAATTTAAGATTTGAATATTACAAATAAGTGAAGTTATTATTTTACACTCTCAATAAACAAGTTTTTAAAATTCTACTGTTTTATAAGAATTTAGATGTTTACTTCTTAAACAAATATCTAAATTTATTCACTTGCTATCATTTTAACACAATCATTCCTATATTTATATTAGTTCTTGAATTTCTTATTAACAAACTTTCAATCAATTTCCTTGTGTAGTTTTCTTTTTCTATTTTTAATATTTTTACTTTTGTGTTTTGTCTATGTCCAGATTTATAGCAATGGTCTGATATTTCGGATACATCAACTTACTTTCTTTAAATACAGTTATAGCGTTCTAGTATACGTTCCCTAAGGGTATTTTAATCTCTCCTAGATAAAAATGCATTCAATTTCATATACAACACCCATTTCATTTATGAAATTTATTCTTATATTGAAATGTTATGTCATAACCAAACCTTTTATATACATCTTTCAACTAATAAGATATATGCATTCAAATATGGTATTACTTGATTTTTATTTTCTATTTGTGTGATGTTTAAAGTTTTATATTTGTTTACTACTTGTTTTACAAATTTACTGCCACATTCATTTATACTGTTACAATTAACATCATGTCTCTCATTTTCTTGAGAAGCTACTCGTTAATCTTCAATGTAAGAAAGGCTTGAATAAATATATGCAATTCGAGATATGAATTATTCTTTTTTATAAGTAAAAAAAAATGATGAATTCCTTATTTATCAAAATAAAATAATTTTAAAAGATTTGTACTTCATTAATTCTGTATTGCAGACATCGCACATAATTGCCTTATGTTTATAACATCTGATACCCAAATGCTGTCCATCTCGAAGGTTAACCAGGCTACCCTGATTTAATAATCTAAGGAAAAACTGTAATTATTATTTTATAAGAATTAATTTGTTAAATTTTTTGTTATTTCCAATTGTGGTGTTATCTCACTTTAATAAAAAAATTTGGCCCAAAGTCTTAAGAAATCTTACGGGTGCGTGGAACTTATAAGTCCGAAAACTACTGCTTGTAGGATATAGTAAAACTCCCGTCCTTTGTCATGGTCAAAATTTCAAACGATTATGATTTATTAAAAATCAGATTTTTGTTTTAAATCTGAAGTTACAATACTGCAGTTTTTAATCAACTGCATAAAAGAAATTGTCGTAATTTTGAAGATACATATGGATGTGCTCTGTTATTATGGATGTGATACATGTGGATGGATTTTATAAGTGAAAGATGAGTACAACGGTCTGAATATTGAAAATAATAGGTTGATAATGAAAAGGAGGTGTAAAAATACGATTTTGTTCATTAATTTAAATAGTCCTCTTAATCTCTAACAGTATAACAAAAATTCCTTTGGGTAACAGATTTTATTTTTACATATCTATTTTTTTTCTCAAGCAATAATTTTAGAATTAAATTTATTATTTTGCGTTTTTTTCTTTTAACATCTTGGCTTAATTTACTTTAAAGGTATTTTTTTATTTTAAATTTAATACTTACAATGGTGGAATATTTGTTTGGAATGGATCACAACGAGCTCCAGGGAAAGGAATCTCAGGCGGTGCTAAAAATAGAAAGAAATATATCATTGAAAATAATTTTTAACAAAAAATAAGTATTTACATTCGGAAATTCCTTAATTTAAATAGAAATTTCCATGCATTCCCAGGATTAGTCAATCTCATTACCTGTTGGTGTTGGAGGGAATGAAGGTTTTTGAGAAGACGACTGATTAGACCACAGTGGGGGTGGCGGAGGAGGAGGAGCGGATGTTGAACTGGAACCACGGCTTTTGCTTTCTCGCATACAACCGGAAACACTGGAAGTTGCGTAGGGACTAGGCTCTAATTAAGGAAGAAACGAAATAAAGTGTTACTATTAGTTTGCAAACATTGCATGTAAAATAAATAAATATATAAATTATTGCGTTACAACACTCATATAATAAATACATCAATTTAAGAATATGAATAAAAAAGACAGAGTTAACGACATACCCCTATTTCGCCGTCTACCAAAACCAGATCGACGAATAATTTGGGCGTAAATATCACTTGACGTTCTAGAAGAACGTCTCGAACTTCTTGTCCATGTATTAAAAATACTAGATCCTGCTTCTACAACAGTAAAACAAAAAAATAGTCATTAAGATTGGAATTTTTGATTTCTTTTTAGATACTTCTATTTGAACTAATGATGGAGAAAAATCATTCAGAGTTTCTCTGCACTTTTACTAGTTTATTACAAACATTTTTAACAATAAATCGCTAAATACTAAGTTATATAATTATTTCCAATGTTGTGTATAGGGCATCTCTCGACAGCTCGTAATTCCAGAAAAAATAGTTGCCTCATGTCCCAGTGACTATTATCAGACCTCCCCCTCTTTCCCAAAAGCGTGGTTGCATTCACATTGGCTGTTTGCTTTGTCTGTTTCCAAAGAAGTAATCACACATTATTCATTGGTACTTAAAACCAAAATGTCTTATGTAAGCCACTGAATATTCAAAAACTAAAATATTATACTCAGAACTTTTCAATAGAAAGATCGATTGGAATCAAATGTATTTTAAGTGAATAAATAAACACTCAGATTGAAATTTAAAAACCGAAGAATTTCAAATTCAATTTAGACAACTATTCGTTTTTTTATCAAACGGTATCGGAAGTCTAAATACAATTGTTCTTTGTTTAAGTAGAAATATAATGTGAGATTGCTATTTACTACAGACACATTTAAGCAGTGCTGTAACTACTAAACCATATGTCCAGGTTCAGAACTTTTCTCTGGACCCTCAAGACGAAAAATACTTTCTTTTTTACCACTTGTACTTTTAAATCGATTCGCTATGATCAGTAGGTCCCTCTTCGACTACAAATGTTAACACCTTACGAAATTCTCACTGAAACTGCATTGTATTCTTCCTTTGTTTAATGTTCCATGCATTGCTAAGTACCATAAAGCTCAAGAACGAATTTTTCTATTCATTAATACTGTAGCAATATAATGTAATATTGATATAGTTTAAGATATTTAACATGTGGAATTATGAATAGATAAAGAAGGTACATACACATAACTATATAAAAAAAATTTTTTATATAGCTGTGTGTGTGTTTAAGACGTTATTTATCTACAATGTAAAATTATTAATATGTATCAAATATAAATTCTTCTTTCATAGAAAACAATCATCAGCTCTCACAAATTGTGTTCACTTTTCAACTAACCTGATGGGGCACCGATGCTACCACTTTTCCGTCGCATATAAAGACAAACGACAATAGATGATACTATAAGAACAATAAACAGTGCAACGGTAGGAATAAACACAAAAGGATCGAGATAGAAAGCGTAGACCGGCTCTAACTCTTCCTGAATCATGTCGGGTGAAATTGTACCTAAATAAAAGGAAAATTTATATATTAGATATTAGCAGCTTTGTAGATGAATTATTTTAATATATAAACATTTTAATATTGTTTTGAACTTTTATATTAAATAATAAAGTTTATAAATGATAAATACTGATATTTGGACCCGAAGAAATAAGAAAATGAGATTTCCAATGCTGATATTTCTATAGGGTTTATAATTTCAAGCTCACAAATAGAATAATCTATATAAATTCAAGACTTACCTCCTGAAATTGTGTGTGTGGCAAACTTGTACTCATTAACCACAGATCCACCTCCAGTATGAGCTGTGAGTCTCAATGCATACCACGTGGCTGTCGTTAGATTTGGAATTACTAATTTCCTTTGCGAAGGTTTAATATTTTCTGCTGCCATTTTCCACTCCCTTCCTTTGGTGTCTCTATATTCTACTGTAAAATGTGTGACTGGACATCCTGCTGTCGGCCAAGATTCAAGTAGTATAGTCACAAATGTTGTACCTTCTCGAATAAGATCTTCTTTATTGGGGGCTGTAACATCTAGAAGAATCGAAAAAAAGCATAAAATCAATTAATGGAAATTTTGCAATCTTCCAAACTACAAAATGTAATAACAAAATGTATTACAAAATGTAATAACATTCATAAATTTGTGAAGAATGAAAGCTTGTCAATGTAGTCTCGAAAAGCTTATGTCTTAATACATTTTTGCTATATAAATACAGCATATTTAAAAAATTAAAACATTGCAAAGTTGAAATTCATTGTAAGAAATTAAAAAAAATCACAGAATTTTAAATCTTTTAACTTTGCAAATATATTATTTTTTTATTTTACATTAACATTTCTTATGACATGAACTTGTTAAACTTACTTTTACTTACTTAAAGTATCCACAAAGTAGTATTCAATTAGAGAGAGATTAAACCTTTAATTGATCCTATAGGTTTCCAACCTTAAATAACTAGATTAGTTGTCTAGGAAGTCCATAATATCTAGAGCACAGACTTTCCTCGTTTCTTGAAAGAGATGTTAAGGTAAAATATCACACTATAAATCTATGTGGCTCTATGCACCGCGGGAGATAAGATTCCTGGCGTATCCAGCCTTTAATTTCCGGGAACGAAATCCTGTACTAATTCAACAAAGGACTGGGTGGACCCTAGAGCCGTCTGGAGGAGAAAAACCAAGGGAAAAAAAGGGTTCTCCTTCGGGATGACGGACTGAACCCGGCTCGTCTAGATCGTAGCTAAGAGGCTTACCACTTGGCGAACGGGTTCACTTCTTGGTAGATACACTACTGAATAAACATTACTGAACAGTAAAGATATTATGTAGAAATTCTTATCAGTAGAAATTTCTTATGTAGAAATTCTTATCACTCAACAACGGGATGCGTGAAATAGAATGACAGAATGCGATTCTCTTCAAGCTTAATTGTTCTTAGGGAATTCAAGGAGTTTTTTGTTATAGCTCTTCAAATTAAAGCCTTTCTCTAATTAGGCAGAACCTGTATATTTATAAGATATCAAATAAAAAAAATCACAATTTTACTTAGGTTTTGTCATTTAAGAAAATATTTAATTAATATGATCTGTACAACTAACTATAAAATATGCAACAAACGGTAAGATATAGATGTATCATACAATCTTACATATATCTTTACTATGTCAGGTTTTAGGGAATTCGTCATTCCACATGTTTGAATCTTCAGTCGTGACATAATGAAATATTCATCATTTTTATACGAATTTCAATAAGAACATTCATAGGAAACTTTACTTATAATGTAGGAAAAGTATAGTATACATCTATATTATTAGAAACATTGAAAGATTAACTTCTTTAAATCAAAACTGAAGCAGGTCTGTTTATTTGTATTAAATATTTAGACAATTAATTGAAACCTACCTGATCCTTCTGTTGTTATGGTAAGAATGTCAGTTGGAACACCAGTGCCTATACTATTAAAGGCCTCCATATAGACCTGGTAGTTTGCTCCACAGGCTAATGATTCCAAAGTAACAACGTCCTGGTCTGATAATATTTCTTTTGTTTCCCAAGTGTTTAATTCTCTTCTGTAATGTAGTAGGTAACCTGAAAATAAAACGAAATAAATTAAATCAAATATCACTTGTTACCAAAGTTTCTACTATAACTAATATCATTAACCATGCAAAATAAGTTATGAAGATAAAATAATAATAAATCCATTTCAGGGACTATTAATTTTTAAAATAAAGTTAAAATAAAAAAAATGGTAAAACTGGAAATTAAGGTTAACAGCTTGCAGTTAATTCTATTGCAACTTATAATAATTTTGAAGCTGTTTTCAATACTGCATACTTACGATTACAGTACGAGTATCGAGTTCAGCATGTATTCGATCGTGGCCTTATCGACCAACCACAAGTCTACTGTATTGTCTTCTTAGATACCTCCTTCAATGATTCTTGGCTGCGGTCCACTTTAAATAAAGATTGTAGCTATCCTGGACATGCCAAATGACGTTCAAGTTGACTACAGTCAATGACAGTCTTCCTATTACGGTCCAGTATGTTCTAGTGTGTTCTTGCCTCTGTGCGGTGACGAGCAACAAGCAAACAATGTTTGCGATTACAAGATTCTGTTCTCTGCTTCTTCATGCCAACTATCATTTCTCGTTCAGACACAAAGTCTTTCCGCCATAAAGTCACATAACAAAGTATAACTTCGATTGCGATTTCTGATTTATGAGTTGTTCACTCAGAATAAAAAATCATTACATTGTCCACATTAAATGCATCCAGTTAAAACAAATCAAAGAATTTGCTTTTATCTGGGTTATTGTTAAATTGACATTTTTTTCTACTTCCTTAATTTTTTTCAACATACCTGTATTAGTCCGCTATGTCCGAAAAAAAAGTATGTAAACAGAATGATAATTTTTATCTTAAGTACTCTGCAGCTTTATGTCACCTTTTAGAATCATGACTTCATAACATGTTAAATCATTCCATTTCATTTAAATGTTCTCAAATGAATATTTAAAGATTTCTGATTACCGTTTATTCAAATAACTGCATATTTCGCATTCTGTTTGTTTTAGTTGAAGGAAATATTTGTGTTATAAACGTTTTACCTCGGATTTTATCTCCTCCATCTGAACTGGATTTCCACTGAAGTTGGATTGATGTTCTACTTTTCGAAACCACATCGAGGACAGGAGCAGAGGGGGGCACTTACAGAAAAAAAAATCATAAGAACAAAGATTAGTGTTGAAAAAGTTAATTTTTGGATACAATTTAAAAACTATATACAATTTAGAACTGCATGATTACAACATTAATAATGACTGTATTGGTTGTGAAATAATAAAGAATCAACTTCTGCTGTTTGAAAAACCTGTCGTTCATTAAAAAACCCAACAACACTGAACCGGCAAAACTCCTTAGGTATCTTCCAGCAATAATTAAGAAATCTTCCTTTTAAGAGGGCCGTGATCCGTCTCAAAAACCTTAGAATGAAAATCGCAGATTGCCTCAATAAAAGATATTGATTTATTAAGTACAAATAAACGATATATTTGGTTTATGTTTTTCTAAGTGAATGTAAAATAACTATTCTTTTTTATTTCAAATCTTCCAAATACTTCCAAAAGTTAGAAATTGAAATTCAATTCAACAGAATGTTTGAAATCATTCCCCATTTGTAGATTTGATTAAAATTAAATTTATATAAATTTCAATTGCCTATATAATATCAGAAGATAAAATCTGAAAAATAAAATAATTGAATACCTTGTACTGTAACATCGTACTTGACTTCATCTTTTCCATGTTCATTGTAAATAGCACAAGTGTAATTTCCTGAATCTTCACTTTTAGCCTTGGTTATCATCAAAGCTCCATCCGTGCGAACAAACAATCGCTCATTTGATTCTATTAGTTTTTCACTATACACAAAATAAAAGTATATTAATTTTTATTGCTTAGGTTAAACCTAATAACATAATGCCTTTTGGGGTTGTAAACTTTGAGAGGGAAGAACTAAAAGCATTATATTTTATCTTGGTTTCTGCATTTTGCAAGTGAATGTTAATTTTAGATTCCTTCCTAATTAAGCTAAAGTTTTAACGTCAATATTTATGTATTGTTCAATGAAAACTCACTGGAATCTACCTGGTCATCCATTTTCGTTTTGGTGCTGGAACTCCAACTGCTTTGCAAGGTAAGACAATATCTCTCTTCCATGGTGTCTTGATTACGTCATGAAACGACACCGACCTGGCTGGAACTGTACTATGGGCAATTTTATGATTTTGTTATAAATTCATATAATAGAATATTAATTTGAAATTTTATTATTTATAACAATCTAAAAATATTACAATAAAATACAGTAATATCATTAAGGATACATTATTAGCTATTAACATATGTCAGAAATTGTTATTTTATAATGTTATATTATAAAATCGCTCATTTAAAATATTATTTTATATTATTCAGAAGGCCATAAAATTTCAACACAAGTCTAGCCATAGTAGAAAACCTCTAGATCTACCATTCAATTAATTATTTGAGTTATTATAATAGCGACCTAAGCTTCCTCCCTGAGCGAAGTTATTTCTAAAGATTTAAATTAGCATTTTAAAATGTAGTATGCAGTAATAGGAAGAGCTTTAATAAATTTATAAAACCATGCCATCTGATTTAGGAAAACCGTTTATATAAGAGCTTACTCTTGAGTAATCAATTTAATTCAGGCGAATATCTTATTAGGAGTCAGTTTTTGAGAGAATTAATTATGGAAATATTAAATTTCATTTCTTCATATTGATACGTGTTTAAATAAAATGCGTACTGTTAGTTTTGAGGATTTTGATCTTCTAATTTAATGAATATGGCCATATTACTCTGTCATTTTAAGTTTGGCTGATTTATAATTCTCCAGTATTAACGAAAGTGACTCGGCTAGTATACGATAAATTTAATAGAAGCAGCTCCAAGATTTGGTGAAATTTGTTTAAAAACAAAAAAAGAACAAAAAAAAATCAACATCTCAGTTTAATTTTTTTTACATATCAGGTCTTATTTCGAGATTGAAATCATGCAATAGTTAGCTCATTTGTCAAGATATTCTATATAATGTATCTTATATATAATATTTTACAAGGGTTAATGAAATGCTTGTAATTAAAACCAGTTTACTTGGTCATTTCAATATTGAGAAGCCTTAATCGTGATACTGTCCAATATTGCGTATACCGTTAGAAACACTTATAAATTAAAAAAAAAATAAAACTGCTGGCAATGTAATGTAAAAAAAATCTAATTTTTGTTTATTTCATCATTATTTCATCATTCAATGATACATTTCTATCTGTCTCAAGACTTTTAGCATAAAAATAATTTGGACTTTTCCATCACCAGGTTTGTGTTGAAATTAAATGACTATGCCAAGAATCTAATCTAGATAATTGCGTAATTTCTACTCTAATTTCTAATAATTTTAAAGTAGCTTTTTAATGGCAAAGCTTACATACCAACAGATTCGGCGACAGCTTCAGCCATAATATGCGAACTGGGTCCTTCACCAATCATAGACGCCGCAGTTACCCAGAAAGCATATTTCCTGTTCTTCTTCAATCCTCTTATTTCGTAAGAGTCACTTTGTGGCTCTATTGATTGAACATTAGCATCTTTACTTAACTCTTCGGTTACAATGGAATCGCCAATCAACTGCAAATCCTACAATAAAAAAGAATTCAGGTAAACTGTGTTCTTTCAGAGGAACTACAAAAAGAAAAAGAGATTTTATTCAATCCTTCAAAGATTAAAAGCAGGTTTTGGTTTTGTTTTCCATAGTCCAGTGTTTCTCAACCTTTTAGTACTTGCGACCTAATTTTCAATCACAATTCTCATCGCGTCCCCCCCCCCCCAAAAAACAAAAACACCCCCCAACCCCACGTTTCAACAAAAAAAAAAAAAAATATCCAAACCTATCTGTTCAACCAAAAAAAAAAAAACCTCCAAAACTATCTGTTCAGCCAAAAACAAAACTCCAAACCTCGATATACTCGCGCCTCCCCCCTTTAGTTTTATCACGCCCCCCTAGCGGGGCGCGCCTCACAGGTTGAGAAACGCTGCCATAGTCCATTGGGAAAAAGTAATATTTTGTTAGTCTATATTACAAAATACATTATAAGAATCATCCAAAATTTAAAAAAAAAGCTTTGATCAGAATATAAATATTTAATAATAATGAAAAAAATAATGATGATATTTGGAATATATGCAAAATATATCATTAGAATTTAAAAAAATACTATCATGGCCTCTCCAAATAGATGCAGCTCGTCCTTCAAGAAAATAAATTTCAAATCTACATCTAAACCTACAACCATTAATAATTTTCTTCAAATTTGCAACTATTTCAATTCAATCTACTTATTTGTTAAATATGAATCTTATACCCATATTTTTGGCAATTTTCTTAATTATCCCTTAATATTACTAAATCTTTCGTGCTAAGTTTGCTTTATCGTATTCTTTAATTTCAGTGTTACGCCTACATGCAAAACCGTTTTCTAAATTCTATAAATCTTTGAGCATTTCAGTAACTCTGTAATACTGCTATTAGATTTCCATATACATACATGTTTGTAATAATCGCAAAATAGCTTAAGAAATATCAGCCACTGCGATTACCTTTCTAACCGGATGTAATGTGGAGTAGTTTTTTCATTCACCCGACATTACTCCGGATCAAATTACTCTGTATCTAGGATTGAGTGAACCCTAAAACCTATTTGAATGAGAAATAACCAAGGAAAACTTCAAGACCTTAGCCGTGGGTCGAATCCGACTCCCCAGCACTTAAGATAAACTGTTACCACTTCAGCTACTGGATTCCTGATTCTTTATATGTTATAAAATAAAAACCTGCTATGATAAGCATATTTTTTATTAAAATCTATATTCAAAACCTTGCTTTCAAAACATTATATTTGGTTATAAAATATTTATTCAAAACTAGTCAAGAAAATGTTTTAATCTCTGTACAGTTATTTGTAATAATTAAACGAATTTTGAATTTGATATCAGTTTAAATTTTGAGAATTTACAAGTTTATTTGAAAGAGATGTAAAAATTTTCTAAATAAGAAATAACTTTGCAAACTCATTCTTCAATTGATTTCATCATAATGTGATAAAAAATTCTAAAACAAACAGTTTTATGAGATATAAGATATAAATAAATTACCAATGAATAGTGATTATTTATCATCTTATTTAAAGTCATCCTAATAGCTTAACTAAATAAGTTGAATTATAATTTAATGTTTCTTCAACATTGAATATTTTAGTTAAAAATAGACTGAATAAATGCAACGCTCAATTAACAATAAATAATAACTTAAATAAAAAAAAAATTAAACATTTATGTAAGCTATTAATGAGTTCCATTCTTGTTGTAATAAACGAATGCAATAAAGGATTACATTCATTATTAAAATATAATAAAAAAAAATTACGATAAAACTTACCGTTCCATCGTCCAGAGGTTTATAATAAACATTATATTTTGTAATAGCTCCGTTGGTTTTAATGGGGCGTTTCCAAGCCACGGTCACTGAATCTGATGACGATGGAATAACTTTAACAGAAACTGGGGCTTCAGGTACTAGATAAAAGAAATAAAATATATTTTAAACTTACAACTTCTGTTGTTTTCAAAAGGAAGCTTCGATAGTAAAAGTGTCAACTTATAAATAGTCATATAGCTATTCATAAGTCAAAAATAGCTGCTCCAAAGCGTAGCTTTAGTCTAAACTTTCCAGTAAATTTGAGTTTTTCTGTCTAATTTAGTGTTTATTTTAATATAAATGTTATTTAAATACATGTTCTTAGTTTGGGGCTTTCAAATAATTAACAACTGGCTAGCATTAAACTTTAGCTTTATAAATTAAGTAGTATTTGAATCTACATTTGATTATTTAAGTGATTTATTGATAGTATAGTTTCTTTTTATCCTAACTTCTTTCCTATAAGTCTATGTACCACCACTGTATCGATCTATGTATGTCTATGTAATTTTCACTTACATTGAAAATTTTAGTTTCCTCGGACTACAAGTTTTTAGTTATCTTCAGGGACTGCTGGAGACTATATGTATTTTCACTAAAATTGAATTCTGAAGCTTTCCTGTTTTAATGTTTGTTTGTTTTGTTCTTTTGTGATGCAGTAAAATTAACAAAGAGCTGTTATACCAACCTTATAACATCTTGTAATTGCTATAAGTAGTAACCAGATATAAATATCCCATAATAATTATTTTTTTTAATATTGTTATTCACATTTGTGTGTGAATTACTGTAGTTTAAAATAATGCTCAAAATATTGAAAGCTTAATTTATATTCTTTAAGAGTTCTTTGATACATAATTAAAATCATACTGTAAGCAGCTAATTTGGATTTGAAAATGTTATTTAAATTACCGATTACTGCTAGTGATAATTTTGAAACTACTAAATGAAATACGATATTAACTAATTACATATTATCCCCTGATATCTTTAAGTAGATAAAAAAATGCTGTAGATGAATTACATAAATTTATATGCAGTCTCTGATGAAGAATTCCTATATGTCATCTGTATTTATGAAAACTAAATATTTAATTTGAACAATTCTTCAAACACAATCAATATGCTGCATTTATAAATTCAAATTTTTAGTCTGCCTTCAGACTAAGGGTTCCCTAGTCATTTCAATTGAGGCTTCTTTAAGCAGACAATGATTAAATCTTACTTCTTTCTAACTGTTAGAATATATTATGAATTACAACTATATTATAAAAAGATTTTTACCGTCTTCATGAGTTTTGCAGAAAATAGCATTGCTTCTTTTACCATCACCAACTTTCGTAAAAGCCAGTACTTGAATGCTGTAATTGCTGCTTACTTCCAGGTTTTGCAAAGTTGCTTTTGATACTTGAACACTTTTGGAATTAAGTTCAGTTTCTAAATGAAAGTTCAAATAAGTTACTAAAATGTCATTCGAATTTTCAATGTATTAGAAGAAGAAAAATATTTTATTAAAAATTCACTTTCCTGAAAATTAGGCAACTGCATAATTATAACTATTTACGAAGATTATTATATAAATTTTCATTAATTATATATTTATTAATATATTTCTGCTTAGTAATTCTGCTTATTTAAAATTTAAATGAGAGAATATTAATTGTACGTATTAATAATAATTAAATATTACTTACCATAAAGTTCTTTAACAGGCTTATATAAAACTTTGTAGCCTCTTAAAATTCCATTGACAGTTTCTTGAGCAGGAGCTTCCCATATCACGTAAATGCTTTTTGATGATAATGTTGAACAACGTAAACCTACTGGCGGACTGCTAGGAACTAGGAAAATGAATTAAAAATTATTATATAGTTCATGTTATACTTTAATTTTTAAAACGATATTTATTCGGAATTAGATCAGTTAATTTCATTACACCCGTTAATGAAAAGTATTTTGTGATAAGTAATTCCATCTACATTTTAATATCAATTATTATTAAATTATATATTATAATGACTTTGCTACAATTTCTATAATCTTCAACTTACTATCTTCAGATGTCATCGTAAGAATCTCTTCCGAAGGAGGTCCTTTCCCCTTCTTGTTATAAGCTAATACAATAATACTATACTGGGTATACATTTTTAAGTCAGGAATCTGATATATTAAATCTTCTATATAATCTTCAGGTACTTCCATCGATGTATAAATATAAGATTCGTTGGAACCATGAACTTTGTATCCTACATTATAACCCTTCAGAGCTCCATTCCACAAGTTTTTCTTTGGGGGCTAAGAATAAGATGTAATTAGTAAAATTTTCTGAAAAGCTATATATTTGTTCAATATACCATCATCATTATGTAATTTGATATCTATAGATTTTTATATTTCTTTCACATTTGGAAAATGAATTCATCTTTTTGTTCCAAATTGAACTCTTTTCAAAGTTCATCAATTAATTCAGAATTAAGCTAATTAGATATTCAAATTTCCTTTATAAACATACTTCGTAGATCTTTTAAGAATTAGCCACATGTTTATGTTGTGTAAAAACTGGCAATTTTGTGTCAAACTAAAAATATCTTTAAAAAAAATGGTGATACTGTCTATTGATTGATTCAGACACAATCATATATGTATGTTATTACTTTGGAATTACAATGACCTCAACGCAAATACTCTTAATCGCAAAACAAACTAACCTTCTTTTTTATAACATGCTTCTACTGTAGTTAGAATAATCATTGGAAATGTATTGCTCATCTTATATCTCGATGGGAATCAATATTTCTCATTTTTGATTGTCAATTAAATTCTATAATGTAAAAAAATTTTCAATTCAATTTTACAAATCCAGTTTATTACTTAAAACTTCCTTCTAAATCAGCAATATTTCGCAGGAAGGCTTTTCCAGCTTCATCAGGCTTACATTTTGGAAAAATAAAACGAAGCAAATCAACAAAGAAAAATTTAATTCAAATATATCAATGAGAAACATATTGCTCATTTCACTTATTACAAAGGTAATCATATAAGTCATTGCCTATTACAAAGGTAAACATATTACACATTGTAAAACTCATTACTTATTACAAACGTAAACATACTACTCATTGTTTATTAAAATGAAGAAAAACATATTTTTCATTATCTTAATACAAGGAGAACATACTATCCATTATTTTTTTACAATTTTCAGGGTCAGGGTTTATAATATATACTACACTGAATATATTTTATTGAAAAATATTTAAGAAAGGAGTATGGAGAATAGCGACGGAGGCAGTATCTACGAGGAGAATTTGTTCAGATACATCAGAGAGAAGTATGGTAAGAACATATATCATGATTGTAAAACACTAAGTATATATAAATAGTATTGCCAAGTATGAATCTAATGTATACAGTACTTCATCAAACGAGGAATTTTTTACCATATCTTGCCAAAGCCATAGATGAAAGTTCCTTTGATCATACATAACCAAAAAACAGACAAAGATATTGAGAACTTTAAATGGAAATTATTATTTAACCAGAAGGAAGAATGTCTTAAAAAATGCAGATATTTACAAAATAAAGAATATTTCTTTATCAGAGCTTTAAAGACCAACTATCCTAGAGACATTTACGAAAAGATTTTATCAGTGAACAGTAAACGTTTCAAAATTTGTTTCGATAAATTAATTGAAAAGAAGAAACAAAAAATCTTAAGACGATGGAATGATATTAATTATGAACAATATAATAAGTTTTCCAAGCAGAAGAATTACATTGTTAGTTTGGGTAAGTATCAATTAAATTGCCGCGCCAGCATGGTCGAGCGGTCTCAGGCGTCGGTCTGCCGTGAGGCCAGTGTGCTGGCGTCCGGGTTCAAATCCCGGTTGTGAGCATGGATGTTTCAATTTCCTTTCCTGTGTTGTAAAGCCTCTTCTTCACTTTCTCTTCGGTCTGACGTCATTCCGTAATGGCGTCCTAGAGAAGGTAAACGGGAATCCACTCTAGTATCTGTTCCCAAGAATAAGTTACGGTTTCTCCTAGGGGTCGCCCTTCGGGGGTCACTAGGGTCCGTGAACTTTCAACCAATCTTCGGATTGAATTACTGTGTATGTATGTATGTATCAATTAAATTAAGAAGAAATCAATGTCTTATGTATAGGAGAGAACTATCAAATTAATGATGAAAAAAGAATGTTTAAAATGTGTTTAGAAATTGAAAAATGCTCTCAATCTTTAAATAGAAATCTTATAACACACAATGTCATTAAAGACATGAATGATTTTTCTTTCACACCGAATATATCCAAAAAGATATATCACACCGAATATATATATCAATATATATATTGAGATTTTAAATAAATTAACAATGAATAAATAAATTAATATAATAAAGGCTGCTGAGGGCAATAAATTAGTAATTATGGACGCTAAAGACTATTTTGAAAAGTCTAAGAACTTGTTAAATGACAAATCCCTATTATTCCCTATTCAATAAGATGACCCTACAAAGAGACTATATATCACTGCAAAAAGAAACTTGAGCACTTTAATAGAAGAAAAAACAATTAACTATAAGAAATTTAAAGACAAGGCAAAATTAATATCCAACACACCTTTTCAAGCAAGACCAAAAATCCACAAGCAAGAAGTGCCTATGAGACCAGTGATTAATTCTTTTGTCTCTCCAACCCAAGAATTAGCAAGATTAATGATATGCTGAAGAAGCTATCTCTACCATATGAAAAAGTAACTGTAAACAATTCTGAAGAAGTCATCGATTTGATCAAAATTTTCAATATTAATAATAAAAATAAGTTCAAATTATTTTCATTGGATGTAAATTCTATGTACACTTCTATTCTAGTCGACGAAACCCTTAATATAATTAATAACTTAGTTAATATAAATAATAAAATACTTGATGAATTTAATATCACCAAAGATAGATTTATGGATTTACTAAATTTTGTATGCAAAAATTGTTATTTTAAGTTTTATAATGAATTTTATAAGCAGACTGAAGGTTTTCCAATGAAAAGCCCTGTTTCAGGCTCGTTATGCAACATATTTCTTAATAAAATGAAGAATGATCATATTTTAAAATGGCAAAATAATAATTTTAAATAGATACGTTATGTTGATGACAAGCTATTGATCTGCATGGGTTCAGATAGACAATTTGACTTATTTATTAATTATATAAATTCAATCAGTAGAAGAATTCAGTTCAAATCCGAAAAGGAAACTGATGGAAAATTGAATTTCTTAGATATAACTTTAATTAATAAAATTAAACATATTGAATATGAACATTATGAAAAATTTACCAACGTAATATCATATTTAATTACCATTCAATCCATACTATAAATATGAAAATAGATATTATTAATAATTATTTGAAAAAAATTACTGGTAACACCATGGATAAAAATAAATGGGTACAGAAAATAAATAATCTAAAACACAAATTATATATTAACGAAAATCCTTAGAATTTCATTAATAAAATTTGTAATAATTTCTTTAAAAAGAAAAAGCATATAATTAAAGACAGTAAGAAGCAATTTAAAAACATTATTAAGATACCTTATGGAATAAATTTGTCTAGAGACGAAATTAGAATGGGAAAAATAATGACATTAAATTTTAAGGATTGGAAATAAAAACTTGGGTTCTTTAATTAAAAAACCAAATAGTAAATCTTTAATGAATATGATGGGCATAGTTTATGAATTGAAATGTATATCATGTGGCAAGGTGTATTTTGGAAATATAGGGAGGACTTTCAATTAAAGGGTTAAAGAGAATATATAAGTGCATTTACGAATAATCATCTTAATTTCTCGGAATGGGCAGAACTTTGTTTATCTAACAAGCACAAACCTGACCCTGAAATACGTTCCTTTTTCAGTAAGATTTATATTAGAAGCCTGTGTTATCAATCAGTATGATTGCATCAATAAACAGAAAGCTATTAATGTTAATAAATTCATTATTGAAACTTTCAAGAAATATTGCAAAATTTAAAAAAGGTATAAAATTGTAAAAAACAAAAAAACAACAACTGATAGTATGAGTTTTACAATGTGTAATATGTTTACCTTTGTAATAGGCAATGACTTGTATGATTACCTTTGTAATAAGTGAAATGAGCAATATGTTTCTCTTTGTTATATTTGAATTAAGTTTTTCTTTTTTGATTTGCTTCGTTTTATTTTTTCCAAAATGTAAGCCTGATGAAGCAGGAAAAGTCTTCCTGCGAAATATTGCTGATGTTATTTTGAAGGAAGTTTTAAGTAATAAACTAGATTTGTAAATATGCACTACGTTGAATATATTTAATTCAATTTTAACTTTAAAGTAGCATTTTTGCTGGGCATTTTTTCATGCATCAATTAAGTTTCTATCCTTGGCTTTAAAACGACAAAGAACATTGATACTTTGTGAAGAATACTGTGTCTGGTAATTGCTAATTTTCAGTCTGGCAATGATTATAGTGAGTATGAAACGCTGATGATTTCGCTGATACTCACAAACTTTAAGACACAGCTGGTATGAAATTAATTTTCAGTAGAAGACTTGGATATCTTGAATTGCCAGAAAAAGTAGAGAATATAATGAAACTTCGTTATGTTGAAATTTAGAAATAATTTTCAATTAGTGAAATAATCGAAACAACTTAATGAGAACAATAAAAATCGATAATAAATCTTCAAAAAAGATTGAATAATTAGAACAATATAGCAGAAAATAAGTATATCGAAAGGTTTCTTTTGATCCCTTGCCTTATGACTTTCAATAATGTTGTGTATACTTTATTTCCGGCCATACTGTACATTAATAAAAATATCATTTAATGTTTTTTATCTTTGTTTTTAAAGTAATAAAATATGAGTATTTTCTTAAAATCTTACTTTCCACGTTATTCTTAACGTATGAGGATCAGTTGATTCTACTTCAACATTTTGAGGAGGTCCTGATGGTGCTAAAACATTAGAACATTATATTACTTCCAAAGTAAATCAAAATGTAGTAAAATAGTCTAATCTCAAAGATTACTGAACAGCTATCAATAATAATCTGTTAATTAAAAATAAAGTTCAACATTCAGACAGAAAAGCCAAAAGAAACAAAAAAATTCGAAATTCTTACAAATAATCTAAAACATAATTTATATTTAACTTTCTGAGATGCAAACTGTTAGCACATTTTTAAATTGGTTGACACCCCTACTTGATTCATTTTTTCCCTTTTTTTGTACGATGAAAAAGTTATTACATTCATACGTTTGATTCATTTCTAGTTAGAAACTTTCATTTGGCTAAAGAAGTTCCCAACTACGTTGCCATTCAATAACTTAAGGAGCTTTTCTTTGCTAGAATGAGTATTTGATACAAATCTATTAACCCATTATACCAACCAATAAAAATCAGTTTAAATGTACCCAAAACATCTTCTTACAAGCTTCTTCTATATATTTTTAAAAGCAAACATTTTTTTCACTGCTGATAAAAATCACTCGTATGATGAAAACATCTTTTGAAATCTAATTTTTTTTCGTAATTATAAAGCTAAATTCAAAGTAAGCACCAGGCCTAAGGTATTTAAAATAAATTATTTACAAACTGGTTTTATGCTGAGCCACAAATAAACTGTTGTGTATTAAAACAATAATCTAGGCATTATTTTATGCACTGATGTCAAGTTGTAGATATATATATTTAACGTAGTTTAAAATGCAAATATGTATTTGCTGTTTAGCGGAAAATGGGACTTTCAAATTCTATAAATCTTTGTTATAGACTTTTCGTACATTATTAAACGGACGTTGTATCTAAAATTCATGATTATTGTTAGTTGCTTTAATGTTAAATTACTTTGCATACAGATTATTATATAGTATTTTAGTTTTAAATTGTTTTTTTATTAAGTTACCATCTTCATCTGTTGTTACTGTAACAATGTTACTAAATTCACTGGGGCCAATTTCATTTTCAGCAAAAACACGAAAATTATATGTAGTGGCTGCCTGAAGATCAGAAACGCTTGCAAAATTTATGACCCCATCAGTAGATATGTTAGTTGTTTTGCTTTGCCAGTTATCTGTAATAAAATAAGAGATTCAGATTTAAAATTAAAGATTCATATTTTCACAATTTTAAAAGTGAATTATCTGTATCAGATACGTTTAAATATTGTCTTTTTTTGAAATATTTTTGTCCCAAATCTCAAGAATAAATGTAACATAAGTAAATTTAAATAAACCTACCAATTTTCTTTTTATATTGAAGAACATATCTTTTCAGTGGATTGTTGCCATCAAAAGGTTCTTTCCAGTGAATATCGACTGATCGATTATTAACAGTTGGTGTTTCCATAACAGGTGCATCAGGTTGTTCTAGAAAACAGTTATTGCAGTTAATTAAATGTTGATATATAACAATCTTCTGTTTGGAAATTGTAATTTGATATGATTTTATTAAAAGGTTGAGCCTCATTATTATATATAGTTCCTTATAAATATGAAATATAAGATTTACCATAAACAAACAATTAAGTGAAAGATTGGTTTACAAAGACATTATTGGTCTGTTCCTCATACAACTAAACTAATAATGTGTTAATGTAAGATAAGTAACCAAGTTTCCGTATCCACTCATATTAATATTCAGTAACAGTATTCACATTCATATTAATAAACCAAAAATAATTCTTTCATTCGTTAACGTCTCAAAAAACAAAACAAAAAAAAACAGTAACCAAATTGATATTTTAACCAATTTAAACATTATTAAGCATTTGTAATCAGAACTCTAGAATAATTAATCTAGAGATAATTTAAGAGACGTAATAAAAGTTACCTTGAATTGTAAGAGATATTTCCATTTCTTCTTCTCCATAAGGGTTTTTAACTATACACTTATACATTGTTGTGTCTTTCTTATCTACCCATTTAATAGTAAGTTCTGATAATGATCCATTAGTTCTGGTGTCGTTTCCAGTGCGAATTTCGTATCTGAAAAGAAAATTGTTAATTATTGTGTGTTTTTAAAAATTATTACAACAAAACAGAAACGAACATTTTCAAAAAATCTAAGCTCAGCATCAAAAAAATTCTTTTATTACGAGAAAATTTGAGAATTTTCAATCGCAAATTCATAAAATGTATCCATCATTTTAAGACTGTAAGTTTGAGCAATTAAAATAGTATTAGTTCTTTTAAATATGATAAATGAAAGCATTGTTTATTTTTTTATTTCCATAATGTTCTATTCTTTGTAAAATAAGTAAAAAAAAAATCAATTGATGATTTAAAAGAAATAATGTCTATATTTATCAAATAATAAATTTTTTCCTAAAAAACTATAGTGACTGTAGGGAGCAAATTCTTTATAAACATTATGGTTTTCAGTTTTATAACTAAATTTGTTTCAATTTAGTTATAAAAGTTCTAAAAAGCAAATTAATCAAATTTTTAAAACTGTGGTGAGGCAGTTCGAAATTTGAAAGAACTTTACAATGGTTCGATGATAGAAGGAAGAAAAATTATCAGCGCTTTATTCAATTGTAAAATATTCATATGAAAATTTCGTTTATCCTATTTATTTGTATCTCCTTTATTACTTTCATTTTGTAGAATCGCTTATGATTAAAGCCACGCATCAGTATATAGGTTGCGTACAGTTCTTCGCTCTAGATGCTCTCGTTTTATGTAAGCAGTGGCGTATAGCGAATACATTGTGATTTAACAGTAACAGAAACGTTATATCATAATTTATCAACAAAAGATTTAAGGTGCCAGAAATAAATATAAAGCTTAAAGAAATGACTCAGAAATAAAAAATATCTGAGCTTCATCGGTGAGAGTTATAGTACGTTGGGTACATGGCGAAAATAGGAAGGAAACTGCACTTTTTGATTGGAATTTGCCACTTGCTATGGTAATAGTTTATGGCAAAAGGGGACTTTTCAAATAGAGAGGCACTTCCAAATCCGTGCAGGAACAAAAACGTTAGAAATGGCCGCCAGGAGCGGCACAAAATTGTTGTGTAACTCAGGTTGTCATCGTCCGATTTTAATTTTCTTTTTTTTGTTTGAAAGCTCTTGTGAAAAGGAAAAGTTTTTGTTCTTACACATTTATCTCTAAAACTTAGGGATTTTGCACAATTTTTGAAAAACAGAAAGTTTCACATTTCTCAAGATCAATATCCCGTTCTTGTTCACAAAAAAAGGTTTATATCTATGGAGTTTCGTATATGCCAAAAAACAATGCTTTATAATAAGCAAAAGTTATGCTAATTATTTTGACAACTCTATTAAATTAAGGAAACCACTTTTGAAGAAAAAAAATAAAACGACGAAATCCTATAGCCCAGTAAAACTGTACATTGTGCCTTGCATCAAATGAGGTAGCGGGTTTCTTTTTTGTATATTGTATGTGATAGTACCGAGATGCAAAATCCAATTTTTCGACCTCGGCGACCTTCCGGATCACCCCCAAAAAACGTTAAAACTGCCAAAATTCCGCATTTTTTTTAGGTTTCGACAATTTTGACCATGAAGGCGAACTTTTTCAACAACGACAATTCTATACATTTTAAAAGTACATAAAATTTGCAACAATCTAAGACCAAATTGGTTTATATAAGATATATGAGATATAGCTTTTCAAAGTTTGTCAAAATGTCCATCCGTGCTATTTTTCAAGTATGTAATAATATTATACAATTGGCCTCAAACCTTTAATAACACTGGTCAACATGATTTTTTTCACAAGAAAACTAAATAGTGATTCTAGTGTCATCATCATCATCATTGTCCCTAGCTGGCGGGTGGTGGGGGTTTTCCTCTCAACCAGTACGCTGCTGTGGGTGCCTTTGAACATTGAACTTTGCGAATGATCTTCCTCCAATCATGGCGGTTTGCAGCAAGTACTTTGGCTTCGTCTAGTGATATGTGAAGGCTCTTCAAGTCTTCCTTGATGATTCCAATCCAAGTTTTCTTTTGGGCACTTCTCTGGGTTTTCCAATTGGTTGGTCGTTCTTTCCATAGAGCTTTGTTAGGAAGTCGAGCATTGTTCATACGACAAACGTGTCCAAACCACTGTAACCTTCTCTTCTGGATTTGTACTTGAATGGTTGCCTGATGATCACAACTGTCTCGAATGGATTCGTTTCTGATTCGATCTTTTACTGACACTTTCATTATTCGTCTCAGGCACCTCATCTGGAAAACTTCGAGTTTGTTGATGTCGGCTTTGAGGAGTGTCCAGGTCTCAGCGCCATAGAGAAGTATTGGAATTATTGATGTTCGGAAAATACGAATTTTCGTCTTCAGCGAGATGTTGTTTTTCTTCCAGATTCTAGTGTAGTTTTTTATACTGAATTCAAATATGTAATCAGAATTTTTCCATCAGGCAGTGGTAATTTTATTCAGAAGAATTTGGTACCATGCAGACTTATTCATGTTGAAACATGTTCTAACTCTGTACAGGCTTATTTATGTTCAAACATGTTCAAATATTGCATTGTTTTAGTAAGCAGATGGCCAGTAGCCAGGACTGAAATTGTAGTGAGCCTGGCAACACATCTAGTGGTTTTCTGCTGTATATTGTTTTTATTTGCAAGTTTTATGAATTTTATAAACGTTTCCATATGCCAAGAAAGTGTTTAAATCTACCAAACAATTTCTATTATGTCTGTGGAGAAATGACTTTCAAGTCTCAGAGGCGAAATTTCACACCACTTGTAAAAAAATGTTATGAGCTTCATTTTAGCTTTAGAACTGGTGATTTCGATAAAGACTTGGCCCCCAAATGTATGCTGTGTATCATGTGTTAAGCTTCTCACTGGATGGGAAAATGGTACTCATCATAAGCCGTTTCAGTCCCTATCATTTGGAGGAGCAGAAGGACCATTCAACTGACTGTTATCTCTGCTTAACTAACATTAAAGGAATTACGTTGAAAACAAAATATACAACTAAGTATCGCAATTTGGCATCTGAAATGAAACCTTTGCCACATAGTGAAGAGTTTCCTGTAACAAAGTGTCCAGATTTCATGACCTTAAGTGATAACTCCGAATCCGATCCAGCTCATACTGAAGACGAAAAAAAGGACGGAAGTGACCCTACATTTTAAGCAAGTAGTTTATCAGAACCTCACTTTTTATCGCAAGAAGATCTTAATGATCTTATAAGGGATTTAAATTTGTCTAAACAGTCGGCTGAGCTTTTAAGTTCCAGGCTCAAAGGTTGGAATCTACTCCAAAAGATACACGGATATGCGTTTATCGTAGTCGCAATAGTGATTTAAGTGACTACTTCTCTAAAGAAGGCCTTATAGTTTTTTGTAATAATGTTTGTTCAGTAATGGAGGCTCTTGGACATCAACACTAGCCAGATCATCCCACCTAGACTTCTTCCCTGAAAATCTTGGGGCTGTCTCTAATGCAATGGTGAGCGTTTTCATCAGCAGAGTTCTAGTATGGAAAAGAGGTAGCAAGGCAAATGGAGTCCCAGTACGCTGGTCGACTACTGCTGGACCATGAAGAGAGACATCCCAAAGGCAAAATATAGCCGAAAAACATCATATACAACTTTTTAGGTAAGCCAAAATTAGTCGTATATTTATTATTTAGTGTTTCGTGAGTACTAATT
>JAFIDM010014012.1:32436319-32453154 GCA_023159025.1 Thereuonema tuberculata
GCACGTTAAACTTTTGTCTAATATAAATTTAGTTCACCTTTTACCCCAATTCAAAGAACGGAATAAATAAATGAGATACTAATGATTTTTATAAGAAAATTACATATATTAATATTAAAAAACGAATTTACCTTTTTCCCAAGTTATTGATGAAACAGGATAGCCATAGAATGGGCAGTGTAAATGAATCTTTTGTTCACTAACAGCTATGACTTTGGGACGGGGACGCATTGAAAGTTTACCTACAGCAATAGAAAAACAAAATATAATTAAAGTATTAATTTTTGCTTAACTTTCTACAAATTGTATGTATGAAATAAAAAATTTCTTACATTACATTTTTAACATGTTATTATATTTGCAAAAGATTTTCACCATTTATTATAATGTCAGCTAATCAAAGAAATTAGTAGTACAAATCTAATTCGGTTCTGCAGTTCAGTTAAGATAATTATTAGATATTCAGAAAAGCATTGTAATCTCTTACTAAAGAGGTTAACATCTTGGTAAGGCATTTCTTCAAAGAATTTCTAAATCTACAAATAAAATGTAGAATACCAAATTTTATCTTTCTTCCCAATTTGCAATTACATTTCAATTTCAGAAATATCATCTAACCTATGAAATTATGATCGACTTATCTTTTCAGGAAGTTTTCCTAATAAAAGTTTTTTAAAGAACACTAGCCAACATAATGTTATTCATCATCTTGTTGTTTATCATTTAAATTTCGCGTTTAATTCATTTAAATTCAGCAGTCAACAGCACTGGGAAATATCACTTGGATCACAAAAACCAATGAATAACCGAATGACTGTACTAGTACAGTATCTGTAATATACAAATATTCAATGTACTGAACAAATATTCCAGCAAGATGGGGCAACGAGTCACACAGATGGGGTCAATTTGTATTTCTTGGAGGCTACTTTGCTAGGATGCCTCATTTTCCACAGACTAGAGATTCCATACCCTCCTCCGTGACCAGTCCTGACGCCACCAGATACGGTTTTTGGGCAATTGTTAAGGAACAATGTTTCAAATACCCTACACCAATAACATGTGTTGAATTGAAGAATAAGATTGGACTAATTTCACGGTCACATGCAATGCCATGGTAGCAGATATCGTTCAGAGAATGGGGCTATGTTTGCAATGTGATGGCAGACATATAGAGCATATAGTGTTACATTACTAAAGTGAGACATTCGTTAATAGTCTACAATACAGTGTTCTCTTGTGTTTCTATTTTTGGGTATGTTATTTTGGTTACCTTTCTATGGGACACCCTGTATTTTAGCTAAGTTATCCTATCTTAATAAAACAGTCAAAATATTGTAATATAAGAGGTTATGTTAATTTAGCATCTTAAAGAATAATATATTTCATAAAAGTAGCAAACTGTCGTAATTCTAATTATTAATATTTCTGTTTCATAACAAAAAACGTTGGATTCCAATGTTTCTAGCTGGTAAATTACTGTTTCATGATTTGTTAATTGTTAATGAATAGCTGAATTTGAATTAATCAGTACTATAAAATTTCATAATCAGCTTTCTAACATTTAATATATGAAAAATATCTACAATTTTGAAAATCTACAATTCGTTGTGTAAGTATCCATTAAAAAGTATGGATTTTTATAGTTTTATTTTAATTTCTAATCAGTAAATATGCATGCCAAGTTTTCCTGAACTTCTAGTAGAGGTTCAAAAGTTGAAAGGAAATACATACATACAGACTGATTTTATGAACCAAAGAAATTTGGCTAAGAAAAGGAAAATCTTACTGTCTTCTTACCGTAAACATTCACTCTAGCATAGTATTCAGCAGATCCAGCCTTGTTTTTTGCTGTGCATTTATAAACCCCTCCATCTTCATATTTGATACTTTTTATAGTAAGTGAACTTGTGACCTGTCCTTGCTCATCAACTGATTCTCTCCAAGACGTCCTCCCATTATTAGGAAGATCCATGTCATCTAGAGTCCAAGTTACTTTTGGCGTAGGACTTCCATTAGCAATACATTGGAGTGTTATTATAGATCCAGGTTGGAGAACAGCCTCCTGAAACGTGGAAATGATGGAAGGAATAATATCTATCGAGAATAAATAATGCATTGTTTTTCTTATTAATAAAATTATTATTAGTTTGTGATAAAAATCAAAAATATTTCACAAGATTTATAATTAATTAATAAAAAGAATTTTATGTAAACGAGACCTCCAAGAATAAGTGTAGCTTGTCCATAGGCAACATTCCTGTCGTTGTTGATAAAACATTGGTAAATTCCACGATGAGATGGACTGACAACAGGGATTAATAAGGTTTTGTTATTCCTCAGTTGAATTCCGTCTAAGCTTAATTCCTTTCCATCTTTAAGCCATCTCACTAATTTCAATGGACTTCCGGTAGTCTTGCACAGAAACTGTACAGATTTTCCGACGTCTATTTGGACGGATGATGGTTCAATAGATGCTGTTAATGGAGCTAAGAAGAAAAAAGAGGAAATCAATCAAATTTCTAATATTTTTCTTTCTAACCATTTAAAAAATAATTGATAAACTTTTTTGAAAAACAAAAAGCGATGAAAATGCACTTTCGTTTGCTTTCACGCCTTAAATCATCATGGATGGGAATCTGAGACAGCTGTTTCGACCTTATTAGGACTCATCAATCAGATTTAACCTCAGATCGCGTGAAAAAAATTATCTCTTGGTATGTAAAATTCATTTTTAATTGTAACTTTAAGTATAGTGAGTCCACCACGAGTTGAGACTTAGCCACGCCTCTTCAAACGAAGAATACATTTCACAATAGGGGTGAGGGTTGTAAAAGAAAAATTTGGGGAAAAAACAACCAAGATTAGGAAATTTTTTTAAGATATTTACTATTAAAGAAAAAAATTATTTATAAAATAATTATGAATAACATTTATATTGTCAATAAGGAAAAAAAATAAAAATAATGAAAAAATAACTATATACAATTGTTAAAAATCTTTCAAATCAGTAAAATTAATAATAATGGCCTAAGATTGGAAAACTATATAAAATATAAATTATTCAGTCGAATTAATTGGGAAAAATATAATTCTGAAGCACTAAAATGTTAAAACTTTATTAATCGCTTTATTATTCTAACAATTTTATTTTGGTGTTTTGATTGACTATTATTATTACAAACAATATTCTATTATTTTAGTTTTGTTTTCATTTCTATTAGGTCAAAACTTGCAGTTGTAATTCATGCAGTTATTATTATTATTATTATTATTATTATTATTATTATTATTATTATTATTGTCAATCTAATTCTATTTTTAATCTTTTAGTACAAGTGTCAATGTTCTTAATTTGGATATTTGTAAATGTTCTGAGGAACTTTACGGGATTGTTTTTAAACAAGTTTTGCTTTTTTATTTTACCTGTCAACAATTAATTGTTAAATAAAACATTATTACCATGAAGTGTATATATTTCTTACTTACATTAATTAATATAATTCATATATAATTACGATTTTTCATAATTTAAATAAATAAGAAACAGTATAAAAATAACAGTTCTTAAACAACAAATCAGTTTTATACATCATTACAGTTAAAATATAACATAGTTATTATTATATGTAAGAAAAATAGATATATAATGTCGTATTTTATATCATCAATTCTTCTGTTATAACAAAGAAACAAAATCTGTGCATTTCCCTTGAAAATGGAAAACTATCACACTGATCCCTGAAATAACTTTTTGGAATCGTCGCCTACCACGTGACATACGCGTGGCTAAGTCTCAGCTCGTGGTGGACACACTATAGTTATCTTTACATGGACCAAATATGTTAATGGAAAATAAATCACGAAATAATACAATATTTTAGTTTATCTGTATGAAAAAAAAAATTGGCCTACTTAGAAATAAATACAGTCAGACCTCGATATAAGGTCACCCGCTTATAAGGTCACCCCACATATAAGGTCACTTTGTTCTGTGATTTCAGTGCCACACGATTCAATTCCAAGAATTTTGTCCAAGAATCTGAAAATGAACTACAGAAAGCTCCTTCTGAAAGACTTGATTTCAGCAATTGATGAGAAAAAAATTTTTTAGGTATCAGTGTTAGATGCAATTTTTTATATTCATAAAAGTTGGAGCTTGGTGTCAAACACATTCATTTCAAATTGCTGTCGTCATGCTGGTTTTCAATTTTCTACAAACAGTGTGGATGAAATAACAGATGAAGATGATAAAAACGATATTCCTTTTGCTGTGTTAATACAAGATCTCAAAAATCGCGGCTGTGCTATAGAAGGGGAAAGTGAATATGTGAGAATTGATGTTGAAATTGCTACCAATTTCTCAAGCTTCGATTTCCGAAATTGTTTCCCAAGTTTTAGATTCCAAGGCATTAGAAAGTGAGGATAACGACAGTGATACTAAAAGTTAAGCGGTGACACAAGGAGAAGCGCTCAGACCATTAAATGTCATAAGACATTTTTTTACGAGCCATTAGAGAGCTGAAGAGCATTTTCAGAAACTACAAAACTTAGAAAACATTGTACAAAAGATGAAACCAAAATCGCGACAGTCCTGTATTATGGATTATTTTAAGCAAGGTCAGTTGTACATCAGTACTTTGCTTGAGCATACTAGTACTATTTGTAAACAACTTTATTCCAAATTAAATTTTTTTTAAAATAATTTCTTTCTGATTCCATTAATTTTAATTGGTTCAACTAAATTAAAAAAAAATATAACCTAATAAACTGATATTTTTGTACGTATTAAATTTTACAAAGAATTATACTGTATTTATATAATGCTTATTTATTGACAAATGCGCATGAATCGGTTATAAGGTCATCCCGCTTATAAGGTCACTTTCGCGAGGTCCCAAGGGATGACCTGGTATCGAGGTCCGACTATATATTCTCTAATCATTAAATAGATTTAAATCTGTAATCATAAGAAAATAATAAGAATTACATCTTCTAAAATAGAAACATCTTTAAGCAAAATATAAGCTAGTTAAAAATCTGGTAAATCAGCATCCTTTGAATCACATCGTATTTGCATAATAATAATAATAAAAGATTCTTCTGTACCAGGCAAAAGGCCGTACAGGTCCTGGGGTGTGCGAAAGGTTTTGGCTCCCAGCAATTCTCGACCCACGGGACTAATTGAGGTCGAATGATCAGTTCGATGCCCGCCCGCCATTAACTTCCCGAGTAAGAAACCTGGTACCTATTTCACATAGAACTGGGTGAACCTAGGGTTCGTCTGGAGGAGAAATAATCAAGGAAAAATGCCGACCACGGCAGGGAATTAAACCCGGGCTTCTTCAGCCCGCAGTCCAGCAACTACTGGACTCCCAGTTTAATAACAGTAATAATATTTAGTTCGTTGTTAATCTTGTTCCCTTTCAAACAAGAAATTCCTGAATGAACTGAATGAACAAAATAGAACTATAGTAATTCGGCTGTAGCTATTACCGTACAATAAATATGTATTTTTATCACAAGAGTACCCGTTTGACTAGCAATATTTTTGGGTTTTGTTTTTTAAATATTTGTGTTATAAAGGCGTTCCTGTTTAATAAAACAAAACAATAATAATTATGTGACTAAAAGGAATCTGAAATGATAATTTGTAATTAACGCGTATTTCATTATGCATATTTTTTTAGGATAAAATAAAATATTTATAATTTGTTTGGTAAGCCTAATAATTTCAATATCCAATTAATTTGCGGCGGCTGGAATTAATTTGCATTATTGAGGAGTTAATATATATTTAAATTCACCATTAGACACAGATATAAGTTACCAATACATATTATAACACTTGGACATACAAATTTCAAGCTTAACTCTCTAAAAGGTTCCAATTTTATCTCAATTTCTGGGGACGTCAAGAAATATTAAAAATGAATCCTATTATTTTTTTAATATTTTTGGTGTCAGATTAATTTAAACAAAATGTATTCTCATACCTCTTAAATCATTAACTTTACGATTACTTATTAAAATATAAAAAAAAAATACCCACACCTTAAAATTTTCATATTTACAAAACTTCCGATAAATCTATTTTTAATTGCTGAAAAATTTGGAAATTCTTAAAGAGCTTATGTCATCATAAAAATTCTACATTGAAATAAAATTCGATAGATAAAAAACAATGTTATTATACTTGTAGAATATTACAAATATTATTTTGTAATTTAATAATAAACTTTTAAATATGACTTGAATCCGAATTTATATTAAATTAAGAAAAAGGATTTAAATTTATTATAATTTATAAATTTCATGTCATGACGTCGGGAAGGAAAAATCAATTTAAAGAGCAATGCAGCCTCGTTCTGGGCAGTGCGCTTTGATTAAGAATTAAAGACAGTTGAATTAGATGTCTCGTGAATTAAGAGAATGATCTCGAGTCTGTGGACGCGATGTCTACGAGGATATCCCGCAAGACTTCACGGGAAGAGCGAATTGGATAAGGGACGATGGCGCCAGATTCAAATGGAATATCACAGCGTTGGTGTCAACGCAAGGTTGAGATAAGTAAATTGGATACGAAAGTGCACTACAAGAACTTCTGAACTGTGAGTAGATTTTATTTATTATCGGAAGGGTCCCAAAGCAAAGAAAAGGAGAAACAGAATATTATAGTGAATATAGGAAGTTTATGCAAATGAACATTCGAGGATACTGTGAATGGAAAATTCCAAGCGAGACGGAGAAAGAAATAGAGATTCGATAAAAGCTATTATCAAATATAATATTATTTAAAGCCATTTATCGGCGTAGATAATTTCAAAGCCATTTATCGGTGTAGTGAATTTAAGCCATTAATCGGCGTAATACAGATAAACTATTATTAAAGAATAACACGGAAACTAATGTTATTTTGTTAGTGAAGATTCATCACAAGACAGTGAGAATTAATAGTATTACTAATTAAAGATTTATTGCTAAGTGAACTATTTGAGTGCAAAATAAGCTATTTGGAAAGAGAATATTAACGGAAGGAACTTACGTTATAAACTGTGTGAGTCAAGTTGACTATAAACATTATTAGTATTATTATTTATGATTCCAATAAATATCAAGCAGATATTTAGAATTAAGGTTCTTCAACTATTGAAGTAATTAAACTAAAGAAGAAGACAGAACTGAACTTGAACTGTACGAGAAGTTTTATCGTCGCATTTAGAATTGAATATCATTATCATTCAAATCAAACTTGTAAATAAGCCAAGTATAATAATTCATCATCGTTATCAAATTAGAATTAAATAAATTCTATTGATATTCTTACTAGTGTGTTGTGTAGTGAAAAAAAAATACACATATTACAGTGGGTAATTCTCACAGTAGATTTCAAATCCCTACAATACTTAACAATGGTATTTTGTTGTTTTACAACATATTTCGTGTCTTGTCCATTACCCTGGATAATGTCAGTGAGTGTGATTTATAAATGATCAATTGTTAATAAGCAAAGAAAACCATAGTTGCACGTTTTAATTTTACAATACATACTTGTGACACTTAGAGATACTTCTATGGCGTCATTTCCTATATTATTCGATGCTGAGCAAATGTAATTTCCCGAATCTGCTTCAGAAACATCACGGATCACTAGAGATTCCGCTATTTGAATGAATCTCGAGCCAGCAACAAGAATAGGAGACGATTTTGATTTTCTTTGCCATCTGTAAAAAAAATAAAAATAAATATGAGTTACAGTAATTACAGTTTTATATTATTTCTTGAGTAAAATTAAAATTGCCCAATTTAATTAATTTGATATTTCTAAGAAAATACGTAAGTTTAATTTTAAAACTTTTGGAATTTTAATAATGTCACTAATTTATTTAAAGTTTCTTTATTAAATATACTAATATGAGTATAGTATTTCCCTTTCATCGCCATTATATATTTCATTGATTGAATCATATATTCCATACACGACAATAAGCCCTATTTTGTAGCGGATGACCTACAGCATCTCTAACAGGAATAAAGAAATCCTGCAGATATTAATGTCAGAATTTGTATATAGGACCATTTTTGTTTCTGATATCATTTTAACTCACAGCACCTACAACACAGGTCAATTAACCTAGTAGGACTGTAATGTAATATTTTGATGAATAAAATAAATAAATAAAAAAAAATAAAAAAAAAAAAAGAATGCCACTTCCTCAACCCTTATAATGCCAAAGTGATGATAAAAAAACTGAAGAAAAGTTTCTAAAACCGAAGTAAAATTCTTCAAATGTACAGAACTGAAATGATGTTATCATATGTTTAATGCGTTTGCTTAGTGTCCTTATGTGGAATGAATTGGAATATTTTTGTCTTGAAGATAACCATTTAGTTGAAATGGTATCTGTTTTATTGAAAATTATATTTATAGAACACACACCAGTTTTCAGAATTAAATTAAAAATTCCTATTAGATTTACGCACAACATTCATGGTATTTGTGAATTTCTATAAGCTGACATTCCATTAGTCATTTTGTAGACATGATTAAAAACATTTAGCAGCTGATCGATTTATATTCGTTTGTTTAACTATTTTGCTAATGAAACAATATTTTTTTTTTATTCAAGCACTTTAAACTAGTCCATCGACGAAATCTAAGTTCGATTAAAACCAGTTTGGCCAGTAATATTATAGCTTTTCTTCAGAAACAAATAGATACGAATCAGCATCGTCTTTCAGTCTAATTTAAAATTTCATGCCCATTGTCACATATAAACTTGGATATTAGAAGCTCGAGATGGTATAGGATCCAATGGCTTACGATTTTCAAGTCTGACATGGGCTGTGTAATCACATGAACTAAAAAGTGGGTTGTACTGTTATCTTCACTGCTGCTTACAAACCTCCACCATTACTTTCGAAGTATATTTACTCATTTGTTTTTGCTTTATGGAACAAAAGGTTTTTTACCATCAAATCTGTACTTTCGAAACAAACACAAAATAGCATTTTTGTTTTATAGGACCTACGAGATCCTACAAATATTCATTTGGGATAAATATGGGATAAATTTTTAATCACCTTTATAAAGCAGCGAATTGACAGGGAACTTGATTTAAAATGTACATTTAAAAAAAAAAAAATCTTCATATCACTATCATCATATCTGCAAAATCAAAAAATGCACTGGATATTTCATTTCATACTATGTTTTCAAGTGAAAATCGGAATTGGGTAAAGTAGCCTGCTCAAAAGTTTTCATCTTTAATTTTAATCGCAGCTTTTCCTTTAATTGTATTCGATGTTTCCAACTTCTATCACAAATTAAATTTGGTAGTTCGCTAATCGAAATATTTGCTGCCAATACATTACAAAAGCAATTCATCAAGAGTTCCAGAACTCGTTGATAGAAAATAGAAGTTATTTCAATTTTAACATCAGCCATAATTTCGAATTCCTATCTACCATGACAAACTCGTTAGGACAATATAATAATCATTGTAAACATTCCAATAAAACCCTCACATTCATCTGCTGAATAGCAAAGTCTGCTAATTGGAGTAAGTTAATTTTCATTGTGGAAACTATTGCACGGCAAAACAAAAACTTTATGTTTAAATTGTTTTATAGTTAGTGAAACTTATTTAATTAGCATAATGATTGATAAACTCTAAAATTGTTATCCTTTATTAGTATCCACAATCTAAGCCATTAAAATAAATCAATAAATGGCTTGATTGCTACCTTTTCATTTATGCTAATATCAAATAGAATGATAGAATATTTAAGCTGATTTCATATTCAAACCCAATTCAAATTTTTAGATCATTTTTCCATGAACTCTAAATCCTTCTTAACAATAATAAAATTCACAATAATAAAAAATATGGCAATTTCAACCAATGAGAAACAGTTTTATACCGAAACTTTTGTTCAATCTTGTGTATTTTATAAACCTATACAGAACTATAGAGAATTTACTCAGTTATAATGTTATGCTTACAAAAAAATGATAATCAATATTTATGAATTAGATTCGTAATAAAAGAAGTTGGAATTTTTAATATTGTTCTTTGCATTTTAAAAGTAATTTGTTAATACTATGTAGTAAATAAAGCTTGCGGTCGTTTAAATAATAGTTTTCGAACTTTATTACAAAAATATTACGGATAAGATATAATTAGACCTATTTAAAACTTTGGAAAATAATTTTTTTTAATCATAGACTATTTTTGCCTTAAGACCTAAATTTTAGACGAATCTTTCAAATAAATTATTGCTGCGAAAACTACCATTTTATTGTTAATATATTTGAAAAATACATTAGTCCTAAAAATAGCTAATAAAATCAAACTAATCTTGAAGTATTTTCGTTCTAACATTTACTAAAAATGTTATTTAATAGTATCTGTAATATTTAAAATAAAATGTTTGTTCAGATATCGGCTCATTTATGCCATCAGTGCTGTTCTGACCAAAATAGACCTTAAACTCATAAATATAACTCAGATATAGCTCTTTAAATCAATAATATAGTGGGAAGAGTGTTTCGCTTTCTTATCCTCCTTAAAAGACAAATACATGCAGATTAAATAAAAATCCTCTGGGAAATCTTATTCAACCTTTTGGTTACCCTACTTAATCACAACAAGACTTAACAAGCTGCAGAAGAAACAAACGTCAAACAAATTTAAAAATTTAGGAAATTACAGCGAGAAACGATATGGAAATCGTAAAATCAACGGTAAGACTTACATTGATAAAAGTTTTTTTTTTTTTTTTTTTTTTTTTTTTGTCAAATTAAATAATCTAGTTGTTCCATGAGTTAAATAGAAGGATACTAAATTCTGAAACTTATGCAAATAATTCAAAATATACTCATCGTCAAAAGAAAAAAAAACTACAGTGTCTTCAACAATTCATTATTCTTTACTACGGTCGTCATCAAACGAAATAGAAATTATTATAGACAATTTAGATTTCGCTTATTTATTAAGAATTAATTTAATTAGTAATTAGATTAATCAAAATTCTAATGAAGTTGCTTATGACATGAAAGTCTGCTTTGTGGCTGATCTATTTAAAAGAATACGGTTTCTTATTTTTATTTTGTTCGTTTCCAACATTGCATTAAGATTTCTTGGGTTCTTATCAAAGTTTAGCCAACAATTCGGATGTCAATTGCTAATCACTTTTTCATTTACTGCAATATCACTTTTCTTTCGTTAAATCAGCTATTAGAATTATATAAAATTTAGAATAAATACTTAGAAAAGTAAAATTAACAATTAAGATTATGTGGATGGTGTCATGCATCATTTGACCAAGCACCAAAATAGAATTTTTTACATTTTTTTTCTTACTTCTAGCGAAAGGTATAAACTCTTTATAAAAAAGTTCTTCCTGTTTGCTATCTCTACATTATTCTGCGGAAAATTACTTTTGAATAAACGCCAATCGACTAATCATAACGAATAAGATTTGCATCATTTGACTAATGACCTTTGAAGGATATTATTGGTTTTGATAATGATCAGAAGTGACCTGTGAAACTATCTTCATTATAACACTCTTTATGCTATAAAAAATGTAAGGTAATATATAAGCTTTTGAGTTTATGCGAATATTTCAAAATCGAATCATTGCTAAATGATGCATAACACCATCCATGTAAGTATTTTTATATTTATTATTGAAAACTTTACAGTGTAGAATCAATTTCTTGAAATCATAGAGATATTTTCCTTTTATTATATATCAAAACTGAATTTTAAAATCATAGATCTGCACACTATCTTCAGATCAATCGAAATGTAAGTACATACTCTCTCGCTTAAAAATAGCTGGCGGTGACTATGTTTTCGAATTGTGAGTCAAACTATGTTACATACTTATTTCGCAGCAAAATTCTATTTCGATGCAATCTATATGACTTTATCAATTATTTTGTTTTAAATTATATGAATTTTCATTTTCATTCCTTTTCAAATGATTGTAGAGTAGTCAGACATTAAATTCGATGTATTTTGTTGTCGCTGACGTTTTCGGAAAGTTTAATTATTATCTCATTTCTTTTGTACTACTAATTTCTGTGGAAGAAGTACAGAACATTGTTTTATGATTTTTTAATACTTACAAAACTTTTGGTGGTGGATTTCCTTGAACTACACACGGCAGAAGAGCATCACTCCCTTGATCCGCAGTTACATATCTACTACTTGAAGTTATCCTGGACGGTACATTTCCTTGAGGTTCTAGAAATTACCACAGAAAATAATACTTTCAAAGCGTGCTAATAATAAGCGTGGAAAAGACTCAGAATTTAATAAAAGAGAAACTTGACCATATTTAACTTCGAAGACTGTCTTTTAATACTTCACAGGAAAGACGTTTTAATAAAGTAAGAGAAAATTAAATGCCATTTAAAAGCTACCTTAGCATTTAAATGAGATTTCTCATGATACCATATCCTGCAAAACTATTGTAAAGTGTATTATTTCAAAGAATAGGAATTGAATATTAGTTCTAACACTCTTAATACATGATTAGTTTGGTTGAATCTTAAATGAAAAAAAAAATAATCATGCTAGTTTTTTAATATTAATTATTTCAATTTTGCTGTCTCCTGTTATATAGGTTTATTTTTACTTAAAGATATTTAGCATTTATTAAAGTGGAAAAAAAGTTTTACTAGAAAAAGCTCTAACTGAATTCTTATTACAAAGACCTGAAAAATATTGATTTAGAGAAAAGACCAGAATAAAGAAAAGGTGAATGTCCAGACTGAAAGCAATACATTAATAATGATAATGGACTTACCTGTGACAAATAACTTTCCAGAAGTGACACTATTCTTCACCTCCCCTGTCAGGCGATGGGTCGTCTGACATCTGAAACTAGTCATTCCGTCATTCATATCTACATTTTTAATATGCAATTCACCATTTGGCAATAAGGAGTACTTGGAATCTAGCAGAGAAGAAGAGTTCACTTTTGTTATTACCAATCGCACTTCTCCCAATTGCAAAGAACTTTTCTTTAAGTGCTAAGTTTTCGTGCTCAAATCTATCTTAGTTCTTTTTAACAGCTATTTCTAGTTCAAATCTAATTCCAGTTTATATATATTCATTTAAGAATAAAGTAATTATAACTTGTGATTGTTAATTCTTAGTATTTTAAACATTGTTGATTTTTACAGAGATGTTAAAAGCAAATAGTAAATAATTGTCCTCTCCTTGAATTACTTTGGTAATATTGATATACTCACGTGGATCAAAGTGTGAAGGAGAAATAATGACTACAGAGTCTCTTATCCATGAAGTGACGGTTATGAAATTGGACAGTATACTTGGGATGTGGCATTTCATTACAGCTGTATTTCCTCTAATCGCATAGACGTCGTACACGTACACATCATAATTCTGCGTGACAGCTTGATGAAGTAAGAAGCAAGATTAGATTAAAGCCAAGGTTAATTAAAGTTTTTGTATTTAATGTTTAATTAATGTACATAAATCAACCATAAAATTTCTGATGCCATTTTCACTTGATAAATAGTGTTTGATTACATGAAAACTTATTTTTCAACAAATATTATATATCTTCAATTTTAAACACATTTCTTCAGTTAATATTAACTTATTATTTTTCTTTTCTACAGGAAAATACAATTTTTTAATAAAGGATTTGCTTTATAAATGAAACAACCATCATTTATGAATTAAGTCTACTCTAAAACAAATCATTAATAACAACCATACCATTCAACGTTCCTAATTTCTTTTTCATTAATTATAATTTAATTTATAAATAATGGTGAGTTCAACTTATTAATGGTCAACTTTATCCATAGATAAATAGCTATGTAGATTATTTCAAATTTTGCTATGGATACTCAAAGTGCTGTATGGTATAATATCATATTTTAAAACTCATACTCCCAGTGAGGGATAGTTATCTATAATTTTAAAATTAATTAAAAGCTATATAAATACAAAAGTTGATATTTACATCTGTTTCATACTTCTTATAGTTCTTCTCATATAGTGACCTTCTCATAGGTTTGCGCTTTTTCTGGTTCTTTTATCGAGGGAGGCGGGTTAGAACTGAAGATCCCGTTGAAGGATGAAACAGCAGTTCCCTAATCCTCCCCATAATTGAATCAGAAAAGGCATTTATTCTTGTGCTGTGGCTTTACGTACATTTCTATTTACGTACATTTCTATTCTTATTAAGTTTTATATCATTTAATACACAAATTCCATATGTGATTTTTTTTCTAACGCCCTGGCTTTTTGCGTTTGGCCTCGTGAAGGAGCGAGAACTGTGAGCGATTTAGCCAAAGTTTCGTTGCCAAGGGTACAATGTAAGAGGAAGCTCACATTATAGAGATGAAATAGAGAAGAAGAAAGTTACGTACAAGCCGGCTCTTATAGTGATACAAGAAGCACCACCTTTAAAAGCTACAACTATGGTTTAACATTTTTCATTTCTTTACTGCTTTTTTTTCATTTTATATATATTTTTACATCATAAAATAGAAATTATTGTTTCAGTTAAAACTATCAACATTAAGCAGATAAACAGTTTTTAACTGAAGAAAATATATAAGTAACAGTATTGAATAAATTTGGAAAGAATCCAATGTTAATAAATATAGCCAGCAAAGCCATCTTCTTAATAATTCAAAAATATTAAATTAGCCCATCAGTAAGATTTTATTGTTAACTGTTATTAAATTTTACAATTCGATTTCTGTTAGATAGAAATCTATAAACCTGAGAAACCTCTTTGTGTCTTATTTGCACCAAAAAATAATTGACGTTTTAAATACCTGTATTGTATGTATTTACACAAAGATTAAGATGCAGCAACTTAACTACAGTAATGTTTGATTATTTTCACCAATTAATTTCATTTCATTTAGAATTTCTTAACTTACAATGAACTCCAATTATCTGAATGGCAAATATCAGCATTGGATTATTTATCAAGATTATTTAGAGATTATCTGACTTATATGAGAGGGGAAGTCTGATGCATATTTACTCATATTTGTCTGTTTCTCTGGAGTAACAAAACCCACGACCCAGAAGTGAAGTGTTAACAGATTGAACTTTTAATACCTCCTTTCACTTGAACTTCGGGACTAGCAATGGTTCCTACTGTGTTAGAGGCCAAACATCTGTAAATAGATGTATGGACGTCTGGTCTGTAGTCTTCGGCTCGGAAAGGTGGGAAAACCAAGGTACCGTCGGCATGCACCTGTCTCACTCCCTCCACATTGACAGCAGGTGAATCGTCACCTAAAATCCAGGTTATAGTCGGCTTGGGAAAACCTCGTGCGGTGCATCTCGCATGACCGCCGGTCGAATTGGAAAACTCGAGGAGATGAGGCGGTTCGGTGGTAAACGATGGTCCCTCGGGGACTGGCTCTGTACAAAATAATGGGATTTATTTATTCAATGCACGGCACGGATGGTATTTATGACTAGTGTTAAACCAATAAATATAATTGCAGAGCTAGACCTTCATTAATATATTTTTATCTGCTATTATGGTAAAATATTGTTTGACTCGATGAATAATTTAGTTCTTATACAACTTGAAGCAGAAATAACATTAAGGGAAACAGTTTTCATGCATTTTAATTTGATTCTTGAAAAACACTTGAAATAATTTAATTTAAACTACGACAATGAATGAATTCCTGCAATTACACCATATCTAATCAGTTTTTAAAAAATGTATATAAAATATAGTAAGCTTTGAGAACTGTATATTTCATTGACGGAAATAATTTTGTATGAACGAAGTATATTATTAACCTTATAAAATTTACATTTTATTTTAACTAAAGCCGGAAGTTAATCAAAAAAAATTCCTTTTCCTCTTTCTTTAAAGAACCTTCATTTACTAAGAAAGTTTAAGAATTACTGTTTCTTTGCCAATTTGACAATTCTAACTCCTGTAAATGAGATATCTCCATTTTACCAAAAAATAATCGTTTATTTTTATTCACAATTAAAACTTATTACTGTTTATTCGAAGTCAAACCACAGGAAACACTTTAAATGTTCAAGAAAAAAATGTAATTAACCAAAATTCTTAATTCAAGAGTTATTTTGAAATAATTTGGCATAAAAAACACAGCGTTTTTAAAAAGAGCTGATGCTACTCTAATTTTAAAAACCATTTGAAAATATAACTCAAAGTAAATACGAAATATGTAAGGACTTATATTAAATGGAAAGAATTCTAATTTTTATATTCTAAAGAAAGCTGATTAAAAATAATGCTTATTATAGAATTGCCAGAAAGGTGCTTAAACATAAAGCTTTGTTAAGATTAACTAAAATTTAACTTACGTTTAATTAAAGTTTAACTTAAGTTTAACAAAACTTTTATAAGGTAGTTTGAGAATTAATAATTACAGCAATGAAATGATGTGTATGTAACATCGTATGCAAATATTTTTTTATAAATGAAAACATCGATCAGCAAAACTTCAAAACATCTTTATATCTTCTCGATATTTCTATACTCTCAACGAGTATTTTCTTCAGAAGAAAAAAATAAAATTCTTTCTTACATTTTAAAAAAGCAGAAGTGAAGCATAATAATCCAAAATAAAAGAATACAATAACGTTACAATATAATATCTTCTCATTACAAATAAACAATGAAATAAAATGCAATCACAATAAAAGAACATAATAACGCTACAGCATAACTTCTTATTAATTAACTGCAATCCCCTTTTTTGAAAATAACTGCAATCACATGGTTTGAAATTAACTGCAATTACCTTTTTTTGAAAATAACTGCAATCA
>JAFIDM010014012.1:32453164-32528456 GCA_023159025.1 Thereuonema tuberculata
TTTTTTTGAAAATAACTGCAATCACATTGTTTGAAATTAACTGCAATCACATTGTTTGAAATTAACTGCAATCACATTGTTTGAAATTAATTGCAATCACATTTTATGAATCAAACCATGTGATTGCAGTTATTTTAAAAAAAAAGGTGATTCCAGTTAATTAATAAGAAGTTATGTTGTAGAGTTATTATGTTCTTTTGTTGTGATTGCATTTTATTTCATTGTTTATTTGTAATGATAAGATATTATATTGTAACGTTATTGTATTCTTTTATTTTGAATTATTATGCTTCACTTCTGCTTTTTTAAAATGTAAGAAAGAATTTCATTTTTTTCTCCTGAAGAAAATACTTGTTGAGAGTATAGAAATATCGAGAAGATATAAAGATGTTTTGAAGTTTTAAGGATCGATGTTTTCATTTATTTAAATATAGAAGAGTTAAGATGTTATGAGTTATTTTTTGTTTTATTTATTATTATTAAGTATTGTTATATTATTAAATGTATTAATTAAAATTTTAAAATTCATTACTTCAACGATGTTATTATTGTCTGTATAAAACCAGGATTTCTTCTCCTGAAAGTATTTATTCAAAAGGTAATTATTTTTAGAAATTATACTAGATTTTAGGCAGTCTAAAGCATTGCAAATCAATATAATAGATCAATGCATTCCGTTAACAAAATTTGAAGTTTCTTCCCATTTTATCCTCAGTTTAGTCAGAATTCTATTATTTTGAGTAGTTTCCCTTCATTTTCGATAGTTTTCAATAACACAAACGTTGTTAGTTAAAACAGAGATTTTGATAATTTTGATAAAGCTAGAGAGGATATTTATTAATTTACTATCGAAAACTTTTCAAAATACCGATCGAAAACCCATCAATGTTGGTGAAATATCGGAATATGATGTGCGTTGAAATCAATACGATCTGATTATTTCTGTATTTCAATAGATATTTTGCCTTATTTCAGATTATAAAATTTTATATCTACATCCTTGACTAAGGTACCTTTTCACCCGACCTCATCTGAGTCCCGTTGTTCAAAGAAACGTTGGAGCTTTAACTTCAGCACCCTGTGGACTGTGAGCCTTAGGACAAACCTAACATAATCTAAGATACCTTGTAAAATTATAATAACTAAATATTTTTTATCCATGTTTTTATATTTCTTATAACTTTGTGCTATCAATTATAATCTTAGGGATTTTCAGGAATCGATCTGTATTTTCTGAGCTTAATACATACTTAATAGATATTTTCTTGGAAAAATGTTTATTAAATTTAACTCTTACATGTTTCGTAACTATTTTTTGTTTTACTTTCAAATAGAATAAAAATTTGGAAAATTAATAAAGGAAATGTACAACATTTTAACTATCAACATAAAAACGGGATATGGCCGTAACATATCGAAACTTTTATAATAAATTACAATAATAATACATTAATACAATAATCAACAAACAAGATTAAAATAAAACTCAATCACTTAACTGTAAAAATATTAGTTAACATAGAAATTTCATGCTTTTGATTTATTAAATTATCATTAAATTTTTGAATGTATAAATCTTTTTTAATTTGGAATTTTTTAATATTCTCATCTTTAACATTTTAATTTCTGATCCCAATCCATCTGATAATTCTGAAAAGTTTGAAAATGTTCTATCAAAGCAGATTTATTGGTTTGCTAGTGAATTTTTAAATATCTTTACTTTTAAAAAAAATTGGCGATATATCTTATCAATAAGCGACATATCAATTATTCAAATGCCGCTTTATTCAAAATTTAAAACGAGTATTAAAATAGATATCATTGAAACAAGAATGTACTTTGTAGTACTATAAAAGTAGGCAATGTTCATATAATATTTTAAGTAAAGTGAATAACGACACTGATAATACTCATATTCAATATTTATAGTAAATATTTATAGTAAGCAAAATATTGACAATAATAATAACAATAATAATATTCTGTAATAATAATAATTCTGTACAGATATAATCTATTATTTTATGAATGAAAATGATGGATAATAACTAGTAATAATTAATTAAAATATGTTTGAAACTATAGAAGGAAAATATGACATTCTATTATGAAAAAAAGGACTTAAATTACGATAAAAATTAATGACTATTTATTGAAAATGTAAAGGAGAGAATTTTAATCAGAAATTTTAATAATAATGATATCAATCATCCCTTTAAAGAAGATTGGGTTGTAAACTTTGTTAATAATAATAACTTTTCATCTCAATATGATTTAACTATTCACCTTTTAGTATTTTTTTTAATTAGCTTAATCTTTACTTGAAATTTATGTGTGTTAATATAAGAATCCAATTTTATACTGACTCTGGTTTTAAATTATTAGAATAAGATAATTTTTAAAGCTTTCATAATATCTTTCCACTAGCAAAATTTAGGTACATATCGCATTGCTATGTGTTTGTTTTTGGTTATTTTCTATGCATTGAATTTCATTGAATTAATAATTTAGTTCTTAGAAAGTTCTTTTCCTATTATGAAATGAATTATAATTATTAACAACTGAGCCAATTTTCAATCTTCTCTGTTCTTTATAGAAGAACAAAGAACGGAAAAGACATTGACTTGGAAAGCAAAAATTCTCACAGCAATCTATATTAATTCAAATCCTCTTAGTTAGACTGCTTTGATATTTTATAAATTTCTGTTTTATATATCCCATGACTATTGATTTTAAGAAAATCAATTGATGATCTTATTAAATCTTAATATTTTTATTAAAAATTACTGCTTTCTGAATTTTTAAAAACACCACAAATGCAAAATAAATTATAAATTATAACGATTTTAAATTAAAATTACTGTTTTCAATATTAAGTCAAAACTTTCAATTTTAGTAAATATATAAAAAAAAGCCTCTTTGTTTTTTAAAATAGCTGTTCTATTTATAATAGAAACCTGTCATGACTTAAAAGAATTAGATTTCCCTAATGTAAGTAGTATTTCTGTTAAAATTTATTTTTCATAAGAGGCTGGATTTTACTCTTGAACGAAACTGAATGGCGAATTGCCTTTTCATGAAGTAATGTACCTTTTCATGTGTTATAAAGGTTTTTTTTTTGTGATGTGATGTGGAAAGACGTTACATTCGCAATTCCCATGGATGCAGAAGAATGTTTCTTGGGATGCTTAGCAAATAAGAAAAAAGATACAACTTAGCTGAAGTTAACCAGTAGTTAAGGCTTTTTACTAGTGTGCAACTAAAAAAGTAGAATTTCAAACGCCACCTACCGTGTTTTGCTGCCGCCAACCGTTCCAGGAGCGGGAACAGCAGAAGGAGCATCCAAAGTGCCGCCATAGTGCAGCCAAGGGTAGACTGGAAAATCTGATGGAATTTGGCGAAATATTCTTCCGATGCAAATCAAACGCCTGGCGCCCTTCGAACCGCGAAATTCCAGAAGTAGTTTCTCTGATGAAACAGGTTTCTGTGATTTGGATTCGTTGCACAGTTCAACCCATAGGCTGTTGTCGCTGTTGGAGTGCGCCTGAGTCGTGCTTCCTTGCTACGAGTTCATCTGGCAATGGGGAGTCAACATCCCATCCCTGGGATCGATCCACAACCTCACTACCTCCTGATGCCAATGGAATGATTCGTTTTCCCTCGGAACGGGTTTTCCCATGGATGAAATTGCTTCGAGGTGTGGGGGAGGTGAGATTTGTACCCGACTGACAGACAGCTCTCTCATTTAATAATGCTTTAACAACTTTTTAGAGACATTGAAAATAGACAGGGCGTAATTTCGATGAAATAACTGGCAATTATGCAAAATAATTACACATTCATAGGTTCATTCATTTTTAATGTCCACGTGAATTGCTATTACCACCCTCAGTACTGCCTTATAATTTATATTTAATATTATTAATTTCATTTTTATAGTTTCTATAAAAATATTAAATTTATTAAATTTGTAATGACACCAAATTTAGTTCTAGCCCTTATTACAAAATCAATGCTTTTCTTGTATTTAAGTATTCGAGCTAAACAATTTTTATCTATTTAGATAAAAATATTATTTGACGAATCAAAATCCACGCCCTACCATCATAGCAATGTATTTCAGAAGAAAAGAAAAATAGATAAAATATATGTTCTTAACAGAATTGAATAACTCGCCGAAGTCATGCAATTCGGCGCGTTATTGGACTACAAAGAGAAATATTTATTGTCTGAATATTGGCTTTTGGTCCTATTCTGTTTCGAAGTTTCATTACGTTCTGCAAGGTATGGTTGAGTAAACATTACTTAGATTAAAGTATATTTAATTGATGATTATTTTCTTTTGCAAAGAAATGAAAAATTTAATTTTGTAACTTCTTATTTTCATTAAATCACAAGGATGACAAAAAGCTGAAATGAATGATTTTAAATTTAGCTTTAAATGAAACTAAAAATTTAAAAATATAATTATTAGTCTACAATTACATATAAAGGTGTTTTCTTCTTCCATAAAATATAATTTTCCATTTTATTATATAATTATGAGGAAATTTTGGAAGTTGTCTGGAACCAAAAACATGTTTCAATTCCATACTTTTAACTTTTTAATTTAAAAGTTAAATTTAAATTAATTCTAATTTCAGAGTTAGGAAGGTCATGATATTTTTGTCCTTCTTTTTTACACCCTTGAGAAACCTATTAAACATATAAATTATCAAAATGTATCATCAGTTTCTCTCATGCAACAGAAAGTTAGAATGGTGTACCAACTTTATATTATTTCAAATGTTTAGATATTAGTATGTTTATGTATCTCAATTTATTGTTTCAATTTGACTAAAATCAAATAGGAATTAACTGAAGATTAGCCAGAAAGTGTTATTCATATAGTTTTGTCCTGAAGGAGGAGTGAGACATGATACTGTATATGTCCTTTTGTTGAGGGATTTCCTCACTCCGGGATGAGATATAATCTCGATATTTCGGCCCCGTGCCTCGGGCCTTCTTCGGGAGATGTTTTAAAAGTTAATCACATGGAGGTGAACGCATAATGAACGACTTCCGTCGTTGGTTTCTCGGGAGAGTTGCTCATGTTGTTGGTTCCTGCTCGGGCCCCGAGGCACGGGGCCGAAATATCGAGATTATATCTCATCCCGGAGTGAGGAAATCCCTCAACAAAAGGACATATACAGTGTTATTCATAATTTAGCTTTCTGTTTATTCTAGTGTCATTATTCAAGCTTTTAACAACAAGGCAAAATGATGGATTAAAACGCCGTTGTACAACTAAAAAAAAAATCTATCATAACCAAAATCAAACAAAGAAAGAAAGAAGCTTTGAACTGTATAAGCTAAACGCTAAAATTTTAGGTTAGAAAGAAAAGCAATGTTTGATTAATACAAGAATCGGTCATACTCTCAAGTAAAGCTTTCTAAAGCTTTGCAAACTTTAAACGGAATCTAAAATCCCATTTTGGTAGCCATACTCGAGGATTTTAACAAATATTGTCAGTGAGGCTATAATCGTTGCACCAACATATTTTTAAATCACTTCATGTTCACTCCATCGAAATTAATATATCTTTTCGGAAGAAACACTTCTGATAGTGTGAACCATCTTATATTAACAGTGACTTGTAGAGCAAACGTTATTCTTCCGTAACTGCTAATGAAACTTTTTGAATGACCAAAGAGATAATTGACTACGTGCAAAGCACTTAAGATTTCAGAAGAAGACTTTGCTTGTCAGATTATTCTTCGAATATCTTTGTCTCTAATTACTCTGTTATCGGATTAACTATTTGTGGTCAAATACAAACAAGAAACTTATATCAACAGCACTGAAAGAGAACCGTGCTTGGAAGGTATAGTGATACTATCTCTTTGCCGTTTATGTCATCTTCATCAAGTCAAGATTGGCGTTGATTACATCTCACTCATAGACTTCTAATAGAGTTTAGATCCTAATAATTATCCAAACATTATTTGCTATTGAGTTAGACGTTTGGAGAATATATAGTTGTTGTTTATTATGCAAGAGCATCTTAGTACAGTATAATGCAGTAAACTTTTTTGGCTAAAACGGCGAAGAGGGTACAAGCCAATCGCAGTGTTCGGAAGGATCCGAACCGTTATTTCCATTAATTAGCCTAAGAAACAACTTACATGCTAATGAGTTCCGAAGGAACGAAGGAACGATTCCGATTAGCTGTAGGTTAGAGAAATTAGGTCAGCTCAGCTGCAGGATGTATCTTTTGGTAAATTTCGAAAAAATTTTGGCCCTTTCTCATTTTTTTTTCCGATTCGGAAAATAGTTCCAAAAGTGGTCATTACCTCGAAGGCTTGTACCCTCATCTCCGGTTTCACCACTTTTTTATTAGACACGATATTCCTCAATCCCCCCGAATTAAGATATAATCGAATCATTAGAAAAAGCCCACTTAAATTCAGAAATGTAATTTCTGCTTCGTATTCAATATTCCATTATTCTAATACTTTCTTATTTGAAACAGTTTATTAACTTGGGTGTCAAGCATCTGATTGTTCCACAGTACATTAACAGTAACGATATGTTTGCAATGTTATGAATCTCCGTCCTTAGCATCTGATTCTTGTCTCTGGAATAATTAAACATCTACTGTATATCTATAGTAGTACTGATATATCCGCCTGCTTTCAAAATCCATGATAAAAAATAATCATCTAAACGACAACAGGAATTATATTTTTTAACACCGGTTCCCTCCCTTTTAGGAACACCAATCCCAGCCATCGAAGCAAACGGAAATGAGTGCGTGTCACACAATGCAATAAAAAAAGGGTTAAAATTATCGATTACACATTATTTTTCGTCTTTGTGAACTCTGAGGTTCGTGAACCATAAATTGTAAACTATTTTTAATATTAGCAGAAGGAGAGGTTAGAAGTGAAGTAAGATGTGCATTTGTTAGAATACTGTACTGCAAGAGAAGTGGATTCGTTTTTCAATTTCAAATAGTTTTTGTTTTACTTTTTGTTATAGCTGAATATCAAGGCTATTCAATACTCAAAATAAAGAAAATTAACTTTGCAATTAATTGTACTTAAATTCTACATAAGTTAAATTTGTTTCGCAGTTTGTTAGACTCTTCTCTATCTTTAAAAAACTTTAATTAAAAAATTACTGAAAATAAACTACTATACTATTCTTTTTACACATAGTAAATTAATACTATTTTTAAAATTCTGCAATCTTGATTACAGAAAACATAAATATCTGAACCTAATGACTGACAAACGCTTCATGAACATTCAAATCATATAAACAAGACACATTTATTGATTTCGCCCTGGCAGACTTAAGAGATTTTGTTGCTGACCCCAATAGAATCACAATGATCTGTAATGCAGAATTACTGAATTGGAAATCAACGTGACAAATCCTATTCTGTAACTCTAACAATGGAATTATTATAATAAAACTTCAGTAAAACTATCCTATTAGATTTGACAGTATTGAATTGAAATAAATAACAAGATTTTATTAAATCTTTCTTTGGAATGAAAAAAAATCCCATTATTATTTATTGGATGAATCTTTGTATTTACTCATTTAATTTTCTTTTGTTATTTTTTAATGTTTTGACTGAAATTGATTGTTCGATTGCTTTGTATATTCAAATGGTCAGTTTGATTTTCACATTAGGAAATGTTTGACATAAGGGATTTTTTTCTACAGCGATACATGTAATATTACAGATAATATTAATTAGTTCCTGTTAGCAAAGGTACTTAGAGAAATTCAAGATACTGTTTCGAAAAGTTGAAAAATTTATAAAGTGGTACAGCAACTACGAACTATCTGTATAAAAAAGTCAAATATAGAGAATGACTGATTTTTAAAGTAGTAAACTATATATGAATATTTCTTAATGTCCTAACAAATAATAAATAAAAAAAAATAGTAGTGCAGGAAAAATTAAACAATGTTTCTTCATAAGAACTTGTTAAGGTTCAGTAATATAATAACTTTTTTGAAAAAGTCAGAAAACCATCACAATAATTTTCCTCTTCCCTTATCTTCTAATTATTTTCCAGACTCTAGTGGCAAGAAGAATGTTTTCAGTATTATCTTCAATATGCTACAGAGATTACAGCATCTGATGTCAGTCTTTCTATTAACCACATTTTGATTTGAGTACAATAATATTAGATTAGTAGGGCAATTACTTTTGGTATCTGAGTAGGTTTGTTTACATATCGATCAAATTTCATGAAATACATTACAATTAAAATATTTAAATAGGTTTTGTTTAAGGAGATTTTTATTTTCCAAAACCATTTAACCAATTAGATTAACCAAACCATTAACGTAACCAAACCAGTACTATCAGGTAAACATGACATCTTGGGCTGTGCAGTAACTTATTAATTTTTTTCAATCAGAAGAAAAAAAACCATCAAATCATCTCAATATCATGAAAAAATACTTGTAGGGGATTTTACGCTTAAGTTTGGCTTCTTATTACATCTTTATTACAGACAGATCTTATTTTTCATATTTTTTATACCGATTAATTAGTTATATTACTATGTTTCTAATAAATTTAAAAAAAAATTATTGAAATACTGTATTTAAATTGCAAATTAATTAATTCGAAAAAAAAATCATCCATGATAGATTATAAGTCTCATCTCAGTGCTTTAAATTCATTTCTTGAAAATTTAAGTTTTAAAGTTTTAATCACTCTAAAAAAGAATGGATTTTCCCCAACAAAAAGATTAAAAAGAATTCTATTAATAACAATTTTTAAAAATTTACCATTAATTTTAATAACAACATAGTAGTTTTTGAAAATGTTTTTTTTTCTTAAATATTTTTTTGTTTCTTTGCTTTTATTTTATTTTTCTGTTAATCTCTACGGTACAACACTATATTGAACGCCAGAAAGTCTTTCATTCCTGTCATCAGTAAATCCATTTCTTGGCTTTGTAAAAGTAGCTGAAACTGTCATTGCAAGAACTTTTGCCAACCCTTAAGAAAACCACGAAGTTTTGGAAAGACCATAAATCATCCTGGTGAAAAATAAACCTTAGCTCGTTTTGTACAAGTTTTGCAGAAAGAAGATTTCCTGAAAAAGACAGAAAATGAAGACAGTCGGTCTTGCATCTGTTTCCGACAGACAACAACTTGTCTTCGCAACCAAAACAATTAGCCACAGACGCAATAAATTTCGATTTTATTCGTTCCAACTAGAGAGGATTTTTTTTTTCAGGCGGATTTAAACAGCAAAGCAGCTTCAAGTCGACATCAACAAGAAATTCCATTTACAAGATGAAAGCTATTAAAGAAGTTAACGTGCTTTTTGAAGCAAAGCTGTCAGGTAATACATTTCCTGTTCTTGTCTTTTATGTATAGCTGATGTATTTTCTATCACTATTTTTTGGTAACTGTTAGAAAAAAAATTCTTGATGCAATTTATTTAAATCGATACATCAGTTAATTTTTGCATAGTGGAAAATAAAGTTCCATAAAATATTGTAGTATATCTTCCTTTTGTTTTATAAAGTCGTAAAAGCAATATAAAAGAAGGGTCTCTGTTTTTACTACGCTTTTATTAACCCCTCGCTGTCTGGTTTTCGGGCCAAACCTTGTAATTAATTTTTAAGTCACTTCTCATCAGACAATCATCTTAAAATTGTGCACACTTGCTTATGTCTGATGACAATACAATAATATGCATAGATATATATATATATATATATATATATATATATATAGAGAGAGAGAGAGAGAGAGAGAGAAAGCGTGGTTTTTAAAAGTTTTTTAACATTAATTATTTAAATTATCGTATTTGCGTAAGTATCAAGTGCAGAAGATGGTGGATTACTAAAAGGATTAAAATTCATGGTTAGTCATCGGTCAAAATTTATTGTTTTCCTTCTACTCCTTTTCTATTTTTATGGAAATTTGGTGACGTTCACTCTGCCGTAGATCCTCATAGGAAAAAGTTTCAAATACAAAAGTTACATCGTTCGTTATTCATAAATATGAATATGAAATTTCAGGAAGATCTAGTCTGAGTTTTAAAGTTGTTAAAGACCCACACACATAGACCACAGACACACTAATTTCATACACGTACTGAATAAATATGCTTCACCTTTCTATAGAATAGATTAAAAACAAAGTACAATGTTTTGATTATAAAAGCTTTAAGTTATCATTAGTAAAGTATACTGATGACAACATTTACATATGATTTGCTGACTTTTATTGAGCTTAAAATATTAAAAAGATTAAGATAAAGGAAACTTATATAATAATTGTTATGTATGTTATGTATGAATTATAATTAGTTGTTATACGAGATTCATAACAGCATAATCAAAAGAACAAGGAAACTGAATTGATAGAACAATTTGTAAATGTTTTATTTGCCTTTAAAGAGATAATGTTTGCATATTGTGAATAATTACATTCCGTGAAATTTAATTCATACTCTATTAACAAGGAATTACAAATATCTTAATCATAATCAGTTTGTTATCAGATTAGCAGGTAACGAAGCACAACTTAAGCACAAACTGGAATTTTTTAATTTTAAAATCTCCTAGTTACATTTTAAATCTGGTTTTCTCGTAAAAATCTTCTTGAAAAAGAAAAACAAATACTGTATTTTCTGAGTAAATAAGTGAAATATTAGGTTTTAAAATATGTTTTTTACTGTAAGTTGATTTCTGTTGCGGAAGAGAATCACAGAGATTTTGTTTTTAGCTGTGTCAGGCAAATTTAACGTCTACTTCCACGTTTGGCATTCAAGAAGCATTTCTCCATGATTTGTTTTCTTCTACGTAAGTAACTTTCATGACCTGCCATTCCACACCAAAAAGTACTGTAAATTATTTGCGCAGAAGACCATCTGAAAAAATCTCCAATGACAAATATCGAAAATATGGATATAAAAATAACAGGAAATGATGACCTTTTCGAAATTAAACAAAGGCAGCGTTTCATGAGAATAAACCAAGTAGACTGAAATGAAATGTAAATTCTTTTTAATTTTTGAAGTGTAATTTAAACAAAACGTTAAAGACCCGGAATGGGTGATAATGCATATCGAAAACTACATAAGAGATATGTTAAATTCAACAAGCAGAAAACGAGCAAGTCTCGACTGAACTTGCAATCTAGTTTTCTTATTTTCCCATTGTTTTGTAAAGTCGTCGAAAAACTACAAATTATCCGTTTATTTATAAAAATATCTGCTGTAGAAAATTAAACATAAACAGCTAAATTTTTGATTTTCTGAAATAAAAATAAATCTCTAATTTTGTTACAGAATTTCAATTAAGCTTAAAAAAATAAAAGCACACGAAAATTAGTAGATTTTTGAAAGGTTTATTGTTTAAGACATCGATAGAAACCTAATAAACCTGGTTTTAAAGCTCTCTATAGAAAGTTTTGGCAAGTGCCCACATTGAAAAATTTGCAAACACAAATGTTGTTGCGAACATTGCTATTATTTTGCTTTTATTGTTAATTATTGTTAATGTGCGAGGCAACGAGACACGAGATGGCGTTCTCGTGCGATTGTGGTAAAGTCTTGACTGTTGTAAGAATACCGAACGAGTCAGACATGTTGGTTTTAGACGAAAAGAATTGTGTTTAGTTCTAGTTGAAAAATTAGGTAAACGTTTTATATTAGTTATTTTTAAAGATAAGTTGTTCGTATTTTCATTTGAAATGAGCTTTAGTTAACGTAAAAATTGGATTTCTTCGTTGACATAGATGCCTTCGCCAAAAGTCTTCCCCGATGATGGTATTTGCTGAGGGTAATATTCTTTAAATGTTAAATTGTCTCTTGTCCTTAAATAAACAAGTTTGAAGAAGATCCATCCACTGGTTAAAGTTATCGGGGGGGACACATTTAACAGCCGACTGACTGGCTTTCTTAGGAAAGTAAGTACAAGAAAAACCGCTGCTCAGATATTACTTACTAATTTAATACTTTGTCGAATTGATGCCGGAATTCTTACTCGAGGTTGAAGGCCCATCTCAAATTCTTCATGTTCCACTGTTGAAAAGCAGGAATCATTGCTTTGTCCTCGGAATGATGATGTTAAACTTAAGGGAAGGCGAAAGTCTTAAGTACTTAATACGGATTTGAAGTCTAAGTTCAAATCGTTCTGTAAGTGTTAAAACTACAACTAAAAATCTGAAAATTTAAAATATGACAGTTTAAATATGAATGAAATCATATTCTCTTATTCTTGATTTTTGTATGATAACTGAATTAATTCCAGTTAAGCTCAAAACAGGCTAATTTTTCGAAAGAATTTGCATTATATTAAATTATTTTAGTTTAAAAATCAGAAATGGGAGATTTTTTAAATTATTTTAGTTTTAAAAAGCTCCCATTTCTGATTCAAAGTAATAATCTAGTGACTGGATTCAAGATTTCCTTTACTTTCCCAATAGTTCAATTTTAAAACAATAAAAATCATGTATCAAAACTATCAAATGGTTTTGATTCAATAAAGCCTTCTTCAGCTGCGATAGCAGAGTGTGCCTTTATTGAATACCAGGCGTTCTGGTAATTAAGATAACGGCATATAAAATGCACATTATTGATAACGCTATGTGGATTACTCCTTCCTCATTATTAATAACCAGTCCTTTTTTGGACGTACTTATTAGGAAGACAAATCTGGGTTTTCAAGCGTCTGTTTATCGTAAGGCCACTAATGCTTTGATTATGGTTAATTACCTCAGTTCAGTTCCGGAAAACTACAAGAAAAATTCTGTATTCATGGCCATCGATACAGCGCTAATATATGTTCAAATTCTGCAGCCCTAAATCAAGAAATCAAATTAATCAAGCATATTTTTACCAGTAATGGATTCCCGCATGGTATTTTGGACAAATATATCAATGACTATTTCAAAACTATACGCTATAAAAGAAGAAATAATGTATTTCCAATTGAGGGTTTACACGGTGCAAATGACATCAAAAATAATAAGAACAAAAAGTGCTTTGAAACATTTCATTATGTACCCATTACATACGATGATACTATTTTCAAGAAATTGAAACCGGCATTGGGCAAAGCTGGAATCCGTTTGACATGTAAACCAAGGAACGCTATTGGGTCCTTGCTCAACCGTATTAAATATACAACTAACCATCAACAATTACTTTTAAAACAAGATATTACTTATGGGATACGATTCAAATCGAACACTACAAGCAGGAACACTTGCCTATATATTGGGCAGTCAAAAAGATGCCTAGGTACGCGCCTTAAGGGGCATTCGTATGCTGTAAAGACGAATAATAAACTTTATCATACGGCAACACACTGTCACGATAGCGGGCATGAGTTAAACATCGTTAACCCTATCGTCTATGGCTACAGAAAGAACCCTTATTTACGTAAGTTTTTCGAATCTGGTATGATGAGACTTCTCTACAGTTATAACCAGGATTTATCCACCAGAAATATTTTAGAATATGGATTTTAATCGATTTTTATTTTTCTGTGCATTAATTGGTAGCAGACTGCTTTTTCACTATCTCTGGGGATGAACACCAGGGGAACTTCAGTCTTCCGCTTTGTCTGTTCCAGGTCTTCTTTGTATTTACGAACATCTGGATAAGGGATCAACACTTGATAAGGGACCCATATAAGCAGAGGGTTCGAAATGTACGTTGTGACTTCTTTTTTTAGTGTGTTATATTAATATGGTGTCTAAAGCCCTGTGAACACCATGCAACTTTCCAGCAATTTTGACGTCACGAGTTGATATAGACAGTCTTGAGCCCGTTTTTCAGCAACTTGGCAGCAACTTTTGTCCGACTTGAGTTGTTCCTACACCAGCAACTCGAAAAGTTGCATCGAAGTCGCTGGGAATTACCCAATGACCGGGCAGCGTTGGAACACGTCAGTCGTGACGTCACGCCCATTGAAGATATGGCGTCTAAAAATGATATTCGCCGATTCGATTCGAAGACAAGCACGTAAACAATTAATATCAGAGTATTGCGAGTTTCTTTCATGCAGAAATAAAGTTTATACTGAAATGCAGTAATTATATGCGGCAGAATTTGTCAGAGGTTTCAAAACCTCGATTTTTTCGGATTTTTCACATCGGCTGTGGGAAACGGATTGCATTATGGGATTCCTTCTGTCACGGCCGATTCATTTGCGAGTTGCTTGATGTTCGCGGTTGACAAAAGTTGGCCAATTCGAAGTCGGCAGACTACAATTGCTGAAAAGTTGCATGGTGTTCGCGTAGCTTTAAATCGTCGACTTTATAATATTTACGACGACACGTTAAATTTTGTTTTAGGATGCATTCTTGTTTAAACTATCATATTTTAAATTTGATTTTTAGTTGTATTTTTAAGACTTTTAGAACGATTTGAACTTAGACTTCCAAATCGTCTAAACTGACTTCCGCCTCCCCTTAATAGAATAGAACTTGTACATTAATGTACCTAATCAGTACAATGGAACTTAACTTTCAAAAACGATTGTGGAATTTTTATTATATCGTTTTACATTTTGCCTTTGGAAAATCCATGTATAAGAAAATCACTGTAGGCTATAAGAAAAATTACTTTAAGAAGAAAACGGATTTTCCTTTATTTTTTTAACAGCTTTTAATATCAATGAAATTTCCAAAATGTAACGTACTTAGCTTTACAAAATCCCATATATTGAGGTGTATCTTAAAAACATTGAGAAAAACTCCTTTTGCATTCTTTTAAATTTTATTGAATTATCATATCACAAAACGTTGTACAGACTTAACATTTACAGAAATAACGATTTGGGTGTTTTTTGCATGCAGTAAATCAAGCAAAACTTGCATCATTATTCATACAACTTTTATATATATTTTGTGATATATGTATAGTAACATATATCATAACAATAATATATTTAATATAAATGTACACGAATTCACAACAAGAACAACAAAGATACAATTCAAAACTTAGAAAATATTTATAAAAATTTAAAATACTGATACGGCTTTTTTTGTTTTTGTTTTTAGCATCACATTGAAATTTAATACAAAAAAACTAGCAACAAAGACTAACATTAATAAAATTGATAAATTTTGCTTAACTACATATGTAACAAGATAGACATCTACTACTTTCAAGATGTAAGATTTTGGTACTAATCTATTGCTACTGAAGTGAATTTCTAAAAAAACTAAATATTAAAGAAAATTTTGGAAGACAAGCGTTTTCAAGAGATAAAATACTGAATATAAGGTGGGCTACTACTTATTTTGTCTAATTTCTATTGATTGTTATTTCGTTTTAAATCTAATTACATTCTCATTCTAATATCAAGTTTACTAATATTGAAAGGAGGAAAAGACCTGTTTTCTTTCATTGAAATGTCTTCGTCAGTCTTTAAATTCTAAAAATAGAATAAATATTTGTTAGAACCATTAAATACGGAAAATATCTGAAAATGTATATTAAAATACTAAGACCTTCATATTTATTACAATCATTAAAATTTAAAATAAAATGTAATAAATGGGCGAAAATATTCCAGTTTTCACGAGTTTTCTATGATTTTCTATTTTCTATAAATAACTATGAAATTACTAAAGGTGATAGAAATATACTATAAGGGATAACCATGAAAAGTTGAATTTATGATATGTCTTTGTCTCGATTGCATTCTCCCAATTTTTGCCTTTCAGTATAAATCGTTTGCGCTGATAATGCGTGGATTCTTTCCAAACTGTGTATCTGCAATGCTTCGCTGTTGAAACACAAACGACAGCTATTTCAAGTATCCAGGAGTGACAAACTTATTACACAATGTAAAAGCGCCTCATCCGCCAAGACGATTATGATTAATTACTGCACTCCTGCCGTGCTGGTGTTGCCGCGCGGTCTAGACGGCGGTCTGCCGTTGTGGCCAGTGTGCCAGTACCCGGGTTCGAATCCTGGTAGTGGCATGGATGTTTCTTTCGTCTTTCTTTTTCTGTTTCTCCTTCTTTCCGTTTCCGCCTATTCCCCTGGCAGTTAGGGTAAAAATGCATCTCCCAACCCGCAGTTGAAAGTCAGCGTGGGAGATTAGACTTTCATCGCCCTCCCCCCGAGACAGTGAGCTGTCTAGAGGAGGCCTTTGTCCTGTAGTGGGCTGTTAAAAGGCTATTAGATAGATAGACTGCACTCCTACGAGATTTTCAGTTCCCTCTAAAAAATATTGTGGCTTTCATTTTGACTTTTCAAAATTTTGCAGATCACCCGTCCTAAAAAATGTCTTACCTCTGAATCAGTTGGGTTCCTTCGTTAGCATCTTCTATTTTCGGACTTGAAATAGATTCACGGATACCATGGGCTAAAATACATCAACAAAAATTCCAGATTAACTATTTGAAGTGCTGTTGTATTATAATCGTTTTATCTAATATTGATTGTTATTCAGGAATAAAAAACAAATTAATTTTTTGTTATCATATTCAAATTACTTTCAGAATATTTTCCAGAAGGCCAAAATGTTCAGTATATTTACAAAAGTATGCGGTTTATATCATCTTGTTACATTATTGAAATTTATTCATTACTAATATACAAAATTATATACAAAGCTGCCAATTTATTTACTTAGATGTGTCATCTACAATATATTATTTATTAGCATTAAGTCAACCAATCAATGATTTTGAACACTTATTAATTGAATTTGGAAATTCTGATAATGCAATTTTCATAGTCTTTTCTGCAGATAAAATTAATAATCATTCTTTGCAACTATAAAAATTGCTACAAATAACAATGGCTTTCAATTAGACAAATACTAAAATAAATACTTTTCTAAATTAAGTCTTTTAAAATGATATTTTATAAGTTATCCAATGATTAGCACATCATTATTTTATAACAGTATCTATTAATGTTATAATCAATTATGTCAAATGTAGATGCTGCGAAATACTGTTGCAAAGTAATCATCCAACACGGCAGACAAAAAGAGGGTTCATTAAAATGGGTGGAATGATATCAGAGGAGAAATATGAGTATGAGTCATACCTGAGGGAAAAACAAAAGTGGTCTCTTGTACTTCGGTCACGCCCCTGTAAATACGGGATTTATACAATTAATCACAATGACAGGTCATGTTATTCTATGCATGAGTACTTGCCGTTGATTTTATTGCATGTAAATGTATTTTGAATGAAATATTTATTGCTGTTTGAATAGCAAAGGCATTCATTATTCATTAATTATTCAATTATATTGTCAGGTTATAAACTAGGCATTTCAAATAAGGCAATCAATAAAAAAGAAGAAATCTGTTTTTGGAAGCCTATTATTTTGATTTCTAATTTTTATTTGTTTTTTGCAGGGATAATTATAATATATTTGGATATAATAAGGAATATATCAATTGCTTAAGGGAGGTTATTCATAATCCAGCCTAGCTTTAATAAAGAAAATTAATATTTTTATTTTTTAGCTTTTTATTTTAAATTTTTCAGAAACCTCATTTTTTACTGTTAGCAAATTTAGTGAATTCACGTTACTTGATGCAGTGAAGTGCCGAGAATTGAATTTTAAATTCTTGGCATTTGCTTGTGTTTTATCAATGTTTCTCCATCTTTTTTTTTTTTTCCTCCACGGCACATTTACTTCTTGAATTCGCACAAGCCTTAAGAGAAAAAGTTAAGGTTGAAAAAAATATGTTTAGTGCTCCGAAATTCGCCTCGCTTTCATGCAAATTTAAAGATCTTATTTTTTCCCTTTTTTTTCTTTTTAGTACCACTTTACAAATCTCTTAAGTTCGGTGTGGAATTCAGTGATATTAAAGAGAGGCGCACATCTTAAAATGAAACAAGAGACAATTATTACAAAATGAATGAACGTGATTACGTATTAAATAAATTAAAAAATGCACAGCAGCAATAGTTCAGTCATATTAAGATCTCTGCAAGTGCTGATTGTTTTTTCATTTCCCTTCTCCGCCCAAAGCTAGTGATATATCTGCTAATGTTCTCTTCAATCTTTCTTTAATACCCTTCAAATTCTCTCCTTTCCGGCTATTAGGGTCTTACGGGTTGCAAAAGAAACCACCATAATAAATCTTCCTCCTTCGTCATGAGTATTAAAGCGTCTTAAATGGTTATAGCAAACAAATCGAAAACATTAAGGCATTGTTTTTATATTTTTACAATTGTCATTGAGATATTATCTTTGCCTCATCGTATTGATCAACAAGGAAGATAATTCATTTCAATATTTTAGATCATTGCTGAATTGCATTTTCAGCAAAATCAAAAGGAAATCTAGTTGCCAACCCAAATATATCACTAAGTTTTCTAAGACGTAATTTTGGGACCACAGTAGCTAAAGTGGTGACGTCCATGACTGCAGGCTGGAGAATCCGGATTCGATCCCTGTCGATGGTCGGAGATATTTTTTTCCCGTGGCGCTTCTTCTCCAGACATGTTCTCGGGCTCTCCCACCCTGAGTCAAGTGGGTATCGGTTTCTTAACCGGAGTTAATAACGGGCGGATGCCGGGACAACTACCCGAGTTCAACTTAGACCGATTGGTCACGAAAAGCTGGGAGCCTTATTTCCCGGGGCCAAAAGGACCACTAGGCCTATGGTGGAATACTTTAACTTAAGACACATATTTTTTTCAAGAATCGTGAACATCGTCGATAGACGAGAAATATCTGGCAAAAACTGCAATATCAATTAAAAGTTTCACTTCAATTTAGGGGGAAAAAAATGAGTTTTCATTTGCTCTTAAAGATTGCAGTAAATCATTCTTCTTCTTATTTCCTGCAACTTTAACTTTAGATGAAATATTTAAAAAAATCAAATAAGTAATTTCTAAAACTTTTATAATTTGTTTGTTTTTTACTAAAAAGGAAATTTAACTTAATTCTGCAACTTTCATTAGATTTAAATTACAAAATGTTAACATAGCATAAAGACTATTTAACTGTTTTAATTCAGATGAAAACTAAGATTTCTTTAGATTATTAAGGTAGGCCGTTAAGGTTTCTCTAATTTATTAAGACTTGATAAAAAGAGTAAATGTACTAAATTTTAATTACGGTGAAGTTCATAATGATGATTTTTACCTTGGAGGATTTTGCTGCATGGCGTCATTGCAAATTCCAGCTGCACCTTCAGGGGCTGCAAATATTGTTTATAGTTCATTAAGCTAATGGAATTCGTAACGTTTAGTTAATTTAGATTTAATGAACCCATTTCGTTCAGAAAATATTTTTATCTTCCAAAAATTTATCAAAAAATCTCTAGTAGCTGATTACAAAAATAAATTTTATTTTTCATATGAAACTTAATGTGATATACATGTTATATTAATTTAACAATTACAGTATATTAATAATTCTTTAAAAGATTACATACATGGATTACATAAAAAATCTTTAATTTTTTAATTAAGAACATTATTAAATATTACGACTGTTATTTTATTTTGGTTAATAAAAAGTGGGTATTAAATTTTAGTATAAGAAAACAATATAAAGAAGATCTTAAATATACATTGTTTTAATTTATCTTTATTTTGAAAGACTAACCTATCTTAAGGAATAATGTAACTACATAATCTTAATTATTCGTACTGATAAGGATAGGGTATTTACCCCATATTTGCTCTTTAAAAGCCGCTTGTAGATTATAGGCAAGAATTTTAGTAGCACTATCGACTAGTAAAGCCAGGGATGCACAACCTTAGGAAGTCTGAGGGCCAATATTTTTATAACAGTTCTAATGAAGGGCCGCAGCGTCCCAACCTCCAACCCTTACTAAATCTTACTTAATTAATGATTTTATAATGCCATTTATAATAATAATTATTAATAATATATGTTGTTTATATCAATGACTTACTAATTAATTATTTGAAAGTGACCTTTATAACAATAATTAATAATATATCCAATTTACGTAAACTACAAATTATCAAATAATATTTAAGCATGAACTCAATGATTTCAAAAGAAAGGTCAAGGAATCATATTTTATTAGCACTAAAAGCAATTGCTATAATTGCTGATAAATTGAAGACTGATAAATTAGTCTTCACTATTCCCCAATATGGTTTCTACAAAAAATCCTAAATTTTATGTAACTACAAAAATACAACATCCCACCCATTTCAGCATTTACATTATTTTAATTATATTTCCTTCATACTCATAACCAGATTAACAACTTAATATATCACAACATAAACAATTAAATATCACAATCTGATGTTAATAGTTAATTAAAAATTGATAAACTTTTGATTTTGATTGAAATACATATCCTTTTTTTTTGTATAGGCCTATATATATATATATATATATATATATATAATCTGTGTATTTTAGTACTTCGATTCCCCGCTGTTTGTTCAATCACGAAAACATGAAGGAGGCGAAACCATCAATCCTTCTTCTGTTAATGTATTCGCCCATTGTCACATGGTTAACTCTGTTCAGCCACCTTCTGTTTTTAAACTGAAACATGATGTAAATACCTTACTCGTCAAAGAAACGTTGAACCTTTCGAAAGTGCTTATATTTCAATTGTAAATATACCTTATTTTATATGTTATGTGTGGTGGCCTAATTATGTTTTATGTTTTTATTTTTATTTACTTTATTGTTAGTCTTGTCGACTTTATTGTCCTTTTTTTTTAATATATTACGACGTTGAAATTCAGCATCTTTTTTATTTATTGACTGTTTCAGTTCGATTAACAATGATGTTTGTTATTTATTATTGTAAAAAATTGAAAAGAATAGAATAGTAATGTCATGAGAAATTTATGTCTTACTTGTTGGATATGGAGTTCGGTGAAATGTCGACGTTGAAGCTGGATATCCTTGCCAGAATGGTTGATGAGATGGAGTTTTGGGATTGTGGATAATAGCATGAGAACCGTCAGGATAACAGTCGGAGATGTGCGCTGTGGCGTAGGGACTAGGATCTACAATGTGTTAATAGTAATCAATTAATTAAACTTTCCATTTTATAAAGATTTAATGTATGTAGTGAAGTAAAGTTAGAAATAAAAGAAAATAAATTGCTTCTATGCTTGTATTAACTATTTTTCATGTAATTTTAATACAAGCGATGAATAAATGTAAAAAGAAAAATATTTTATTTATTTATCTAAATTCGACAGCGGCTGTACATCACTTAATTTATCAGACACACATTACTCGAAAAATATCCTAAACAACTTTAAGAAACCAGAAAACATGAATTGCCATTAATTACTTATATTGAGGGCAAGTCATATTTACTGGTTTTTTAAATTTGTTTAGGATATTTTCGAGTAATGTGTCTGAGTATATGGCATTCATAGATCTTATGGAACGACAATTCAAAAAATAATCCCGTCAATATCCAACTCCTAATTTAAGTCTATAATCTTGATAGATCTAGTATTTGTAGATCCACTCTTACTGGGACGAAACAGCCATTTATTATCTTTTTGATGTTTTCCAGGCCTCTTATTCAATTGTAATGTGTGACATACTAGCTACGTATCTATTCAATAATTTATATATAATAAAGAGTTGCGAAATCAAAACAGTGGATTAAAACTGCGTTTAAGTCAAACAGATAAAGCGAGGAAATTAACTATTGTCAGTTTATGCTCCCAAACTATAGATTTTGCAGATATCAAGTTGGTGAAAGCTTGTCATTATTGCTTAGCCATCTGTTTTCCTTCACCGTTTTTTTTTTTCATTTCTAACTCTAAAATATATCGTTGATTGCGAAACTTTTACACAAACTAAAAACTACTAATTTAAGATAAAATAATAAATAAGACGTTAGGAATTGAATTTTGAAGTAATGTTATAATTTATCGATATATTGAATAAGAAGTCTCTTACCTGAATTATTCCGTCGTGGGAAGGTTGAATGACCACTCGTAATGAAAACCCCTGAATTAGGTCTGGATCTTCGGCTCGAACTGGTAACGTTGTGTTCGGATTCTGGAATAGTAAACTTACTATAAAAATACCGTATACAGCATTAATTCTTTTAGTTAATCAATGGAACGATTGATTCTATTCTTGATTCTATTTTCTTGAAGTTACAAATATTTTGAACTACAAATATATTGAACTTAAAACGGAGCCTAGATTAGAATAATTTTTGTTTAATTGGTTTTGCCAGTATAACAAGTTTGATTGTATTGAAAGTAGCTTGGCAGAACAGAATAGAAATGATTTACAAAAACGTCAAATGAAATATGACATAGTTATGATGTATTACATGAAAGATTCAACCTTCTGAAATAAAAGTTCTTAATTTATAGAAAGGATTTCATAAATTTTGTTAATTTTATATAAAAATACTTAAACAATTTCAAATGTTTGTGTAACTTCTTTTGACGCCGGATAGTCTTATTAAAAATGGTAACTTTATTGAAGAAATCAATTAAACAGACAAACAGATAAATCTGAAATTCTATCGAGATAATAGATTCGTAATAGAAAACTGTCTTATCCAAGTTGATTCATATGTACATAAATTAATTGTTACGAAAATGAATTTTAAGTTTTTCGGTAAGCATAATCTAATTTTACTGATGGCAAAAGGCAACGGTTGCTAATATACAGTAGACAAAACAATTAGAGAATATTGTGAAAATAATAATAAGGGGACAATCAGCATTACAGTTTTTCAGCATTTTATTAACGAATATATATATAGGATAAATAAATGCAAGAGAATTAAAGTCTTCGGAATAGAGAACAACGTGGCGATTAACCCGGGGGGGGGGGGGGGGGATCATAATGCGACTACAAGTTGAAGTGAAATTGTATTAGTTTACATGGAAAACAGTGTTATATCACCTTTTCAGTAAGGTATATGGTTACCCGGGCCCGTTAATACATTGCAATAAGACATCGATATTTTCAGATATAGTGTGTATGCAGACCAGTCGATACGCTTGATCACTGTATCTTAGAGCATTTGCTTTACTATCTATGCACTGTAGGGCAGGCATTATCAATCATGAAAAATAAAGTATGATACAATTGCCGTCGGAGTTCTAGTTCGGATGGTGTGTTAATGCGATCACCAAGAATAATGCTCACCAATACTATAATTCCACCACTTTTTCTTTCATACAAAACAAGATTCTCATGTATTCCTTTTCATACCAGATCAGGAGACGACTATTTTCTAGCTTTAGGCTGAACCACAAGAAGAGAACAGAGGACCCAGTATTCCAGTGATGATGCTGTTTAGCTCATGCTGTGAGGCCTTTCGGGTGTTTTGCAGAAACACCATTGGTCATCGGGCATACTGTCCACTACTGTGCAGCTGATTTCTTATGGTTTGATCCCGTTTTGTCTGTTCCAAGGTATGGAAGTTCTTTCTGCCAAGGTATGGAAGTATTAATCATCTCGTCCTTGTGGATGAGGGCCGATCCTGCACTGATCTCTTCTCACTATTCCTTGGAAGCGGTTTCATAATCGACGTTTGACGTTTTGGGCTGTTCCAAATGCCTCTTCCTATTATTTTCGCAATATTCCTTAATTGTTTCATCCAGTGTATATCTATTAAAATATTAACTGTCAACGTAAGAGATTAAGTAAGATATAAATTTCAAAATAAATCTCAATTATTTCTACTTTTAAAGTACAGTAGAATATCATTTCAAAGAATTACATGAAAATGGTAAATAAACCATTGAAAGTCGACATAAATTCCAGACTAAAAATTAATATAAGTCGTACAGTCTTTATGTAACTTTATAGTTGTGAATGAAATCATCTCTTCATTTCTAATATTTAGAAGAACGACATTTGAATAGGAAGAATGATTAAAGTTTCCAAGACTCTCATTATCACATTACATTCACAACCACAAAATTACATAAAGATTATACGACTTTTATTTAATTTTTAATCGGGAATTTATGTCGACTTTTAGTTAAGCCCTTACCTGATGGTGAACCTACGCTTCCATTTCTTCTCTTTGCAAAGAAACAGACAATGACCGAAGCAATTATGACAACGATCAGCAAAGCTACAGCAGGAATGAATATATAAGGATCCATATAAAAGATATACACTGGTTGGTGTCCTTCGTGGAAATCAGGAGCAATAGTTCCTACAGTTTAAAAACAAACAAAAAATACTTGGTGAGAATTAGTTGGGTGTAACATTAGTAATCTTGAAAGAGTTAGCTAATAAAGAGAAAAAAATATTAATAAACAGGGATGATGCTTGAAAATAGTATAATTTAAAAATAAAATAAAATTAATTTTGTTCTTATTGTATTGTAATATTGTAAATTAATATTGAAACTGAAATCTTTTTTTCTTATCCATTCCTATTGGGATGGAAATTTTTCTCGGTTTGTTTCGTCACCAGGGATTCTAGGATTAATCTGCCCTCTTGTAATTGTTGTAAATGGACTACATTACTATGGACTATGTGTTACTAATTTCAGTGGTAATCTGTGGATCGATAATTTCACTGGACAAGTGAAATTTCTTCTAAATTTGTTTATTATCAAAATAGGGTTTTTTAAGTTGAATAAATTATATTTTCTTAGAATAACAATAAAAATATTTGAAATGTTTCATTACAGAATATCAATATTAGGAAAAAAAAAAACCTTGAAAAAAGAACCTTCTATAGAGAAGACAATCATTCAATACAGGGGTTGAGATTTGCAAGTTATTAATATGGTTCATTAACATAGCCTCTGACAATGATATATTTTAGAAATAAAGAAACGACACTGGAAGCGTACTGCTAAAAGGTTAAGAAATAACTAATAAAATTCCAAGTTATTGCCAAGCATTAAAAATTGCGAGAAAATGTAAGCATTCAACTAAGGTGTCGGGGTTTAAGAATAAACAAAAGATCTAAAAATTAGGCTTTGCATAAACAAGGATCTACGTAACTGTTGCAAAAACAACAACATGCAATTGAAGCCTAGTATTGAAGGAACCGACGGGAATATCCAATTGCTACATAAAGGGAGTGTGCTCAGAGAATTTTAAATACAGCAGGGATTGCATTCCAAGGCACCTAAGGGAGGATATGACTTCAAACTCACGCGTAATGGAATCAAAAAAACAAAAACAGAAATCAGGAATTCAGAATGTTTCTTAATAGAAAATTCCGAAAAAGTCATGAGTTGGAACTAGTAACTTAAATTTATTTCTATATTTAATTTATGTCTTGAAAACTTAAAAGGTAAACTAGTGATATTGAAAGACCACTTAAGAAAATAATAAAATTACACTAGAGGAAATTGTTGGTGCGAAGCATTTATTGTTAGATATCTTTGAATTTAGAAAAACTTAGTAATAAAGAAAATCTCAAAAGATTTTCATCAAATTTACGTAGTGCAAGTAAAAGTTGATTAGAATAGCATCATTTTTAATTAACTTTTTCTAAACGACTGATATCCTATATTTAGGTTTTCAGAAATAATCTTTCTTTTACTTTTTTAAAAAAATATTTCTCTTAAATATTAATTATTCAACAAACATATCCATAATATATCTATATATATATATTTATTTTTTTCAAAAGAAGTATAAATTCAAAATTAATTGAAATTACTTGCCTCCTGCAACTGTATGAGTAGCAAACTTGTATTCAGAAACAGACGATCCTCCACTAGTTTGGGTTGTAATTCTCAGCAAATACCAGGTAGCTGGTTCGAGACCTGGAATTACCAATTTCTTTTGAGATGGACTAATTTTATCTCCCATTGACTTCCACTCTTTAGCTGATGGCTTCTTATATTCAACTTTGAAATTACTAATGGGGCATCCAGCAGTTGACCATGAACTTAATACTACTGTGACAAATGACGAACCTTCTCGTAAAAGATCTTCTTTTTGAGGTGCGATGGCATCTAGTTAAGAGAAGAAACTAAATTATACCAATTGGATATAGTCATTTTAAAAATGTTTGAAATGAAACAAAAATTCTTAAAACAGACGTAATGAATCAATTCTTTATAAAACCCTTGTTACACAAGCTCTTCAAAGTGATTTGCTCAATGAGATCTTCAATGTAGAGTGAGATCTTAAATGAGATCTTCATTATATAAATCTTTTCTCCTTTACTTTCCAATGGAGGATAAAGATTTAGAAGATTTGCTGCCAACTCCAGAACAACATCGATAAGAAAATGTTACATAATTATTCAAACAATATTTATTTAATAATTTTTTTTGATAAATATTGAACATTGTCCGAAATACGAATAAGTTTTTATCTAATATTTTGTTTTTGGATTTTCAGTATTTCCTAAGGCTAACAATTTTGCAGTACGCCCAGAGGATCTGATAGTGACTTCGGATTCAATCAAATCGAAATTCGCATTCTCCCGCTGAGCTCTCGCGTTCTGTCGCAGTATGGAATTTGCTGGTATTTCGTGTGTTATATATGGATTTGTCAGTTGGATTGAAGTTGCTCAGGTGAATAAAACGTTGCTGTCAAAAAAGAAAACAACAAAAAAAAAGATAACAAATTCGGAACTGTGTGACATAGCTACATCTGAATAATCTGAATTACTTAATTCCTGTAATTCCAAGTTGAATATATTTCTTGAGACTATTAAAGGGTTCGTTGCTCATGATCTCTATTATCAATCGCTGAATTATTTGCAGAGGCGAGTTTAGATAAAACAAATGTTTTGATTAATATTTACACTGTAGTTTAGATGTGTTTTTTTTTAATATTTGTAATATAGCAGTACTTTCAGTTATCAATAATGTTTCAAAAGTTTTGAAGTTTCTAAGAAGAACTGCAGTATATATCCAAATTTTTACAAATATTTTATCAATTCTAGCATTAATTATAATTACTTGATTAAACAGCATTTACTTACTTGCTCCTTCGGTAGTTACACTAATAATTTCACATGGAGTTCCACTTCCAATGCTATTGAAGGCTTCTAGATATATCTGATAAGTTGCACCACAGCCAAGATCTTCAAGAGTGTATAAGGAATGATCCGCGCTAATTTCCTTACTTTCCCATGGTACATTATCACGACGATAGTATAGAATATAACCTGTGAATTTGGAAAAATTGAATATTTCAGTTAAACGTATAGTCTGAAGAAAATTTGTAAGTGGTTTTTGGAAGTTCCTTACATTCAAAGATAAGAAAAAAGCATTAAGATAGGATGTTTTTGAAGTTTGTGTTAAATATCATATACAATAATGTCCATAGTAACTAACTACAATATGCAAAGATAATTCAACAATATTTCTTGCAAATTCACTTGTATCTTTCTCTTATATTAAAAGGTATAAGAACACTCCAATAAAATAAATATTTTGCATTAAAACTTCTAACATTAATATGGGTAAAAATCAAGCAAACCGAAATTGTTTCTGGGTTTAAAAATAACTTTACTGAGTTAATGTAATTTTGATTATTTTTCTTCAGTTTTAAATAAAATAATTTGTATTTAATCATTAATTTTGACTTCAATTACTAGAATAATTTAATTTTACAACTATTTCTGAACGGATAATATTCTATACGAATCCAAATGACTTAACTCTACACATGGAAATCATATTAAATGACTGCAAATACAACACAAACAAAATTTACTTGAAATTTTATTTAAAAATTTAAGAAGTGTTAATTTTTTTAGTCTAATTTAAATGCAACTTTTTAACGAAATTATCGATATCCAAAAAATTCTTATGGAAATATATTATTCTTGAGATTCAAAATGATTGGTGAATTTCACATTTAATCACATTGCACACTTTTTTTGTACTTCTATAAACATTATGTTAACTGCGGGTTAACTCTCACCTGTAAAACTTTTCACTACAGTTGGAAGAATGCCCAATTGAAACTGAAATATTTTCAAATTACAACTTCACTAAAATAGTATTTCTGTATTTGTGAAAAAGTAATAACTATCGTTTATCTAAACTAACAAGTTTGCTACTTTGTGCAGATATATTGTATAGATAAATTATTTCGTGTCACGAAAAGTATCGCAACTAAGAAAGATACAATCATTAAAAATGTCTGAAAAATTCTGAAAATTTGCCTTTGGAAAAGAAACTTAAATTTGAAACTTAAATTTGAAACTTGAATTTGGCTTTGTAAAATAAAAAGTAAATTGAATTGCGTAATATATTTATTAATGTATATATTAATATAAGAATGTAAACATACCCTTAATTTCATCCCCACCATTATTTCCTGGTTTGAACTGTAATTGGATTGTGGTTCGTGATTTTGACACAACATCTAAAACAGGTGCAGCTGGGGGAACTAATATTAAAAAGAAAAGAAAAAATTTTGGAATATTGATAGAAATTTTTAATATAAAATGGTTAAAAGAATAAATTTTGCTTGTAATGTAATTATTAACCTTGAACTAGCAACGTGTATTTAACTTCATCTCTACCATATTCGTTATAAACAGCACATGTGTAATTTCCTGTATCTTCGCCAGAAACTTTGTTGATGATAAGTGCACCGTCAGATCGTATCTTCGTGCGTCCCTGTTCTTTGATTGATTTGTCACTATCAAGAAAATTTTCATAGAAAATCATTAATCAAAACAGTAATTTTACAAATCGGCATAACAATCAAAAAGAAGTAGTGACTTGTTCATTGAAAACCTGTTACAGAACTTGTCAGTGGTGCAATCTGCAATGTAGTGAATGACATCACTTTACAAAAAGGACTGAAGTCATTGCAAATTCGACATTGATTGAAGCTACACCGAACATATATTAGTTTTAGATATTGATGAAGAATATTACAATTTTTACATAATATTGCTGCTGCAAACTATTGACATTAGTGTGGATTATATTCATTCCGTCATCAATTATAAAAACGTATTGTTTTCGTGTGCTTTCACTAGCGATTCAAACAACACACCTAAACTACTTTACAGACTCTTGTTCAAACTACCATGAACCAGCAAGCAGAATGTCTAATATGGAATGGAAACATTGTAGTTTTCATTTCAACTTTCTCTACACGGAAAGTTGAAGACTGAAATATCCTCATGTAAGACATTACTGATATTTTCCAATAATGACGAACTAATTATTATAGAATAAGATAAAGTCCAATGAGACAAATATATAGCATATAAACATCAATTCAACAACCGGAACCTATTTCCGTTCTACTTCCATCTAAAACTATCTTATTCGCTTTGAAAAATGACGTCCATGTAAAAGTTATATAAAATTTCTACAGGGAAGCGTATCGAAATTACAATTGATGGACAAAGTGGGCAAATATCATAATACTGAGGATAATTTTGCTTTTAGAAATACAGAAATAAAGACTGATTTCCAGTGAACAAGTCGTGTACAAAAATCAGAAAAAAAAATAGATACAACTCGGAAAAAAAATCATTACCCTACTAGCCATTTTCTTTGAGGTGAAGGTACACCTACACCTTTGCACGGCAGTACAATGTCGCGCTTCCACGGTGTCTGGATTACGTCATCAAAAGATGCTGATTTAGCTGCAACTGTACTAATATAAATTAATCAACAATTTATTACTAAATTTTATATTCTAATATAATATGGATTAGAATATAATGAACATTTCAATATTAATAACAGATGTAAAAGAATATTTACCAGAAGAATCGGCAACAGATTCTGCTAAAATTCGAGAACTGGGTCCTTCACCAATAACAGATCCTGCAGTCACCCAGAAAGCGTATTTTCTATTTTTCTTCAATCCTCGGATTTCCATGAAGTTCATGTCTGCTGATGAAGAGTAGACAGTGGCATCTTTACTCAGTTGATCGGAATTCTGCAGCGAGTCCCCACTTAACTGAATATCCTTTTTTTAGGGAAGAGTGAATAACAATTCCAATTATTGAATGAAAGTGTTTAACATTTCTTATGAGAAATGAATAAGAGCAATGCCAATAAATTAATTTTGATGATTGAAATGTTTGTTTAAATAAACAATTTAAATATGGAGTTAATAAGCTATTTTGCAATTATTTTAGTTAAGGTATATTTATTAAATCATAAGTTTACTCATAATACACAAAATTTAATTGCAGTTCATGAATAATAAGTATATAATTTCTGTCTTCGTTAATTTCGATTTCTGTATCACAACAAATTTATCTGACTGTAATTGGTCTGATTGTTTGGACTTTGGATTATCAATAATTGCTGCTTCATTTTAACTTCCTTGCTTTGAAATGCATTTTACGATTTTTAAGTACGGTGTATTTCTATCTATAGATTGAACCTTTTACACAAGATGCTACAGAAACTTTCGAATATAGAAATTGTTGTCTAAGATTATTATTTAAAAAAAATAAAAGAACTTATTAACTGCTGCAACAACTTATTAAAGTTGAAAAAGGAATATCTAAAAGAACTATATACAATGCAGCTTTCTGAAAAATTGAAAACAGAGTATACGAAAAAATTACATCTTGTCTTAGCATTACTACAATAATACTACAATAGTATTTAATAACATTTTCTAATTAATAATTTTCTGTGATATTTTTGCATCAGTGCAAATTTTCATGTACAGGAAATTTTCAGCACACATGACAGACATCGTTGAGGAATGTAAGACTAATTTGAATGTACGTTCAATAAGGTTTATTTTTCTTTCCATTAGATTATTGTAAATTAATAAGTTAAATAAAATAATAGCAATGTAACTCTTCAAATAATAAAAAGAAAAGATTGAATAAGTGTGGAGAATTTTATTTACATTTATTATTTTTCAATCGAATTAATAATGTACTTAATAATTTGCAATTTTACCTCCAAATTTCCATCAAGAGGCTTGTAATAAACATTATATTTGGTTATAATTCCATGTGGTTTCTTGATAGGTTTCCATGAAACCATAACTGAATCTGAAGACGATGGAAGTACTTTGATATTTTCTGGAGCCTGTGGTACTAAATAAAAAAGTATAAATTAACGGAAATCTTACAAATTAACTCTACAAAAAGAATGGATTTTGTCAAAGAAAAGAAACTATTGTCCTCCAAATGAAAGTTGACCGGCGGAAGTTTGAACTGCGCAGTCCTTCCGGTAGCTGATCAATTATATTTTCCTGTCACAATGGACGATGGCGTCTGTTTTCACTGAGAAAGACATGTTGATAACGCCAAATTAAAACTTCTCTCGACTATTTAAGCGTTATTTCAATACCAGTTGCTAACAATAAGTATTTATGTAAATAAATAAATATATATTATTTATAAAGACAATGCTCTTTTGCAAAGTAACAAGCGATTACCGTAATGGCGGCGCCCTGTCATAAAATCAGACGGAAATGCCTGACCAGACTAATCGATCATACATGCGCAGATCTCACAAAAACAGGGAGGCCATCTCTCATTTGGAGGACAATAACTAAATAAGTAATAAAAATCAACATCGACCAAGTAAGTCATGTTGTTTTTTTATTCCGATAGTACATTTAATGGCAATAAATTTTTCATTAGGATGCAACATATAAATACATGGGCCTGGTAGCCAAATGGTAATGGCACCATTACCATTCGATTGCGAGATGGAGGAGCCGGGTTCGATCCTCGACGATGGTCGGGGATTTTCCCACGTTAAAAAAATCCACGATCTCCTCTAGACTGATCCTAGGTTCACCAACCGTCTGTGAAATGGATACTGGAATTCTTTTGAAGGTAGAAAGACGGGTGGGCATCGGGTTGACCATTCAACCTCTGCTTAGTCCCGTTGTCCTTATCTCTCAAAACCTCAAGGGTTACATAGGCCTGTAGCGGAAACTAACTTTTTTAACATATAACTTTACCTATGACTTTACTATCCATTAATTTGTTTTTCAAAAGTGGCAAATATATTTTTTTTTACCAATTTATATATAGTCAATTTATTTGGATTTATAGTGCTTTAGGTAGCTGAGAATTTAAAGTTATACTTGTTTAGAATTCACAGCATTGATTTCACTTCTTTAGCGCTATCTCAGAGCAGAGAGAGAGAGAGAGAAGCATAATAATTGCAAGTTCTAAAAAAATTCTCATCAAAATTCATCAAATTGTACTATAAGCAAATATATTTAAAGTATTAAAAGAGTCAAGCAAGTTAAGGAAGTCTAAGGATTTGCTTAGAAAAATAAATCAGAAAGTTTATTTTTTTTATATTTGGTGCATAACTAAATAATTTAATAAATCTTTGAAATACATAGATTTAGATCAAGACGCATTTACATGGGAACTAACTTACCGTCTTCATGAGTTTTGCAAAATATTGGTTCACTTCGAACCCCATCACCTACTTTGGTGTAAGCAAGGACCTGGATACTGTAATTTGTATTTACATCTAAACCTTGAAGTGTAATTTTGGGAGCTTGGCTTACTTTAGACTGAGCAGTAGATTCTGTAATTAAGAAAAGATAATTACTATAAAATAAATAATTATGTAATTTTATTTAGTCCTATTTTGTTCAACAGGGCAAACGTTAAACAAACGAATGAACTTTCATTTCATGAAAGACAACTTCATGAAATGATAACTTAAGGTATTTCTGATAACGGCAGAGAGATGTACATAAAATTGATTAAAGTGAGAACGTTTCTACAGACATCTTGCTTGTTTGTTAATAACCGGAATGAGTTAAAATGAAAGCATTGCAAGCGATGTTATTAAGCGACTTACACTCCCCAAATTCAAAGAGAAAAGAATTATCTGAAATACATTATTTAGTTATAAATTTGAAACTAGGCATTCAAATGTAAGTTCTCCCTCAGAAATCTGTAAGTTTCTAAATGATTTTTTCCTTTAAAACTGGAAACTTTTTTATAAAAGGACCACAAATAAGGTTACTATAAAAACATTTGTTAACATCTAGAATTGGTTTTTCTCTAAAACTTTATTCTATTTGTAAACTGAAAAAAAGTAATATTTCTTCTCATTTTTACAACATGTTCTTTGGAAAAAAGCCAAAAACTTTATTAAGCCTCCAGCCAATAACAGGCAATAACTCAAGTATCGAACAGCGAATCAAACTTTAATGTTTGTTGTTATCTGAAAATCGCTGAAATGGGTAGATCATTATGACTGTCCTCACAGTTCAACCCAGCAAAAGAACAAAGCCGCAGTCAAAAGCGATATTACAAACACAACAATGCCTCTGCATCCAAAAGAAAAGATATAAAATAATAGATTTTTGGTTTTCACTGTAATTTAGGGAGGGGGAGAAATTATATCCTCACCAATCACCTCAGCAGCCAGTAGATACCTTACCACTGTAAAAGTTTCACGATGATGACTTTTTTGATGCATGAAGATTATCATTTCAAACAAACACATACATATCTATATACATAACGTATGTGATATAAGATGTAATGTAAGATGTTAAAAAATATAATATTTACTAACTATGCCATTCTTCAGTGGCCATATAAAGAACTTTGTATCCTCGTAAAATGCCATTAATTGTTTCTGAAGCTGGTGGATCCCAAACAACGTAAATACTCTTAGATGACAAAGTGGAACAACGGATTCCCTCTGGAGCTCTACTTGGCACTATTTGAAAAAAAGAAAAGAACAAAAAGAATCCACAAAAAAAATCATTAATTTTGTCAAATTTTAAGTATTTCATATACTTAATAAGAATAGAAAAATTTCGATAACATTTTCAATAACATTTTCGATAACATAAAATATATATTATATGATATATAAATACAATATGTATTATATTTTTACTATACCATCTTCATAAGTCATGGCAATAACTTCAGATGATAAGGGCCCGTTCCCTCGACTATTATAAGCTTGCACCACGACGCTATACTGTGTATACATTTGCAGCTTTGGTATTTGATAGATCAAGTCTTCTGTGTAATCTTCGGGAACTTCTAATGGAGCAAATGTATAAGAATCATTGGATTTGTGAATTTTGTAACCAATATTGTATCCTCGAATAGAACCATTCCACAAGTTCTTCTTAGGAGCCTAAGTTATAGAAACCAAAATATCTTAATATGATTACAAAGTTAGGAATATTATATCTAGACAAGTGAAAAATAATACAAAATTACAACAGAGATATCTCAAATTGCATGATTTTTAACATATGGTGAAAGTTATTTTTATGACAGTTTGGGTTTTCAGTAGTATATTTTCTATAGAACTTTTTGTAGATATTATATAAATTATTCTTACATTTAATAAAAAAATGCGCTAAACGCTTATATTTTATTACATGAAATATTACAATTTGCAGTTTTCTGAAATGAAATACTCTACATTATGAAGTTTTAAAAAAGAATTCATGTTTATTTAACTACTCTCATTTTTTATTAAATTATAATTAAATTATGATTTTTTCTATTTCTGATAGCTTTATTTTATTCTGAAATGATATAGAAATGAACAAATTAATTTGTTTTTGTTCAAATAAATAAAAGTTTGTTTAAATTTCCTTATTCTTTACGACTTGAATGATGTTTAACTTGTGAAGTTAATTGAAATGATGCGTGCTTAGCAGAATGAAACACTATTCCATTGTTCCGGATGTATGATTAAAATCAAAAATAAAAAAATCTGCAATTTTTTTAGTGGATACTTAATAATTAAATTTATATATCCAGAACTATAAGTATTGTATTGAAATATTTATGTATGTAGTATGTATTGATTAAATACTGGGAAAAAACAACGCTTGTAATATATTATAAAATATTTAATCACAGTATCATTTATATCCATTTCATTATTTTCTAACATTTCGTACTGAAGATGTACATGTTCACAGATTAAAAATAACTTTTCTTAACATAAAGTTAATCAATATTATGTAGTAACTTCAGGAAAAAAAAATCGTAATATTCTTCAAGAAGTAATATATTATTAATAGCGTTTGTTTTTGTTTTGTTTTGTTGTTTTTTTCATTTACAAAAATGTAAAAAGGAAAAGATCATAAGCTTTAAAAACATTTTTTCATTTCCAAATACAATAAAACTTACTTTCCAAGTTACTCGAAGCGTATGAGCGTCTTTAGATTCTACTTCAACGAATTGTGGAGGTCCTGAAGGAACTAATACAAGAAAAATAAAACATTTCATTCCCGTTTATTCAGATGAAAATAAGATAGAAACTATTTGCTATTCATTATATTTTGATTCATATTAATAAATATCTTACCATCTTCTCCTGTAGTAACAGTAATAACTTTACTGAAATCAGTTCTTCCAACGTCATTTACTGCATACATTCTCAAATCATACGTAGTAGCAGGTTGCAAGTTGTTGATTCTTATGGTTCTTACATCAGGCTCTAGATTTACACTCTTAATGTTAGTCTGCCAGTTATCTGCATAAAAATTACTACGCAATTAATTCATTATGAGAAGCAGACGAAATTCAGGTACAGAAAATAGATTTTTATTTTTGGCAATTTTATTCATTCTTATATTTACCTCAGTTTTGTAAAAATGAACAAACTGAGTAATTTGAATTAAAAGGAATCCACACTGCGATATTTTGCTAAGAAATGACAATAAATAAAAATACTGTTCATCTGAAATATGATGTAAATATACATAGTATATAACAATACATATAGGAAATTAATGTTGCTGACTATTATAAAAAAAATTATAACAAATTATTTAATTAGAAAAAAAAATCAATACAATAGAAATTAATTTAAAGTAAATACACTCACACTAAAGTGTCGCAGGCAATATAGTTGCTATATAATAGCTAAATTTATAGAAAATCCACAGCTTTTTACCTATATTTTAATATCTACCTACATCTATTCAGGTAAAGATACTGTCAACCATCAATGACAAATTCTACAAAGACAAATCAATAAAAACATGTCCTAACATGTGGTCGAAATGCATCGTTTATGAGTTAATATCAATTATTACATTAAATGTATGCTATATTAATGTGCGCATAATACTATATGTAACCGATGGATACAATAATGAAAGTGTATACATGTATGTTAAAACAAACAGAATAATAGTAATGGTATGGTTATACCATATAACACATTGCTTATTTCTAACATCACACCAAATTTAAATGTAAAAACTACATTTAAATTTGGTGTGATGTTAGAAATATTTAATAGTAGAGGCTTTAGGAGAAAAGATCTACTAAAAAAATATGGGAACTTTACACATGGCTATAGACTGAAGACACGGAAAATAGCAATTTCATTTGTGTTGATAGAACCTGTGACGGACGTCTGTCGATACCTTTCAAAAATACCCTAGAAATGCAAGTTCCAAAAATTGATAGCAAATTGTAAGCAAGGAATATAATCGCTAGACCAATCAGCTTCCGACAAATTAATCAATACAACTTAATGTGTGAATTTCTGTATTTATTTCAAATTAAGTGCTCTTTAGTTCTATTGAATAAGACCATCATACAGATGAACGTTTATGAAGCTTTTGTCTTTTATTACACTTTGAATCAAAAACTTTTTAGCCATGTGATGCCTTTAGTCATGTGCATATTAAATTCAAAATGCATTACGTAATCTATTTAACCTTATATTACCTGAATATTGTTATTCGTATCCTTATAAGAGTTCTCTTTTTATTTGCTTACAAGAATAATAAACAGATGGGAAATTTGCTGTGAAATTTTCATTTCAGAGTAAAGAGTTGATAATGTTTAAAAGGTTTTGTTTTATATTTTTTTATCTTACCAGACTTTCTTTTATATTGGATAGTGAATCTTTTAATGGGAGAATTCCCATCAGAAGCAATTGTCCAGTTGAGTTCTACTGACTTATTGCTAACTTTAAAGCCACTGAATGATGGTGTTTCTGGAACCTCTGAAAAACAAAAATCAATCATTTAAAATTAATTGCATTATTATAACTATTATAATTATAATAAGGCATTAATTAAAACTTTCAGTTAATTTAATAACTTATAATATTGTTAGGGACTGAAATTACACATATATACATATTATTTTACAGATACAGCAACAATGATTTATAAAAATGTAATTTTCATTCTAAAGAGAAAATAAACAGAAAATAAGTTTTTAAATTTAACGCTATATTACGAGTAGTTTAGTTCACTCATCAAAGAATTAAATATACTAATTTTAACTTATAAGTTACTGAAAAATGTAAAAAAAAAGAAAACAAACTAACTGGAAACCAGTCTAATACCGCTTAGGTACACCTCGCGCTTGGATGAGTCCATGAGATCTATGTAGTACTGTAGATTCCATTCCACAGTATTACAGTGATATAAAGAATTTGCACACCATGCATCCTGCAGAGGGTCCCACAATTCCGTAATGGTGGTGGATTCCAGATAGTAACAGCACATTGAAGTGCATCCCACATGCGTTTGATTACATTTAAACACGTGGACCAAGACATGATCGCAATGCTCAGAGGAATGCTCCTCCAGCCATCTCGAGTTACTGTGGCGTTGCACGGTGGTTACCCTGTTGAAAGAGGTCGTAACCGTCAGAGTATGAAACGGGTGCAAATGATCCACAAAGATTTTGACTATCTGCCACAGGTCATAGAGATCGGCATACTGTATAGGGGTTCTAATGTGTGCCAGCTGAACATACCCCATACCATATCAGAGCTACCGCCGCGCCGCCTTGTATTGTCCCTTGTAGATGTGGGAGATCTACTGCTGATACGGGTTTCTGCCACACTCGGAGTTGCTGACCTCCCTGAAAAAATTGGAACCACGATTCATCGGACAAGCATACACGTTTCCAGTCATCTACAATCCAATGACAATGTTCCAGAGCTCAGTGAGACGTCAGCTATGGTACCCCGGATAGGCCTTCGGCTCCGGAACCTCACAGAATACAGGAATCGTTACACTATTCGAACGCTGATACCCCAGTATTAAGTTTCGCTGAATGTTGCACGTTAGCCGGATGTTACGATGCGGGCCAGATGCCGCTGCCCACATTAATTAAGGGCTTTTCTTCGGCCAAATCGATCTTGCACGCTGGATGTTTTCCCTGATTTCGTGTAGTTCCCCTTGAAACTGTTGAACGTGATGGATTCACTCACCTTCCGGGCCCCTATAATCATACTTCTTTGAAATCGCTTAAATCCTGATAAGCTGTCATCGGAGCTGTGAATTCAACTACTTGAGAGTGCGGAGATATATACCGCTGTATACACATTGTTTCAGGATGTTTCTATTAACTGCAAGGGTGTGGTGGCATGAAATGGACATGCAAGTGCCCTTCCCAGTTTTTTGGCATTTCAGTGTACAGTAGCAGATACTTATTTGGTATTTACAGTTGACATTTTTGTTTAATATATATGGTATTTATATATTCCATTTACATCTACAGTAGCTACATGAAATATTTAAATTTAGGACACATTAATTAGAGATTAAATAAAAAAATAAATATCTAGTTCCTAGTAATGCAATCACTAATATTTTTCCATTATTAACCAAGAACAGTTAAAAAAAGGATATTCTGAAGTTAAACGTTTTCTTAAAACTACTAAGCAAAGAAGATCCATAATCCAAGAGAAAAATAGCTCATGCTATGAAGTTGAAATAATAAAAATAACAATAATAGCAATAATAAAAAAAATAACAATTTTTATTAGTTAAGCACTTTTTTGGTAATTGTTGCTGTTTTCCGAATAGGGCTGTCTCTAATGCAGGGCAACTTTCCATCTGACCTATTTTTGTTTCCTAGAATTTATTAAGTTGAGTCCTAGTCGCAGTGTTGGCAAATGGCTCCAGTCACATTTCATTTCAGTTATTTTCAAAATCTACAGTGAATTTTCTAGAATTTTGATTGTTGATATTATAATTTTAAGTTTATTTTTATACAAGCTTGTATATTTTGTGGGTATAGTTCTTAAATATTGTAAATAAAACGATTTTGAGAAATAATTAATATACTAAAAAAAGTATCTTATTTTTCTAATTTAATTTTTTCATTCACTTTTTTTTCTTCTCATTAATATGCTAAAATTTCTTTTATGCATAATCAATTAAACAAACTGAATCCTTGTAAATATCAAAAAAAAAGATACAGTTTATTGAGATAATTCGAAAAAAATTGCGTAGTATGAAATACATTTTCTACGAAAATTATCCAAATGACTTTCTACTTTAAAAAAAACAGTAGTCTATTCGACATTAGGCATGAAGTTGTAAACTGTGGAAATAACAGCTTCCAGATTTTTTTACGAAGCAAATAACTGAGGTGTTTGATTTACATTGAAAAAGTTTTCTGAAAAACATGTGTCCTCTGAAATTCTAGTTTACTTGTTTCTTTCTTTTCATATTTTCCATTTCTTTTATATCCTTTAATTTAACTTAATTCCTTTGTATTTGGAACTATTTAAGTTTTCATAGTTATAAATTTAATATTCCAGTAATGTGTGTTCCATGTGCTTCCATTAATGATCTTGTGTATTCCACCTTAATAAATTAATCATCAAATGCGTTATATCTATAAAATTAAGAGAAAAACCAACCTTCCACAATAAGATGAATTTGTAGTTTTGCAGATCCAAAAGCATTTTTGGCATGACAAGTATAATTATGGGACTCTTTACGATCAATCCAGAATATGGACAATCGTGATTCTGCGCCCAATTCATCTGATCTGTTACTTTGTTTCTGCACGAATCTGCAAAAAAACGTATAATTGCTTTTTATTTCATTTAGAATATATTTTTAAGAACATAAAAATGCTAATAAGGAATAGTTTATGGAGATCTATTCGTTCCGAATTAACAAAAGTATTTAGTCAAATCGCATTTACAGCCTTAGGTTTGCAACATTTAAGTACGAAATACCTGGGATCGTGTAGGGGTACCAATTGCTCTCCTGTTCTCCAAGAAAATTCCATTGGAATATCTCCTGTCGTTGAACATATTAAAGTAGCATTATTTCCTTTTCGGGCTCTAATTGAATTTGATTTATTGTTCATTGTTGGTGGAGCTGAAAAGAAACCAGTAAAGAAGCTTCAATGCAAAGAAAAATCGGTATTTGAATCAGATTGTTAACGAAATATCTAATAATAATTAAATTGTAATAGGAGTACAATTTAAATGAATTTCTGAATTAGTTAAGTTCAAAAAACTTAGATTTAAGAACAATATGCGAGGTACATTCTCAGTATATTTAGATACGATATCATAGACTGTCATTTTTACAAACACTGTGGGTTTTGTTTTTTTAACATGTTTAAAAACACGTAATTTTGTTCAAAATGAGTAAGTTCATAAAATTTTGGTTAGATAATATCTTTGGAACGAAAAAAAAAGTGTTTTCATCACAGAAATTGTCTGAAATTTCCAGAAGTCTTTCTATCAAGAAATTTATTTCATTAAATAAAAACATTTTAAATAAATAAAAACATTAAAAGTAAGAAATTCGTTTTTCTTACCTTTAATTGTTAATTCTATAGCTTTACTAAGAGGTTTACCAACACCATTGGAAGCCACACAATAGAAATATCCAGAATCATCTTTGCTGACATTGCGAATGACTAATGTGCCATTGGAGAAAATTCTAGTGTTTTTGAAATTTGAAATATCAATTTGCTTCTTATTATATTCTTGCCCTAAAATTAGAATTAAAATAAGAAAACACATAAAAAATTAAAAAATGACTTTTTTATCTTAACGTTACCATTTCCTACGTTAATAAAAGAAAATCATAAATTTCTTAATTTATTGAAACTGTTATTTGTATAAGTTAAAATTAAGTTAATAGGATATTGTATTAATATTAATAAGCTATTATATTGTAAAGATTTGGAAATATTCTTATCTTTAAGAAATACTAAAAATACATTACACTACCTTCAAGTTTCATCCATGTAATTGATGGCTTGGGAAGACCTTCAGCCTGACAGTCAATGGTAGCATCTTCACCACTTGCCCTTACAATATCTTGAGGAATTATTATCCATTTTGGTCTAACTATAAATGTATATCGAATTAGAAATGATCATGCACTACAAATTAATTTTTTTTTCATTCTTTGAATCTGTATTACAGCTCGATAAGTGTAAGATTTCACGATACGTTCTTGGCAGATCAAATGCTTTAAAATATAAATTCAAATAAAGCAGCAAAAACTTTGGTTTAATAATGGAATAATAACAAGAATAGAAAAACGGCAAACTGAAAAATTAAAGCAATTTGTGAGCACAGAAATTAATGAAACAGTTTTCTAGAGATATTTCGATAGATATTCACAAACTACAGATTTAAATTAAATATTCATTAAAAGGTTCAAGTAAGGAAATATTACATATTGATCAGTACCTATAACAAGTAAAACATATAATTTAATATACTTTTTTCTTTCTTTAGATTTTACTTATTTTTTTATATAATTTCATTACATTATTTTAAAAAAATAAACTACTAAAAAGAAAGTATTCGAATTTTTATTATAAATCCCAAATTTTTTTGGGATAATTTTTCTCATTTGTATAAGCTACCATCTTTCTTGTTGTAGTTTTTGCAAGGCAAGAGTTTCTGTTGCATCCTGCTGGTTTTTAACATTTTTTAAATGCTTTTTATAAATGAAGTTTATTTATTAAGTATCCATGCCAGGACAGATCTGTTTCGATATTTCATAATTAGAGATAACTTAAAAAAAATCGAAAATTCGTCTTCCTGATGTCGTGATTGTGGTAAAAAAGAATTAATTAACACTGACCATTTCAAAGTTGAAATAATTATGTTTTCCTGTCTCTTGAGATATTCCAGCTTACTACATGAGATATGTAGAATCAGATATGTCCTGGGATGGTTAATATATTCTTAACTCTATCAGCGACGGAGCCGTATAGTAAATTCTAAGCTTACTGCAACATAAACATTAAGAAAGTTAAAAAGTAGTAAGAACAGAAGTAGTAAATTCAGGAACAAAAAATTTAAATTTTTTTGAAATTATGATCAGATATATATTGCAAGGCACCATAAATCTCACATACTAATTATTACTTTAATTCAGATTGTTATGGATTTTGTTTTGTATTTTTTATCAAAAAAACCAATTTCAAAATGTACAAAAAAAAAGCTTTTTTTAGAAAGATTTAAATGAAATTTATATATGAAACTGTAGTCAAGAACCATTTGAAAGTGTTTTTTTCCTTAATTATATATTTTTTATAATTCTCTTTTTCATTAATTTCAATCTTCAATTTTTGCGGTAAAACTTAGATCATTATATTATTTTAAATATGCGACTGCTTGAAACCATTTTTTTTAATAATCTACACGCAAATCAATTAAATGCAATTGTAATTACCCTGCACAAACAGTTGTGCTGTATAGGAAACTGTTGCTGCATGGTTTCTAGCTATACATGTATAATTTCCTTTATGTCTAGCTAGAACAGGATCTATTGAAAGTACACTGGAGTACTCGTCGAATTCTCGAATTGTAATTAACGAATCGTTGGCAATTGGTTCGCCATCCTTTCGCCACGTGATGACCAAAGGTAAATCTCCACGACTAATAACACAAGTCACTCGCACAAGTGTTCCTTGTAAAACGTTACCATCTTGGAAAGCAAATGGTACAATCTTTGGAGGCACTGAAAGAAATATTAGGATAATAAGTGCAAACAATAAAAGATATTCATCGCATTTACCCTTCACTTGAAGTTCGGCTGTATGAGAAACTTTGTCTGCCACATTACTTGCAACACAACTGTAGTTGCCGCTATGATTTCTATGGACCTTCTCTATGGTCAAAATACTCGAATATTCATCGATTCTGCGAACAGAAACTCCTTGAGATTCAGTAACTGGATTTGAATCTTTTATCCAATTGATTTCAATTGGCAAATCGCCTTGATAGACTACACACGAAACTCGAGCCAAAACACCTTCCATTACATCAGTGTCTCGAAAGGAGAAAGGGATTATCTTCGGCGCAACTGAAATATAGAATTGCGATGATTTGCAAATAGAAATTAAAAATTAAATAACATGCTACAATAGTGAAAATACAAAACAAGTTGAAATAAAGATGAACTGCCACCGGTAACCAAAGAAATGATCTTTCACTTTCTGAAAACCTACAGAGAAAAGATAAGTGCAGTTTTTTTAAATTACTGAAAAACTAAATTATTAGACATTTATGACATTAATACAATACAGCATTTAAATAAGCTACTTCTTACTCGTGTTTCGTTAAGAGGAATTTTTCTGAAGTATTTTTTTTTCTTTACAGACAATTCAGTTCATAAATAAAAATAAGAAAATGTTTTTCAAATAAACACAAACTCCATTTTTGGAAAAATTTATTTTAGTCAAAATATTAAATTGTTAAAGAATGTTTCAAATGAATGAAGAAATTCAACTTTTACCTAAAAATATTCTTGTACAAAAAAATTTTGTTAATACTTGTTATATTTAAGAAAGAAGTTTTAGAATATTTTTTCTTATCTTCACTTAACTACAACTTTCTTCAATACTAACATTACAGTGTCATGTTTGCAATGAATATTCACCACGCGATACTAGGAAAATTAACGTTACAGAAATTCATTTATTCAATTACAACAAAAATATATAAAATTATTGATAATAGAAAAAATATACCTTCTAAAATTGATGAAAACAATTCTGGTACTTTGAGAAACGTTTTCTCCATGTTGTATAAATGAAAAATGTAAAAAAAAAAAATAAGCTCTTTTTGCCAAAGATAAGCATATAATTTTAATTAAAAGTTAGTTCATTAATTATTTAATCCTAGAATATTTTAGTTTCTTAATTTACGGAATAAAAACCTTTACAGCCTTCATTTCTGCTTCATTTCTTCTGAAAGAAACCTTAAAAGAAACGATTATTGTCACTAAAAGTGACGATTATAAGCTTTAATTACAGGTACAATGTTTCAAACAATAAACGTTTAAGAAAATTTGCAATTTATAATTTGGAAAAAACTGAAACCTTTATTCTATTCAAAATATTTGGCTTTTCCTATTATTCTGTTTTTTTTTTGTTTTTGTTTTTTTTGGTTTTTTTTTGCAATGTCTCTTGTGCAAATTGACAACGTTAATCCTGGAGTAAATGCAGTAATAGAGATTGTTACAATATTGACGTCAGCTTGATTGACTTGATAAATTTAATAAGAAAACAAGCCGTTTTTATAACATGAAAACTTCATATCTCTAAAAGATGTTGGAAAGGGAATCCAATCGTCACGAAATTGGCGCCAAAATGAATTAATTCTGGACTCATTCGACAGAAAAATCAAGATACTAAATTATCCCATTTTTATTCATTTAATGTTGTATGCGATATAAAAAGAAATTTTAGATTAAACAATGTTATTTTACAGAGATTTTGAGAATTGTGAAAAGCTACAAACTTGTCTTTCAGTGAAGAATAGTTTTGAACCGCCATGTTGATTCGCGTAACAACGAGAACTATATGATTTGATATTGAAACTATTACCATCCAGAATCCGCAGATTCGAAGCTATTTTCTTGCTGGTTTATTGAATGAAAAATTGATAATGTAATTCCAGCTTTACTATATGAGAAAGGATTACCATAAACAAACAGTTGTGCTGTATAAGAGATGGTGGATGCCTCATTGCTGGCGATGCAAGTGTAGTTACCAGTATGAGTTGATGATACACTCTCAATACTTAGAGAATTAGCATGGTCATCGACATTCCGGGTTGTCACTCCCAGATCTGGAGACATGTGTTTACCATCTTTAAGCCACTGGAATTGAATTGGAAGATCTCCTTGGCTTACTGCACAAACAATGTGAGCTCTCATGCCTTTGAAGAACTGATCGTCTTGGAAAGAAAATGGGATAATCTTAGGAGGAACTGAAATGGAACAAAGAAATCAAATTACCGTTAACGAATAGATGTGCAGTGTGAGAAGTAGAGGCAGCATCATTACTTGCTATACAAGTATAATTTCCATTGTGTTTTGGTGTTATAGCATTAATCATTAAAATACTTGAAAATTCGTCAATGGTACGAGTCACGATATTGATATCGTGAGGTATAGGCAATCCATCTTTTTGCCAAGTGAGTTTCATTGGTGGATCTCCTTCACTTACAACACATTGAATTTGGGCTCGTGCTCCTTCACGGATCAAATCATCTTGAAAGAAAAAGGGTAAAATCTTTGGAGGAACTGAAATTTGAGACAAAATAGTTATGAGTAATTCATGATAACAAAGGTGAATAGCAATTTTAGGTCTACTTTTCTTTTAGATAATGTTAATAATGAAAAGTACTTAAAACTTATTTTTGTTAAATGTTATTAAATGTCTTAATAGGAGGCAGTCACACAGAAAAATTCAAAATGTAATGTCCGTAAAAAAACCTATGCATTAAAAAATGATATCTACTCAAAACCTTCTATTATTCATTACAGTAGTTCATTCTAATTATCCTGCATCTGCGGTTTTCATTGAGAATGAACTTTCAACAATTGTTATGTGTAATAAAGTTTAGATTTTAAAATCATTTAAAACCAAAATCATTAAAAGTTGTGTTTGAATTGAGCTACAGAAGATATAATCAAATGGATTTGATATATAATAGGTATAAATTGTTCTTATTCTGAAAAATCATATGTAGAAAAACTTTTTGACCTGCACAAAGTTTATACTGTACAAGGACCTGTACTACAGCCGAACACAAAGGATGTTCGAAACTGTATTATGTAGCAATAAATACTTAGTTTTTAAAAAATATCATTGTGAAATGCTGATATATGCTCGTAAATAAGATATTGAGAAAACTCAATAGTTTTTAAATGAAAAATTTTATATTATTAAGATCGTTTTCAGAAAAAAAATATCTTATTCTTTACCTACAAGAATCTTAATTCAGCTCTTATATAAAAATGCTTTCTATAGTCTCCCTTATTTGAAAATCAAGAATAGAAGATATTCCTAAAATTATCTTTAATAAATTGAATAAGAATATAATTTAATAACCATGATCTGTCATCATAATTTAGATTATCGGAGAACGAAATTGAAAACAAATAGTTCTAAACATATCTGCAAAAGACGATGCATCTTCATAATTTCAAAAAAACAAATAGTGCAAGAATTTCCAAAAATTATGAAAGGCAAATTTTAGGGCTCTTTAAAAAGAAATCGACCTAATTTAATCAGATATATCTTTGAGTTGTTTGAAAAATAAATAAGGTAAAGTCGCCAAATAGCGCACCCCACTTTGTTTTTTCATCGTAATTTTTCTAAATTTTCATGTAAAGCTTCAAAAAAAACACCATTTGATTACTTATTTATTAGTGTATTGATAAAAAGAAACAATATTACGCTTTTTAAGCAAATATTTGTAACGATGAGCTCGAAACCTAAATAATAGTTTTCTCAAATTTATAATTGTGTGTTCCTAATGTCGCCCCCGGGTACGGTATTAGGAACACATAAGTAATGTACTAAGAACAAATTTTGTACTGCAAATGTTTTTAATTATTTTCTATATTAAAGTTACAAAATCATGTTTTATCACAAAGTAAAGTTTTATTCTTCTATATTAATTCTCCAAGCATGTAGCACAAATGAACATAGGATTTTCGCCTTCTTCTGCACAGTCTTCATGGCATCAAGTAAAACATTTCGTGCATCTTATCCTATTTTCTCCACTTCGATCTTCCGAAAAGTTCTTCTCAGAGAAAGGGAAAAAAAAAATGTGTCATTGAAAACACATGAATCATTCTAATGTTGTGCCTAATACCGCACCCGGGGCGATATTAGGGACACCACTGGGTACGATATTAGGCTGTTTGACATTTTTCCTTGGCTAACCAAAATAAAAAAGTTTGCAAAATGTAACCTAAAATTTTGATGAATCCGTTTAAATCTTTGACAAAAACGTTCTAAAAATGTAGGTAACTAAATTGTATTATAGACAAACCCTTTCACTATACGTTACTGCAAAGATTTTGGAAAAAAATTAGTTTTTCGATATAATTTTATTTTTCTTCTGCTGGCGACAATTTCTGTAGTTCCTTCCTTCACAAGTCAAAATGGCCGAATCACGTGACCTGTTAATTGGTTTCGCAACTGGATTTCATAGGGCACTGCCTGTTTTCAAGAAACCAAGGGGTACGGAAATAGGGCCGGGTGCGGTATTTGGCGACCTTACCTTACTATTAATAAAAAATATTAAAATTATTAGGCTTATTTTTTCTAGAAATTTCAGAACTTTCGAAAAAAGGACAAGAATATTTTTTTCGAAAAGTCCTGCAATTTCCAGAATGAATGAGTCCATTTTTTTAGCGCATCAAACATACCAAGGAATTATACATTATACATTCATAATTTTGACTTGTATTTTCTACATGCATTTGATTCAAATTTCAATATTTCTTATGAAATTATTTTTAAACTTTCCCATTTGGCGTCAAGAAGATTTCATAAAATATTTAGCATTTTCAGTAATGTTTTCTAGATTTATATTAAATGAAGAAGAAATATTTCCCACAGAATATGTTTAGTTTACAAAACATGGATTTTGAACATTTTCTTAATTGCTGATATTTTGCTTTGTTTTTTACTTTCTTTTACATTCGTGTTCGTAATTTTTTTATATTATTACAGCAGTAATATTATATTAATATTACGTTATTATTACATTAAATTATTACAGCAGTAATAATTGCAAGCCGTAACTATACTATCTATCTTGCACACTTATTTGTTAATTTAGAATAACCAATAGCATTGAAATATATTAATTTACCCATTACAACTAGTTCTACTTCCGCTGTTATTTGAACTGCCTTATTTTTCAAGACACTGCATGTATATTTTCCATTGTCTGTCTGTCTTTCAACATTTTGAATTCGTAGATTGCCATTCCTCAGGATTTCTTGTCGAAATTCTTCAGGCAGCTTTACACCATCTGAAAAATGAAAATATCTATTTATTAAAAAATGATTGTGATAATAATGATAAGCATTCAATAACGAGTCTGTTAATATGATAAAGCTATCTATAACCACCAATTACGTGTTAAATTAAATTCAAAGATAAAAAGTATAAAGAAAAACCTCTTTGCCATTGAATCTTGTCAAAAGGGTAACCATAGAAAGGACAACTCAGCTGAACATTTTGTTCATTAATAGCAACAATTTTTGGTCTTGATCGGCTCTGGAGTTTTCCTAGAGGAGAAATTTTAAAGTTCCTAAATATTTTATAAAATAGATACATAATTACGTTTCTTCAAAATTTCTACAAAATTAAAAAAAAAAAACATTATTGATATACAACTGAAACTGTTCCAAAGAAACTGAAAACAACAAAATCAAAAACACCTCCTAGTTTTTTTATTTTGTTTGGTTACTGATAGCAAAGCCTCTTTTTACCGACAGTTACTGAACAGAAGATCTAGCAAATTGCTAAAATTACTGAATGACAACATGAACAAAATAAATACTAATCCAACATAATAAAAAACTCCATGCTTATGTAATTTATATTATTTTAACATAATGAGTTTGCTTCCTTACTTATAAAAGTTAGATCGTAAGGAAAGAATTTGATCTAGAATTGAATCTAGAATTTAAAATTGATCTAGATATACCATAATGAAATCAATCTCTAAAGCAATTACAATATTCAATACGAAATTTATAATTTACATTATATAAATATAGAAGGGAAGGTCAAAATATGGGCTACCACTTTCATTTTATGAATTTCAGCAAGAAAAAATTAAGATAATTAAATTGTACTAGTTTACTTAATATCGAAAATGAGTCTACTTTATGTAGGGGAGACTAAAAGAACTATGGCAGAGCGCATGTCTGAGCACGGTGCTGCCTTAAAAAATGCCAATAAGGACGTCTCAGATATTGCAGAACATTGTATCAAAAAAGGACATGTTATGAAGGGCTATGTCAAAATTTTATATAAGGAAACAGATTTAAGTCTAAGAAAAATATTAGAGAGTTGTATAATAAAATGTACAAAAGGAAGTAATTTTAATAGATATGAAGGGGCTAAAGTAGACCCTTCTACGATTATATTGCCGTGCTGGCGTGGCCGTGCGGTCTCGGCGGCGTTCTGCCGTGGCGGCCAGTGCGCCAGTACCTGGGTTCGAATCCCGGCAGTGGCATGGCTGTTTCAATTTCCTTTCCTGTGTTGTCCAGCCTCTTCTTCACTTTCTCTTCGGTCTGACGTCATTCCTTAATGGCGTCCTGGGGAAGGCCACGGGAAACTTTCCCTTGAAATTGTAGGGAGTCTGCTAGGGGTTCGCCATCTTGGGAACACTAGCGCTCCCTGGAACACGGATGCTTCGGATACGAAGCTCGCACTTCGGTGCGTACCGGCAACACACACATTGATGAATTTCATTATTGATATGTTTTTTGATTATTGGATTGTTAGTTAAATTAAAGGATTCAAAATATCTGAGTTATCTTATTGTAAACAAGAATTGATTTATCTAATGTGTTATTATATTGTTAGTTCATTTGGATTTATTGTTAAATATTTGTTTTTCAAAAATTGTAAAGTAATGAAAAAGCATATTGCTATTTCATATTGTAAAAACAATTGTGAATTGTTTCAACGTGTGTTCATGTCTATCACTAGTTTGTATTTTTGGTTATTCCAAAGAACTAATTTATTGTTCATTTCGCTTGAAGAAGGGATGGCGTATTATCATCCCGAAAATTCCGAAAAGTTTTTAAATAAACTACATGTTATGGAGATATGGTGTTTTTTTGTTTATGATAAAAGGTTGAAATAAACAAAAAACAAAAATTGCTTCAAATTTTTTTTTTTATAAAAGTTACAGAAATCTGGTTTTTGAAATTTTGATCCAAATATGGGTTACAACAAAAATTTACTAAAATACTCGCATTTAAAAAAAAAAATTGAAAAAATGCTGAAAGAAATTAAATTAAATGTTAATTAACTATTTCCAAAGTCGCAAATACAAAACGTCCTTTTCAGCACCTGCGGAATCACTCGGCCCCCCAAAAAAACACTGAAGGGTCATTCCATGCCAAGTGGTCTAAAAATAATAAAAAGGTACCACCATCATGTCTCCAATTTTGTTCAAATTTTAGCTGTAGCACCGGTAAGGTGTTAAACTAAGTTCCTCAAAATTTGAGGTCCCAAGCTTCAATAGTTGTTGATCTAGACCTCCTATCTGAAGGGTAGTCGGTCCATGTTCGCGCAACCTTGAACAAAATGCCACTTTTGGGGTCTAATAAAATTGAAATTAACTTATAAAAATGGCTAAAAATTTGAGATCCTATACAATTTTTGCTGCTGATTCCAATAAAATTAATTTTAACATTATGGATGTAAAATTCAGTCAAACAAGTTGACTCAATGTGTGTATAAAAATTTGTTATGACTTCCCACCACAAAATTTGACAATATTTAGACTCTAACAACTTCCAGGCAAAAAAAGGTTTGGACTTGAAATTTTGAACAAGCACTATGCTTGGGCGAGACATGTTACTGCCAAATTTACAACTATCTAGCATCTATAGTCGCCCTGCAGGATCTCTTCAAATTTGGCACTGTTGGCACGCATGGTAAAATTTACAAAGTTTAAAGCCAATTATTGAAAAATAGTCTACCTGGATCTGCTTGTGAATAGTATCATCTGAAAGAAAAAACGTTGCTCTACATGACTGATGTATTTTTTTTTTTTTTGCAATGCGACCATTAAGTAGCCATGTGGGCAGGTCAAAATGTTAAAATTTGTGTTTGTCACATATTGCATCCTGATTACGGTATGTTTGCTGGAGGATCCCAAGCCTGATTGTGGCTATCTTTGTTTCAGGAAAATTTTGCTGTTTGCCATATCTATGAATTTGAGTCTTAATAGCCACTTAAAATTATTGATATAATTATAAATTCCTTTGCACTTCATTTAGGGTCAATCCATACCAAACGGTCCAGCACTAGATGCTCGACCATTTTAAAAAAAATTGATGTTTTTACTGTTGTTACCCCTATACATGAGTACTTCAAAACAGACATTAGGCCTATTTTTTTTTACTTGATTTCGTTTAAAAATGGCGTCCATTTTTGTTTTAGGGTTTCTGGCATTTTTGCCTTTACAAAAATTATGCATACTTTGAGTCAACTTGTTTGACTGAATTTTGCATCCTTAACGTTAAAATTAATTTTATTGGAATCAGCAGGAAAAAGTGTACAGGATCTCAAATTATTAACCATTTTTATAAGTTACAGTAATTTCAATTTTATTAGATCCCAAAAGAGGCATTTTGTTCAATATTGCGTGAACATTGACCGACTACCCTTCAAATAGGGAGTATAGATCAACAACTATTGAAGCTTGGGACCTCAAATTTTGGGGAACTTAGTTTAACACCTTACTGGTGCTACAGCTAAAATTGGAGACAAGATGGCGGGAACGTTTAGACCACTTGGCATGGAATGACCCTGAATACAAACTTCCGTCCCCTTCTGAAATTTCTAGGTCGCTATCATCTTCAGGTAGATTGGGTTTTTAAACTTTTTTTTATCCTTTCAAATAATATTTCGGAGTATTTCTGGGCATTCTGAAAAGAAGAGATCTTAGATCAATTGTTTTTTTTTTTGCTCCAAATAAATAAAAAGGTCTAAAAATGTGCTAGCCCATATTTTGACCTTTGGTAGCCTGTATTTAGACCTTTGGTAAGAAACATTAAGATCGGTTCCCGCCATTATCACGTGGTTTTATGCAATAAATAAACTATGCTAAAAGAAGTTTTTAATGTAAGTAACGCCAAAATTTTACAAATTAGCTTTTGATTCAATAGAATTTGATTAAGAAAATAAGAAAAAGCACCTGTGAAATGTTTTAATGTCATGAAATAGATTGATTAACACTTATCATCACACTATCTATGAATAACTTGACTGTAGGCGACCATCTGTTCCACTCATTTCTCTTTGTTACTCAGATACATTTTCACTTTATTTCCAATATTATTTATTTATTTATTTCCAATACGCTGCAGTATCTTCCTAGAACGGAATACTTCAACTAGCCCATATTTAGATCCTAGCCGATTTTTGGACGTTCACCCCTACATATAGTCTAATCCATTTAAGTAACCATGTATGCATTCAATTTTCATTGGACAGTGATTGAGAAAACTATGTCATAAACATAAAATAATGTGGATTTAATGCTTATATCTAATTACATTCATAAAATATTGACTAACCTCTTAAGCATACATTTTGATGTAAACAAACAGGACATAAAAACAAACTCGTACAAAAAGTTTAGATAGGAGAAATTTTAAAAAAGAAGTTAAAGTTTAACACGCACCTAGAATGATGTTGTGCTTAAATGATCCTATAAACACTGAGACAAGCTTCTAGCGTAAAGACGCTACGCCGACGAGCCGCATACGCCATGCTGGCTACATACACGCTCGAAGAAACTAGTTCCACATTATTAATTTAATTATTTAATTATAAATTGTCGTTAAGGGGGGCCTTGGGAGTCCGTTGGTAAATACGCTCTCAGAATTTCTCTAAGCATTACTCTATATACCTGTATTTCTTCACTATTGTTAGTCTTTACTTTTTCCGTTCTGCAATTATTTAGAATTTAATTGAATTAGTAACCTCTTTTTTATCTCAGTTAGCAGTTATAATTCTGCATATGACATAGACTACTTTAATTTCACCAAATAAATTGTGAGAATAGTACTTAGTCCCTTAGGATTTTCGCTCTGCGATAGATCACTTAAGGATATGCGGGGCTTCTTAGTTAAAACGTATCCAATAGGTGGATGTTGACTTTATGGACAACAATGCCATATATTTCGTTTTAACCCAAAAATAAGTGAAAGCTGAACTAAAAGATTTAATTTACATAATTTTACAAAATTTTCGTATTAAATGTGGAATTGATTATGTTGAGAAATAGAGGCACGACACCCCCCCCCCTTCAGAGAAGAATAAAAGAAAAGAAAGTATATATGTTCAAGTGTATATGTGTAAATGATGAAATTCAGAGCGCCTACTCTCGCCGTAGATTTTAGTAGTAAGATTATTTTTATTTTTAATTTTCATTTAAGGAAAGCAAAGTCATTTTTAAAAATTTAATGTAATGGACCCTCCCCCTTAACAAAATCTTGGCTACGTATCTGCAATAGATTACCTAAAGTTATAATTTATTTATTTCGAAATTTTACAAAGATGTTGGATGGCAATCGACAAAAGTTTTACTATCTAAGACAACAAAAAAATGAAATAGCAAGACTAGCTTATTTTAAAGGAAGAAATACCGAGAGCAGATTTCAAGTGACGCCAACATTCTCTGGCTTGAAAACAGGATAAACAATTTCTTATATTACTTAAGATATTAATTCCTGGTTAATGTTGAAACTGCCTTATTTAAGATACGAATGGCCACATTTGTTCTTTCCCGCTGCAAATTCAGTATGATGCTATAGTAGTTGGGCGTCGTTCGTAGAATTTTTTTTTGCTTTCCGAGGGAAAAAATTTGTAAAATTTAAATTTCTCAAGTCTTACTTTAATTTTCTCCTACATTTGCTACTACATCAATGGTGTAAATAATCATCATATTTGTTTTTTTATTTCTCTCTTAAAAGTTAAAAGTATCCCACTTACAGGCCTACAAAGGCCTGGGGTGGCTGGAGGGTATGCTCCACCATTCACGACCTAACGGGACGAAGTTGAGGTCGGGGGGTCAGCCCGACGCCCGCCCGCCTTTAACTCCCGGGAAAGAAACCCGGTACCCATTCTAAAGAGGGCTGGGTAGACCCTACGACCCGTTTGGAGGAGAAAGAAGCGTGGAAAAATTCCGGCGCTCCTCCGAGGCCGGGAACCGAAACCGCCACCTCGAACCCGCAGCCAAGCGCCCTAACCCACTCGGCTACCGGGCCCACCGTTTCTCTCTTAATAGTACTTATTCTTAATTTCTCGATAAATTGTAACTGTCAAATTGAAAAATTAACTTTGTTTGTCAGTTATATATTCTCCCTATCGCTTTTGATTTGTTGTTCTAAAAGAGCTCTTACCATATGCTTAATCACTTGATAGGTCAGTCTGAACGCGAACCTCAAGTGACCTTTTTAAATAAAGAAACTTCATGACATAGCTTTATTAAAAAAAAATGTGCATTACTTACCATATACATTTAATCTGGCTTTAGATTCAACGGTTCCTGCCTTATTATTAGCAACACAAGAATACGTTCCTCCATCTTCTACTTTCAAATTCTTAATAGTTAATTGTGTAGAAACTTCTTCAGTCTTGCTTTTATTGTCAATTTTAATTCTTGAGTTTTCCCTGACAACGACGCCATCTTGCTTCCAAATAACGGTTGGTAAAGGAATTCCATCAAAAGCACAATCCATAATAGCTGTGGTTCCAGGCTGATGTATTTGATCTTTTAAAGGTGTGGTAATTGAGGGAAGGACATCTAAATAACGAGATCCATGTAATTTCATATAACATTGAAAGAGAAAAACACAAGAACGTAATTTAAAAAATGAAAACTTGAAGTGAAAGAGTTTAAGAAGTTTTGGGTTTTTTTATTAAAAATTAAGGTCAGCCCATGTTTTGTTCATTATTTAAGAAAGTTACAAATTGCAACTTTCTTATTTGATTCCAGGCAAAATCTATTTGCGCATAGCTTTACAAAAATATGGAAAACTTTAAATTTGACAAAGAATTAAAAATTAGTTTTAATTGAATATTAAAACAAATGAGTTAAAGGTTCACGATATTTGCTAATTTCGGTTAGATGATGAAAAATTATTTCGAAGGTAAGTCAGTTAAGATGGTTTAGTTGTTTAAGTTTCGGTCGTGAACGGAACGTCCAGCATTACGGAAAGGAATGGAGATATCTTGTCGACAAGAAAGCCTCAGAGCTGATAGTGTGTTCCGTTTTCGTGAATCAAGTATTTCCTGCTCGAAATAGAGCTTTCTGTGTAGTCGATCACGGAGTAATACTGAGATTAATTTATCTCTAGTGGTTGAATAATTCAACTACGATTACCTGTTTGATCTTTCGAGACATCAGGAAAGCTTCAAACCCCATTTTAGTTAAATAATATTTACAATATTCAGAAACTTCCCGTATCAGATATGTTTACGAATACAGTAAATATATGAATTTCAAGGATCAAGCGACAATCAAAAAGACCCGTGCTATCAGGTGCCAGGGTTCTTAAAGGAATTGGAAGCCTTTCTTTCTCTTCAAAAATATGAGGCAACGTCTGAACGGTTTCTTCAAACTTAAGTGTTTCTTCCTTTATTTTCAATATCTTATGTACATAATACTTTTACAAACTTAAAAATCTAAACATATTTAAATTTACAGGGAGTTAGGAAAAAAAAATCTCACCTCCCTCATTTGTACGTTAAATCGAAGTTTAATTTAGGGACTTTAGCATTATAGGGAAAAAAAAAACATAAATAAATGTAGTTTATGAACAACACAGTATTTTCCTGGTTTTATATTATCTGTATGATTAGATTTCGACGTACCTCACATTCTAAAAATTAACATAAAAACGTTATTCTATCTGTCATAAGGCTTTACGTTTTTCCAATTTTGTGACCAAACTATAAGAGATAGATTGGTCATGCAAATGGATAAAATGTAGATCTTTATACAAACAAAATGCTACAAAAATCTTTCGAAAAAATTTTTTGGTTTCCAAGATGGCGCCTTTTAAAGGGTCAATTTTGACTTTTTCTCAACTTAAACGAAAAATATAAAAGTTGGAAGAGAACATTATATTGAGAAAATGTTGGTATTTGAAAGTTCTATCGAACTATATATCAGTCATTCACAGACGTTTCTGTGTTTGCAAGATACATGCAAAAATGTGAAAAAGTTTATTTTGACTATTGTGAGAAGTTTGTGAAGGCACGTAAAAATGAAATAACTGTACTATTCATGGAATACGAAAACAAATATACAGTAGATCACATTTTCGTAAATAAGCATGATATCGAAACATGCGGAGAAGGTCACAACGGGCTGGGAAGTCGTATATTCTCCGATCTCAATATTAATTTGCTATATAAATAAAGTTTTTTTTTTAATGCTACATATGCAAGGGTTTCGGAGTGAAGCGACGGTACCTAGCTAGTATCGAATACTTGAATACTTAAGCTGTAAAGAACAACTACCGTAATAAGAATCATAACTATTTTGTATATAGGTACAACGTTGAATTAAATAAAAGTTCAAATTAAATTAAATATCAAAAACTTTAATAGGTTCTCTGTAATTAATTATTTCTTATAAGTGTTACAATAGCATATAAGCTCTCAACAGTTACTTTAATGCAAATTTATACTTAGGAATGATAATTAAACTTACCTCCAAGTTTGATAATGGACAGAGCAGAATTAACTATTAAATCGTTTTCAACAAAGCACTGGTAGACACCTTTATGAAAAGTCTTCATTTCATCAATATAAAGAGTTCTGTTATCCTTAATTCTAATTCCTTCTGTAGGTAATTCTTTCCCATCTTTATACCAATTAATGCTATATGGCATGGAACCGATTATGTCACATGTTATGGTTTGAGGATGACCAATATTTCCAGTTTGAATTCCTGGTCTCATGGAAACCGAGAATGGGCCTAAAAAGATTTGTAAAAAAAGTTAAAATCGGAGATGTTTTAAAAGCAAAATTCCAATTTAAAATATTTTGCGAGAGTGGTTCAGAAAATAATTCTCAACATTTGTCTGTTGTTGTTGTTATTTTTTTTTTGCCGTGAAGGCTAAGCTTTTTGGATGATCTATCAATTTTATATTTAAATTTTGTATGTAATTTTGAAATCTATTAATTTAAAAGTCAATAAACTGCAAAATGCTCATAAAATGCACGAAAATTTCACTGACTTACCATCGTAGCATTAAAAATGGGTACAGTATATGCAATATTTCAAACTAGAGATGGTTTGTTTAATACCTTCAAAAAATGAGCTATGCAAAGCATACATAGGCTACTTGTTTCAAGTTTGCTCGAGTACAGAATGTAAACCTTCACATAGGATTATTGGTTTTCAAAGTTTTTAAATAAAGATGTACTGAAAAAAGAAGAAACTTATTTTCTAGACAATCATATTACTGTATATACCAGAGCTGGCCAAACTTCCGCTTGTGGCCCGCGAGCCGTGATTTGGCCACGCGTTATATACAAACACCTTCGAAATAAAATAAAAACCCCATCTATACGGACCACACAATGTCGTGTCTGATTTACATATCCATTATTATACATATTCATTGTTATCGTTATAGTGTCATAATTATTTTCATTGTAACCCAGACAAACAAATTTACAAAAATTCTTTTAAATCTATGTATTAAGTACAGTATTTCCCAATACTTTACTTCTAATGATAAGTTCCGTTTCAGCTTCAGTTTTCCCTGCGATATTATAAGCAGTGCATATGTAAATTCCAGCATCACCAGGTTTCAAATCTTTAATCATAATAGAATCTGCAATCCTTAAAACTCGATGGTTTTCCTCCACCGCTGTATGTACATTGCCTTGCAGCGATTTCTTGATCCAACTTTAAAAATAAAGATAAAATTTATGTAGGAAGAACATTTATTCATTATTTTACAAGAATTAAAAAAACAACAGTAATACAGAGAAAAGTTTTCAAAGAAAGTCATTTCGAATTATATTAATATAACTTTTTGAGAAAGGTTAAATATGAAATATGATCTTACTTCACTTTGGGGGCTGGATATCCTTGAGTAATGCAAGGTATAAAGGCAGTTCCATTTTCTTTGACAACGACAGATTTTTCTAATTTAGCAATATTGGGTGCAATGTTTCCTTGGGGCACTAAATAAAAAATATGCTATTAAGTGCAAAAAATTGAATTAAAAGAATCATGATTTATAGCTTCGCATATTTATAAGAATTAAGAAGACTTTAAGCATGTAGACAAAGATTTTGAATACATTACCTTTACTTCTTCTTTTTAAAGCCAGTTTTTAACAAAAGAGGCGTTGAACATTTTTCAATGCAATAGAATTTGAAGTATATTTTTTTCTAATTTCCAAAATATCAACGAAGTGATTTTTGAAGATCAAAATGAAAGCAATTAAAATATAATTCGCTGTGTGTGCTAGCCTATGAAATACATCCATGTTTACTATTTTATATTTTTTTGTATATCATCCTCTTACTTTTTATGCTTCGTCTATTGTATTATTATCGTTCTTCTTTATTTGAAGATTTATTTGTTATCAGTCTACAGAACTTCAGTTAACTCTTTAAATGATACTTGCTATCATTAATTACACTAGACGGCATGAAAATTGTCGCTGACACCATTCCTGTTGATTCTTATGTAAAATGATCTTCTGAATCCGAATATAACCTTCGTTTTCCCCCATCACCCACCGTTTTCGGGGGACGCCCCCCTCCCTTTTTTTCTCACTTTTCGATAATTTGGAGGGATTAAAAGGATTGTTTTAGCCTCTACATGTCTTCTGAGGGGCTAGAGAGGTGAAAAGTTCTAAAACATAACATTTGTAGCAATGAGGTAGATTGGAGGGGGGGAGGGAGTTGCCCCCTTAAATTGTAAAAAAGTCATTAAAAATGATCGATTCTTCCTGTTTTTTTCGCCAATTTTTCACTTATTTTCTATATATTTCTGCTTCCAGCCCCCCCTCATCCTCCCCCAAATAATAAAAATATAAATAAACAATACATAGCAACAAAAATAAGAATTTCTAGCAACAATATATAGCAACAAAAATAAAAATTTCTAGCAACAATAATAAAAATATATAGCAACAATAATAAAAATATATAGCAACAGTTCGGAAGAGTCACTGTAGCACGCTCATGGTCTCAATACCTCACGCGCAGAAATAAAAAGTAAAATAATAAATGTAAAATATTAAATGTAAAATAATAAATGTAAAAAGGAAAGTAACAAATGTAAAGAATAATAAATAAATAAGATAAGTATCTTCATGTGGTGCTTGCTTTACTTTTGTACCCTGAGATAGAAGTTTCTGGTACCAAAAACCAGCAGTACTCTGCCAACATGCTCGCATTCCACTTCCCTGAAAATCTCCTCTCGAACTTATTGATGACTTGATGGAACCATTCCCGTGTTCATCCGAAACTGCTCCTAAATTTTCACGGAAGAAGTCCAGGTGTGAGTGAAGGAAATGCACTTTCAGAGACATGTTACACTCCATGGACTTGAAGCTGACAGCAATTCCTCGACATGAGCGATGTAATCATCACTTTTGTTGTTACCCAAAACGTTCTTTTATTTATTTATGTATTATTATTTACGATAATTCCCATTTAAAGAGAGCGTTTGAACTTGAATTCCTCTATGATGATTGTTTGTGTTTTCTATGTGCCCAAATTTTCTTCATATGTTCACTGTGTTGTTTCTTACGCTCCGCTGTCCATTTACATCCCCGCCTCTTCTGTGTTGTGGTGTCAAATGTATGTTTTTTGATAGTGTTCCTGAATTTCTTTCTATCTTCTGCATCATCTATTGTCATTTGTGTCTGTCTGAGATCCTCCTCGACTTCTTTTATCCATTTCGTTTTTCCCCTACCTGAGTTGATGACCTCAAGAATCCGTCTTGAAATTCTGTCTTCGTTCATCCTGTGAATATGTCCATAGAACTGCATTCTTCTTTTCCTGAATGTATCCGTAATCCTATTAGTGTGTTTATAAATTTCTGATGCTGGTCTCTTCATCCAGATTCCCTGTTCCTGTACCGGTCCCAAGATTTTCCTGAGAATTTTTCTTTCTTGTTTCTCTATTTCTTTGATTTTCGCTTGTCCACCAATTTGTGTCGTTTCAACAGCATATAGTGCCTCAGGAAGTACGACAGTGTTGTAGTGTCTTAATTTTGCGTTAATGGATATGGACTTTTTGTTGTAATAGTTCCACGTGAGTTTGTATGCTCTTTGTAGTTTTCTTATTCTTTCCTCATTGGCCCTTAGGTTGATCCCGGATGGTTGGATAATTTCTCCTAGGTATTTAAAATGCGGTACTTGTATAATTTTCCCGTGGGTTGTTTCAATAGGTAATTTGTCTTGTGGCACTCTTTCTATATATTGCGTTTTCTCATATGAAATTTGCAAGCCAGTTTTTCGTGCAATTTCGTGTAGTTTTTCTACGGCGTTTGTGGCCTCTTTTCTATTATTTGTGAGGATTGCGAGATCATCCGCAAATGCTAAGCATTTCACATGGAATCTGTTCTCTTTTTTTATGCCAATTTGGATTCCTTTGACTTCTTTTTCCCATGTTCTGATAATTTTCTCAAGAAGGATATTAAAGAGCAACGGCGAGAGCCCGTCACCCTGTCGCACTCCAGTATGGATTTCAAATGGATCCGAGATTTCCCCTAAGTATTTAACCTTGGAGGTTGTGTTAGTTAACGTCTGTTGGATGATTGCTCTTGTTTTTCTGTCGATGCCGAATTCTTCCAATGTTTTGAAGAGGATCTCTCTGTCTATGGAGTCGTAGGCTTTCTTAAAGTCCACAAAAGTGACCACCGTGTTTCTGGTGTTTCTCATCTGGAGAATCGTTTTAAGATTCCAGATCTGTTCTATGCAAGAGCGTCCCTTGCGGAAACCAGCCTGATATTCTCCTATCTGTGGGTCAGCTTGTTCTTCTAGTCTATTCAAGAGGACTTTTGAGAGAATTTTGTAAGTGACTGGCAAGAGTGAGATACCCCTGTAGTTATTCGGATCCGTTTTGTCCCCTTTCTTGTGTAGTGGGTGGATGATTGCGCATTTCCATTCCACAGGGATCTGTTCGGTTTCCCAAATGTCTAATATGATCTTGTGGATTCTTCCCGTTAACTTTTTTTTGCTTTATTTTCTTTTTTTTTTTAATGTGCATCAGTCCTAATAGGTATTTCTAAAAGAGAAATACCTGTGGTATAGGTACTGAAAATTTAATCTAAATACAGATAAGTGAAAGAAAAAAAAAATTAAGATTAATAATATTAAAATTTAAAACTACCATCAATAATATCTATTATTAACTGATTTTTAACCTGACTAATTCTTTCAAAATTATAATTTTCCCATTTTAATTGATTGAAAAGACTATAAAGGATTTGATTTTTTTGTCTAAATCCCATATTATTATTTATTTTTGTAACATTAAATATTTTTATCCAACCTTTTCTGGTGTTGGAATTATTTTGTAAGTTATCTTTTTTATTTTTTATATCAAAAAAATTCTTTATCATATTGTTATAAATAAATTTTTCATTTAATAAAAGTATTTTATATTTCTTTCTTATGCTTTGTTGTTCCTCAGGTTTTTTGTTTTTAAAGTTAATCATTACGTAATTAAAGATCTTCAGAATAATTTTATTTATATTTTTAATTTGTTGTCTGTTTATAAATATCCAACAGTCCAAACCATAATTTAGTGTCGAATCAACATATGCCTTATAAACAACCAATTTCTGTTTAAAAGGAAACATATTTTTAATGTGATAGAAAAAATATAATAAAGTATTCAGTCTTTTTAAGATATAATTATAGTGGAAGTTCCAAGAAAATTTGTCATCTATATAAATACCAAGATATTTTTGTTTATGAACACTTTCAATTGTAGTACAATTACATGATTTAATTAAATTATTTAGTTTTTTAGAATTTATGCAATTTTCATCATGTAGTTGTAGATCTAAGTTATAATTTAACTTTTTATTTTTATTCTTAATCACAATAATTTTTGTTTTATCTTTATTTATTGTCATTTTATTATTCCTTGTCCATTTTTGAATATTATTTATATCATTTTGCAAAAAATTAAAAGCATCTTCCTGATTCCTATCATAAGTCATCAAGAGTACATCATCTGCATAGATATATATCTTTGAATATTGGATGCAATTGTTAATCGAATTTATGAAGATATTGAAGAGCAAAGGACCCAAATTTGATCCCTGAGGAACACCACACTTTATATTGAATAAGTTGCTTTTATAATTTTTTATTTTAATTCGAAATTTTCTTTTTTTTAAGTAACTTTTAATCAATTCATAAGTATCGCCTCTTATACCCATTAAATAAAGTTTATCAAGTAACAAATCATGATCAACAGAATCGAAAGCTTTTTTAAAATCAATAAAAGCAATGTAAATAATATTTCCTTTATTTAAATTATCTGCAATATTTTCATTTAAATTTATTAAAAGTTGCGTTGTACTCTTCTTGTTTTGATAGGCATATTGGTTTTCACTAATAAGATGATTTTTTTGTATAAAATTATAAAGGGTATTTGTAATATATGTTTCTAAGATTTTTGAGATATTTGAAAGCAAAGAAATTTTCATCGCTTAATTTCCAGAGTTCTGCAATAATTCCATCTTCTCCTGGGGCTCTGTTGTTTTTCAGTGCTTTGATAGCTTCTACTACTTCCTTGGTGGTTGGTGGTTCAGCCTCGGGATTTGGTGTGGATGCTTTGAAGTGGATATCATCTGTGGGACCCTCGCAGTTGAGAAGTTTGTTGAAGTAGTCAGCGAGGATTTGGCAGTTATTCTTCGTATTGGTTTCTAGTGAGCCATCTGGTTTCTTGAAGCAAAGATTGGGTGGCTGGTATCCTATGGTATATTCTTTAAAAGTCTTATAGAAATTCCTTGTGTTATTTTTCTTAAAATCTTGTTCTATTTCCTCTAATCGCCTTTTGTCGTAATTTCGTTTTTCCCTCCGAATTGTTTTTGATGCTTGTTTTCGGATTTCCAGGAATTGTTGCCATTTTTCTGATGTTTTGTTACTATTGAAGTTTTTCCAGGCTTTCACCCTTTCATCAGTTGCAAGGTCACATATTGTATTCCACCATCTGTGTTTTCTCTTTTTCGGAGGTTGTCCCAATTTCAATGTGGATTTGAGGACGTCCGCGAGTTCTGGCCAATTTGTGGTGTGTGTTTGACTGATTTCGTGTAAGATGTTTTGCTTGTTGAGTTTTAAGTATTCCGGGTCTGGTCTCAAAACTTTGTTTAGTTTTAGTTTTCTCTTGTTGGGTTGTAGCCTGGTCTTTATCTGTAAGAGATGGTGGTCTGATTCGAAAAAACCTCTTCTTGTTTTCACATTCAGAATTTCTGCTATGTTGCTCTTGGAGATGGCCACATGGTCTATCTGGAACTCTTCCAGCATTGTGTTGGGCGACTTCCAACTATACAGTTTCTTTTTGGGTTTCTCAAATTGTGTTGACATAATCACGAGGCCGAAATTGTCGCAAAAGCTTATCAATCTTTCCCCATTCCTGTTGGTTCTCTTGTGCGCTGTATGGATTCCTGTGATTTTCCTGAATTTTTTTTCTTTGCCTAGTTGTGCGTTAAAGTCGCCTAATAGGATTATTACATGGTGCTTGGCAATTTTGTTAGTAGTCTCTTCCAGATCATTCCAGAAGTCATCTACTTTCTGGGGTTTTTTCTTGTTATAGTCGTTTGTGGGTGCGTGTGCGTTGATCAAAGTATATGCCTTGTTAGCCGATTTGACGGAGAGCGTTGATATGCGTTCTGAAGTGGAGTTGAAGTCGATGACGGAATCCCTGATGGATTTGTGGACTGCAAATCCTGTACCCAACTGTTTGAGTCCTTTCTCGTTGATTTTAACTGCTGGTTTTCCCTTGTAGATTCTGTAGTTTTCTGTGTCAAAATGATTTTCATCTGCAAATCGCGTTTCCTGGATTGCAAGGATTTTGATGTGGAATTTTTCCAGTGTGTCTGTAAGTTGTTTCATCTTGCCCAATTTGAAGAGAGTATTTGTATTAAGTGTGCCGATGAAGTGTCTGTGTTTTGTACGTAACCTGTTAGAAGAGTTCTGATTCTCAACAATAGACTTATCATGATGATCCTGGTCCCCCGGAATCCGATGACCAGGTAAAGTCAGCCTCACGACTGGTGTCCGGGGTAGTGGATTCATTCCTTGTATTCTCATCATGTTTGGCTTTCAAGTTGAAAAGTAGGTTTGGTGGTGGTCCTTTCGAGGAAAGACCACGGGGAATACGACTTGATTGTTGAGATCAAGAAGATTGTTGTTGCAGCCGCCCCATCTAGGAAAACAGACGCTGACCATTACCCGCTGGATACCAGACAGACGGTAGTGGGTTTACGAATTGTGTTAGTTTTTGGTCCGCCCTGGGTATTTAATTTCCCCAGTACCACCTATATCTAGGAGGCTATCCCCTATCCGCCACCTGGGGAGGTGCCCGATGGGGGTACTAACAACCCCACACGGGTTTATTTATTTATTTATTATTTTATTTATTATTTTATTGATTATTTTTATTTATTATTATTATTATTTATTATTTTACTTTTTAATTCTGCGCGTGAGGTATTGAGACCACGAGCGTGCTACAGTGACTCTTCCGAACTGTTGCTATATATTTTTATTATTGTTCTATATTGTTGCTAGAAATTTTTATTATTGTTGCTATATATTGTTAAAATACATTTTTATTATTTGGGGGAGGATGATGGGGACTGGAAGCTGAAATATATAGAAAATAAGTGAAAAATTGGCGAAAAAAACAGGAAGAATCGATCATTTTTAATGACTTTTTTACAATTTAAGGGGGCATCCCCCATCTCCAATCTATCTCATTTCTACAAATATTATGTTTTAGAACTTTTCACCTCTCTAGCCCCTCAGAAGACATGTAAAGGCTTAAATAATCCTTTTAATCCCTCCAAATTATCGAAAAGTGAGAAAAATAGGGGGGGGGGGGCGTCGCCCAAAAACTGTGGGTGATGGGGGAAAATGGAGGTTATATTCGGATTCAGAAGGTCATTTTACATAAAAATCAACAGCGATCGAAAACATTTTTTTTTTTGCCGTCCAGTGTTACTTTTCAATTGTAAGTATTTTTTCGTCACTTCGCTAAATCATCACTTCACTACTTTTCACAAATGAGTTTTATTTGAAAATCTTCTTGAATTATCCTATAATATCAAGTAAACCAGACATTCTCAGTATTTTACTCTTTCAACTTTATACTGTATCATGAACTCCTTTCAGTAAAGAATCAAAAACAAACGCGAATGTAGTTTTAATGTAATTGATAGAGACGCCATTGTTGAATATATATAAAATACATCCTGGACACTTCTTAGATGAGAAACGTTGCAAGAAACTTCATAGATATTTGTAAAACTTACAGGAATAATATTCAACATGCGACGAGCGAAGAAAAATGTGTGCAATGACAAATGAAGAAAATATGTTCTACGACGAACGAAGAAAAATACGTTCTATGACCGCATGATAAAAATGCAGTTCTAAGATTAATGAAAACAAATAAAGAAATCCACATTTACACTCTATACTATAAAAGACATTAATTCTTCTTAATTACTGAATGAGTACAAATGAATTTACCTTTATTTGTTAACACATTTTACAGCAAAAACACTGTGTTAAAACTTTAAGTGGATAAAAACTCTTCTTACATAAGGAGTTAGAGGAGAGTTAGAAAATGTAGAAAAATCATGTAATCAGCAAATCCAATTATAAGTGAAATAAGTTCCACTTATTTAAGTGAATATAGTTTCAGCTTGTGTCGGCTCATTCAACGATAATAGATAAGTTATATAAATTTAAGATAAGTTATATAAATTTAAGATAAGTTATATAAATTTAAGATAAGTTATATAAATTTAAGATAAGTTGATTTGTTTAATTGTTTAACTATTGCAAGAATTAACATTGGTTTCAATTATAATTGTATTAAATAGTTAGAAATTCCTTTTCTTTCTCTCTTGTTTTATAGAAAGTTGCTCAATTTCGTATGAATTCTATACAGTAATGTTAATAGAGTAGAAACATGATGTAATTAGATTTTTAAATTATTATTAACCGATCTGCATGATACCGTACAATTTATTGGAAAGTTTAGGTATCACTTTTGGGCTACGGTTCCGTGGCAGACCCATTGTTCTCATCTTCCAAAACTGATACATCTTGGTAGTAAAATAATGTTTATATGAAATCTAAATTTTCAAATGATATTTGATTTATGAAATTAGAATTGAAATTACATTAGAATTATTTAAGCATTGATAGCATAACCAATGTTGTACAAATTATGTCCAAAAATGACAATACCGCTAAACAAATAGGAAAGAACATCTGATTAGCTGGATCTATGAGTATTTATAACCTTCATCTAGTTCTATGCTGCATATCAAGATTAATAACAAAGAGTGCTGCTTCGGTCGGAAGGGTAGCCTATCATTAGAAATCATTTAAAACTATTCTATTATACGGATAATAGAAAATGTGACTGAGGCCTTGATATTACTTAAAAATATTTAAACGTTTCCAGTAATGAAATTTTTCCTACCTGTGACAATTAATGTTCCTGCAGTAATACTTCTCTTCTTCTCTCCTGTCAGCGAATTCATTATTTGGCATTGGTATGACGTCAACCCATCAGTTGTATCGACATTGTGAATGTAAAGATCTCCATTGGGAAGCAAAGAGAACTTGGCATCTAAATGAAGGCACTGATATTAAGACAATAGGCTCTGCAATCTAGCTACGGACTAGTAAAAGTCATAGAAAAAATTCAACCTGAAATCAAAGAATCAGGAGACGGTATGACTTTTTCTTTTAATAAATTAGTTTTTTACTTTACAACTGTATTACTACATTAAGTTAAAAATTATGGACAAGATTTTAATATTCAATAAATTACATAGTAAATATAAAAAATTGTGAAATATTTATAGAAAGTTTTTAAGTGATTTTACGATGTTTTAAATCTTACTTGATTGGTGTTCTGCGTTAGAGGAGATTAAAACAACTGAATCTCGAATCCAGGCCGTAACTTTGATAAAATCGGATAGAAAATTTGGGACATTGCATTTGAAAACAGCAGTATTTCCTTTAATTGTGTAAACATCGTAGACATAAATATCATATGGTTGTATTACAACTGCGAAAAGAAAAGGATAGCATTAAAATTAAATGCAGTTTATGGATTTTCAGTTAAATTGAAATTATTCATAATCTATATTGTAAATATTAGCAAACGTATGGAAGCAGAACTGACTGATCAGTTAATCACAGTTAAGTAAGAATGATGATCCTGTTCGAATGATATTTACATTACATTCCTTAAAATTGCAAACATACCTATTTGTATATAATATTGTATATAGAGAATTATGTTTCCTATATTGTAACATTCTTGAAACTAGACTTGTGTACTATATAGTAAATAGAATGATTTGTCGCTGTATTAAAAAATTGCTTTAATTATGGGCTTTTTAGGATGTAATGCTAAACTTCTGAGATGGATTCTCTCATGAAATCCTCTTATCTACCTAATGATTGTGTAGATACTTAAAACTTTTCTCATGATATCTGTAACTCAGCTAACACGTTAACTATGATTTACCGTCTTCATGGCAAGATGACCTATCATCGTTGATTTTTTTCTGTCTCCCTTAATGCCCCTTCAATTTTGCATCATACGTAGCTTTTCAATATTAACTACTGTCGTCTTTGGACAACAACAGTTTGAGACATGTAACAAGATACAGAGCCATGCATCTTTGGAAGTCCCTAAATTCCTTACTCCTACACATTTTAAATAGCACGGATCTACATTTCTGTACTATTATTTAGTTGCATTGGTTTCTTTATTTTGTTATTGTGATTAGTGTCTTGTCTCTTTTTTTTTTTTTTTTTGTCTTCAAATAGCTAGAATCGTTTTTATCGTATTTGGAAAGATAATACATTTTTCCAATAATGCTTTTGCATGACAGATTAACTGTCATCAAACCCAGCATTGCACACTTCATATAACTTTACAAGAATCGGAAATGTGAAAAAGATTATGCTAGAATATTCTGGAACTTTTCAGAAAAATTAATAATTAATCAAACATAATTTCTAAAACGACAGGGATTCGAACTGTTGCCTTAGCTCACTGAAACTACATTTTATCCATGAGCTAAATCACTCCTAATGAAAAAGGCAAAATTCAAAGTTAAATTGTAACAACATTACAAAAAAAAACTTAAAATAATATTGAGATATTGGCAGTGAATTTCCGTGTCTGTCATAATGCTTTCAGTTAGAATCCTTACTTGAAATAGGTTTACAAAAGAATAACGTAGGTTCCAGTGAAGTTGGGGTTATGCTTCAGTCCAATTACAAATCATTTTATATTTGAAACTATACTATAACTATATTTGTTAATATAGTAAAAATGAAAATAATGTATTCACAAATAAATCATCCTCAACTAAAATTCTGATAAATATAACAACAATGCAACTCTTGCAAATTCTAAATCAAGAATATCTGCCTTTTTTTCTGAGATAGAACAATTAGTTGCAAGTACAGCTAAAAAAAATTTTTGTTTTGTATTTTTAATAAAAAAAAAAAATATTTTAACTCTAAGCATATATAACAATGTAAATAGGAAATCAAAATTCAAAATTCAACAAGACAAGAGAAGAAGAATTAATTATTTTCCCTCTAGCTTTTAATTGGTTGTTTGAGATGAAATGTTATCGTCTTGTTCCAATTTCCCCAGCGAGATTCTCCTACATAAAATCGATTGAATTAATTCTAGAAGATGCCCTATTATGTCTTTCTGAAACCGCCTGAAGATTAAATTTCAGTCCAAGGAGATTTAATAAGAAGAATCCTTTGATAGAATGGAAAATTAATCGGAATAAATGCAAATGGATTTTCAAGGAATGATCAAATAAAATTAATTAAAAATATAAAACTAAAAAATGTATATTATATTTTTTCCTATAAATGATTTTTTTTTTCTTTTAAAGTTAACATTTTTGTTTTCCTTTACATAATGTTGAAGATAATAATAATATATACTGAAAAATATTAATATTTTTATATTTTTTATAATATTAATATTAATATTTTCATATTCAAATTCAATGTGGTAGCCAAGTGGTAAGGCATTCTAATAAGACCTGAAGGTGCATTAGAAAGGGTTCAGTCCCGATGAAGAGAGGAATTTTTCCATGTTGAATTATCCTCCAGACTGTTCCTAGGGTCCACCCAGCCTCGTAGAATGGGTACTGGACTTATTTCCCGGAGTTAAAAATCGGGCTGACCATCCGTCTACGGCTTGTTAGTCTCGTTGATCACTAAACGGCGGAAGCCTAATCTCCCTGAAGAGCCACATGGGTTTGTAGGGAGAAACTTTTTTTTTTCATTTTTTATTTGAATTCATCCTTACATTCAAAAGTCTACCAATTTCTATTAATTTTGAATTAAGTTCCGTTAGGTCATTATTTGCTTTTCAACAAACAGTGATTTTGATAATAAACATTAAAATAATTAATAGTTCAGTTGATTTTGCGAAATTCAATATTGTAAGTTTTTTACTACCTGTGTATTATATAACGAATAAAATATAATTTCCCAATATTTTAAATTAGAAAATATTAATACGATTAAGATTGACTTATTTAAATATTTAAATGTGTCTTGAACTGTACTATGCTTGTGCTATATCTCATTCTATTCGCTCATTATACACATTATTATTAATAATAAAATTTTATTATTAATTACTATCAATTTTTTTTAATCGTAAATTCTTGTATGATTTATAAAAGTTAATTTTACAATTTTTTTTTTTAATTTTCATTCTTAATTTCAAAGTAAATAGCTTGTTATACATTTTTTTTCACTTAACCATAGAAATTTGAATGCAATATAGAAAACAGATTATTTTTTTATTATATTTTTTCTATAAAACCTAAGTTCGACATCCAGTTAAAAATTTTAGGAATTGTGCTATTTAAAAACCTTAATATTATTATGAATTAAATAATGTTACGCCATAGGTAGGGGTTTTTTTTCCATAAGGGTAAGATGTTAATTATCTTATCATGTCAATTAAATGTTTATGTTATAAAAATTTGTCAACAGGAAAATTTAATATATACATTGCGCTAAGATGATAAAAAAATTACGTAAACTTCTGATGAAAATAAAAGTAGCGAATAAAATATAAAAACTAGAAACAATTAAAGAAAAGAAAAATAATAACAGAAATTCTGGAAACCTGAAACTGCATTTTAGTTAGGTTTTTAAATAACAGTGTTTCTAAATACTTTTCAGAATTTTAGTAGCACAATGATTTATAATGAATAAAAAGGCTAGTTATTACCTGAAGTGTTTGATAAAAAGTGAAGTGTTTTTTTATTAAAATATTAAGACTAATTTTTATTTTATTTAATATTTATCCTCAAATTATAATTCAGTTTCTCTTTTTTAAATATCTACTTGATAATATCTTCAAGTGTTCATTAATAAGTTTTTTTTTTTTAGCATGTGTATGTGTTTTTCTTTTCTTTTTTTGGCTTTGCAAGATTTTTAATTATTGATAAATTAAACTGTAATCTGTTTTAATACTGACTAATTAATCTATGAAAAGTTTAGTTACGGTATCATATTGATCGGATTCATCAATTGATTGATAAAATGAATAACACGTACCTCCTCGAACCTTAGTTATTCCTGACATGACACTTCCCAAGCTGTTGCTAGCGATACACTTATACATAGTGGAGTGAACGTCCTGTCGGAAGTTCTCGGCTTTAAACGCTGGAAAAGAAAGAATTCCATCTTCATCCACGTAACGGATTCCAGGAACATTGGTGACGGGAGAGTCATCAGATAAAAGCCATTCAACAGTTGGAGTGGGAGTCCCTGCAGCCGTACACTGAATTTTACCGCCGGTGGAATTAGAAAATTCAAACTTAGAAGGTGGTTCCTTGACGAACGAAGGAACTAAAGTCATTTCTAAAAAAAGAAAATAAAGTTAAGAGACAATTTTTCTCGCAGTAAATCTGAAGACTCAGTGTGCAGAGATCTTTAAATATTTCTTTAAGCTATTTCTTACGTAAATATATAAATATAAAATATTTTTCTTTCAAAATATTTGATTCTATTAAAGACAGAATTAATTTTAAAATAACACTTACAAAAAAATAATAATTTTAAAGTAATAATATTTAAACTTTGTTCTGATTTTCATTCAGATTATATAAATCTTAATTTTGCTTTGGTTATAACGTTAAATAAATTATTAGATATTTTATATAAATAGATATTTATATTTTTATACAGATAATTTTAAATAAAAACAGAATAGAAAATGTTATTATTCTCCATTATCTTTCGGTACCAACATCATTATCCAAATGGTTTTAAATTTATCTTCAATGTTCAAGACTTCTAATTTTGTAGTTGTAAATGGACTTTAAATTAACAATAAAGCCGAAGAAAAACAATAAAGAAGAAAAAGACTAAAAATATTTCAATATTTTAAAGAAATTTAAATATTTAAAGTACTCTGATAACTATTCTTAAACTTTGGCATCGTCGAACAAAGTATTATAAGGAAGTATAAAGAAAGAGAACGAATTTACAAGTTTGCAATTGAATTAGAACGTAGTTCTTCTATTTGTGAAAGATTTGTTGCCTAGTAACCAATGAAACAGAACGCCACCTACCATCTGCTACCGTTGATCCCAGCAACATCAGTTGGGCCATGAAGAAAAGCCACCATACTGGCGGCCTTTCAGATTTTGGCAACATTCCGGAGTTTGATGTAAATTCCTTTCAGCAGATCGATGAGATTCCTTTGCTTTAGCACCTGTTTTCGGAAAGTTAAACTTTATGTCACTTTCAAGGCTATTGTGGGGCCTCCGAACGAAGGTCAGTGTCAGTGTGTCCAAGGTAAAAGATTGGACGGCGAGAGTCACTGCCCTTGTTCATGGATCGATACACAGCATCCACATCACCACGGATCGCTTGCTCCCCCGCTGGGAAATGGTTTGATCTGCCTTCAACCGGTAGAATCTATATCCATTGTTCACAAAAATACAATACTGCTTGACAAAACCTCAAAATTTTCCACCCCCAAGGAAAACAGAAACAAAGAAATACCATTTATTCTTGTTTTTTTTTTTAATTGAAAAATTATGATGATTATTAATGTAATAAAGTACGTGTAATTAGTTAGCGCAAGGACCGCCTAATAACATTCCTTTAAAAAGGAAAAAAAATCTCCATACAAATGATTCAGTTCTAGGTGAAAAGAGGAAAATTAACAAAACGTAACTTACTATTAATTATTTACTAACAGCATTCCTTTTTATTTTCAAATATTGTAATGGATACTAAATTTATTCGTTGGTTTTGATTAATATGTATAACAGTGATTTTCTTTTATTTTGGTTTTAATTTATTTATATATTCAGAAGAAAAAAAATAGCTTATGTTTCCTATTCAGATATTATACCTATAGCAAAAGTAGACTTTAAAATCTTTAAAAAATAAAGAATTGTCTGTCAAATTAAAGCTTATCTACATTTATTATGACAATGATTCAAATAGGCTTAATGCTAGAAACGTTTACATAATATATTTTTACTTTTAACTTTCATTACTGATAATATACGTATCTTTCCACCATAATAACTACTAGCAACATATTAAAGCACATTTACAAAAAAGAAATCCTTATTTAATGAAAACTGAATAGCTTCAACATAGTAAATAATATTTTTTTTCTTTAAAAAAGCTTATTTCTACTTTGTTCTGTAATTTGAACTTAATTTCTAGTAGATTCCAAAAGTAAACTATTACATACATATGTAACAGTAGTGTTTATTTGTCTGTTAACTTATTTCTTTCAATGAGCTTAACTTAAATTCGAAAAATAGTTATAGGTTGTCAAATAAAGTATTTATAATATTAACAAAAAGGCAAAAAGTTACTGAACATTCTTTAAAAAGGAATCGGAAAACGAGGCAGAAAGATCTTTAAATCTAAATTAGCTTCCAGAGAACATTGAATGTATCTCGATCAATATTCATGGAAAAGGAATTCACATTTAGACATTAAATTTTGCCTTGAGCATCTGCTGGAACAAATCAATATGGGAACTAAAAAAGATTTACCGAAATTAAATTAAGTATTTTTTTAGCAGCTTCAAGTGGTTCTTTCAGACCGCACACTTTAGGTAACGATTTTCCTAACTTTCTTCTATCCTAATGAAGAAAACACAAAGAAAAGAGTGTTCTGAGAAGCCTCATATACCAAGTTTAGGAAAAAAATTATGGTTTAAAATATGACCAAAACTAATGAATGAAAACTGCAACAAAATTAATTAAAAGTGGAAAAGATAATTGCAACAAGAATATAGATTTTGGAGATGATAAAAAAATTAGTATCCATGAGAAAACTGTTATTGCAGGACATACAGGCTCTTCAGTTAAAATTTCACAAAAGCTAATGATAACCCTTCAATTAATATTCCACATATTATTGATTATTATGGTGAACAACACTATGCCGATAAGGTATTAGATTTCAAAGTTGAATCAATTTAAATTTGAAATCTGAAACTGAATCAAAGCTGCAATTGAAATAATTCAAACGTTGCTTGCTTAATTGTGGGATATCGTGTTTTCTTTGTTTCTTAAAATCTTGAAAATAATAGTAAGATTATCGCACTCCCGGATTAAACTCAAATTTTGTAAAAACTGATGGAATCCGGAAATCTTAAATGCCATAAATTTTGCTCAAATCAAAACATGCCCAAATTAGCGGAGTTACTCTACATTTCGGACGTCAAATGGAATTCAGTGACAGTCAGTTGTTTCGTTTTCTAATTTACCATTTTTATGGAAATTTTTGTCACTTCAAGTGTAAACCACATGGACTCACAAAAAAAAGAGTTTTATATACAAATCATAGATTGTATCCATAAATAAGCAAGCCAGGTTTCACGAAGATCAATACACTGGTTCACCAATTACTAGGGGAAGGGAAATAGATAAACATGCATGCCACAATCATGTGTTTTTGTTCGCTTTACTTAAAGAAGGCTAGTTAAAAAGCAAAAGTTAATATTTTCCAAAATTAACTATTATTCTTTCAGTATATTTCTTTGTTTTTGTTTTTGCAATTAACAGTACTAATCAATGGGGATTAAAAGTTTAGTGAAAATTGTGAGAAAATGAAACAAAGTGAAGATTGAATCATTGAAGATTGTAAAACCAGGACCATTCGTCAATTTATTTTAAGATATTTAACTGCAATTCCATTACACTAGTATATACGATATTTGCTTACTGAATTTTCTGATTACTTAACCCCTGAAATCTATCGAATTGGCCTTCGTTTTGTTTCATCAGGCTACAGTTTTTCAGAAATCCATATTACACAAAAGTTTTCACTATTTATCAGTTAACAATTAAAATAAATTATTTCTGAGGATGTTAAATACGATAAATTGGTTCAGAGTTGTCTTTCCTACTCCCTGGAGGGTGGAGAGCTTCGTCCAATACATATATAGACTATACAGTCCATATATAGACTATATGGTATTTGGCTTAGTGTTTTTGTGTGGTATCTGCTGTTGCAGGTAGTGGAGTTGCGCTAATTGCGCTTATTACTTGGAGATACATTAAAATATCCCTCATTCCTTTGTGATTGGGACATTAGGGCTAGATCGGCGGATTGAATTAAAAAAAAAAAAAATTGGCCACAAAGAACAAATTTAGTGCCTGGACAAATAATGGAATGTACGAAACTTTAAGTCGCCTGTTAATGTCCTTCTCCCAGCATTTCATATTAAACTAGGTCTTACGACGCAATTTGTAACTGCTTTAACTAAAGATAGTGACTGTTTCCACTTTGTTGTTACAAATTTCCCTCCGAAAACTGAAGCTAAGATAACAGCAGGCATTTTTGATGGACCTTCTGGACAATAACAAATCAGAGAACTATAAGGAAATTGTGGAGGAAATGTTACAAAACTTTAAAAACTGTTGGTATTTTAAAAGAAACACTTCATTAAGGCAGCAAAGCTTCGAATAAACGCAAGTTTTCTTCCCATAATTAAAGCATTGAACTTCATGAACACAGCTGCTCTATTTCTATATTTTTGCATCATATTTTATATCACAAATATATACAGGAACAATTTTGCATCAGCTAAATTATAGAAATGAATGTGTATATAATAGCTACAATATTTAATTAAAATGTAAGCTCTTTGTTACTTTTATGTTGATGTTGTTGGAAAACCTGGCCCAACAGAGTAAAATTGAAACTAGATTTGAATTTAGGGCATTCATATTAAATATATTCATGTGCATTAATGAAAAAAATAGACTTTTTTTTTGTAGACCAGTGTTATTAATTGTTCAAAATTTCTTTATGTAATTAACTTTTTAAATCTTTTATTTGTAATATTACTTTTGATAATATTAAATTTCA